>RPOG01000403.1:0-384310 GCA_008086565.1 Thalassoma bifasciatum | reverse complement strand
CCGAAAGTTAGTTTACATTAGCATTTCTAATATGGTGACCTCTTGTTTCAAGCCTCCTCAGAAATTTCAGGGTGATGCCACTGAAAACAAGTCCTTGTTTTGTAAAGACACGATAAAAGAAGACATTAACATCCAACTTTTTCTACAGGGATTTTTTAGGGAGTGTCAAAATTGACACGACAGGAAAAATCCACAACTTCAACCAAAAAAAGGGAAAATGGAGAAGGGTGAAAATCCAGGTCAACTGAGGTCAAATGTTTTTCTCAGGAGAGAATCTGCTGAAAAAAAACCCAGTGGCAGTCAGTCATCCACGAACAAGGGACTACTAAAATAAAACCAGACAACCAAAAGCAACAAATAGACTCATTAAAAGCAGTGACAAAAAGTCATAAAAAGCGTCATAAAGTAAATCTAAAAGCTTTACTATATGCCAGCTAAAATTTCCACTTTCAAAGCCTGTGTCACAGAGCCTGTTTTGAAGCCAGCATGACACCATTAACCACCATTAGTCAGCAGCACAAACAGTCTGCCCATGTTCCCTTTTCTGCAGAACTGACCAGTGGAGGTGGAAGGTGTCATCCTGTACACCTCGCAGAATGGTGACTGTGAAATCGCCTTTTTGGTGGCTCTGCAGCTCACGGGCTAACAGGTTCATAGTTCAGTCCACACTGTCACCAGAGGCAGTGAAAGCAGGACAAAAGAGTGGGAAAAAAAAGTGTAACACATGCTGCACAGAGAGGCTGGAGACCCTCGGCAGCCACTGCCTGCTTGCTCGGGGCTTAAAAAGAAACGTATGTCTGGGCTGTAACCCCCCTAAATCCTTGATATTTAAACATCTCCCAGGCCTTTTCAAAAGCCATTTAGGCATCAAAAGAAAGGCAGGGGATTAAACTGCAGCAGTGAAACAAGCCCAAAGACAAGGCTTCACTCATTTGCTTTCTTCTGGGACACTTTGCCAACTAGTAGCCATGACATCTGAGGCTTTCTTCAAGACCGCCACACATATGAATGTCGTTATGTCCAATGTTATTGGCCTGTAGTCTGCAACATGATAGACAGTTTAACTTACTCTGTAATATCTCTCTAGATGTTAAGAAGTCAGTTTTTTATTGCTACAAGGTTCACTAAGTTTCTGTGTGCGTATGTGTGCGTGTTAGTGAGTGTGTGTGCAGGACAAATTAGTGGCTCACGCATAAAGACCGTTTTGTAGCTGACAGCTGAAGGTAGAGCGTGGGAGGAGGAAGATAATGGAAAACAGTCATCTGCCCTCATGTAAGACTGACAGCCATGCATGATGACGCAAATGTAAATGTATGTGTTTATGAATAATGTATCTATATGGAATTTTTACTAATAAAGGGAGTTGAACACCTCTGTAGTTGTTTATTTCTAGACAGCAGAGCGCAGCAGACGTTTGACTTGAAGTCACAGATGGAGACGAAAGCCTTTCCTGTTTGAACAGAGTGTTTTTATTGCAGTTTTACTTACAGGAAAAAATCATTTTGCAGGTAATTTGCACTGAATTATTCCACATCCAACAGATTTATTTCCTAAACATTGTTTTTGCTGGACTCCTTTTAGATTATTTCTGTGTTTTTGGAATATTTGTTTATAAAAATATTTCATTTGTCTCCATGGAGTTGTTCATGTCAAAGGTTTTATTTTCCTCGAACTGTTTATGTTGTCTCACTTTGATTTCTTTGACAAAAGTTCTTATTAACATCCAAAAAATTGTCTCCAGAGTGTTGCAGCACATGTTGCCCAGAGCTGTATATTCTATCAAATTAAGAACACACACATGCAAACCCACACGCATCAATTCAATAAGAGGTGGATGTGATTGATTATTTCTATGAGCAACAGGTGTGTGTGTGTGTGTGTATGTGTTGCGGGGCTGGATTCAAATTAGCAATAGGCTGTCATTTTGAATATGTGCATGTTGAGAAATGGATCATAAAAAAGGTGATCATTAGTGTAAAAAAGTAACTATAGGTTTTTTAGGTCTTCCTTCATTGTGCCTAAATTATTTTCTCTAACTTTTGTCTTTCTTTTAACCTCATAAGAAATAGCTTTAAGAGTTAAGTGCTCTGTGTTTTGCCAGTGTGAGAACGTTGGTCCTTTGTAACTGCTCTCTCCTTCTCTGAGTGTCTCCCGTTCTGTTGCTCAACTTTGCAATGCCTCTAAAACATTTACAAGGAACAGACAGGCTTTTCAGATTCTCCTTTTTACCAAAAATATCTCCTGATCATCCCAATTTTAGAGAAAGTCTTATCATCTACATACTGAAACTACAACAGTGGCAAGTCACAATGAATGTGGGACATTCACACATGTGACAAAGCTTCACCTAAACTTTTCTCTTGTCCCAAAATTTAATTCTACACTCATTTTGATGTATTTTCGCTCTGCTTTTTTCTTTAGTCCTTAAATCATGCATCCGTAACTGTTTCCTTAGTTTTCCCTCTTTTAAAGGCTTTTTATTTTTTAACTAAAATACAAGAAAAATAGTCATACTAAAAAAAGTAAACTCATTTGCATAGACACTGAGATGCACTTTGTGCCTCTTTCATTGCCTAAGTTTATGTTCCACTCCTGTTTCTACTCACAACATATTAAATATGCTAAAGACATTTATTTCTCTTGGTGTCTGATTTCATTTCCTAAAATAAAAAAGCAGAAAAACCCTTCTGGGTCATCTTTGTTCTTAATTTGCTCAAAAACAAGCACTTTGTCCGTATTATTAACAATAGAGTAAACTTAAAAAGTCAACAAATCATAAAAATGAGCGGAAAATTAGGATAAGCCAGTTCTTCATGACTTATAGAGACACACACAGTGACTCCCTGCAGGAGTCTGCATACTCAGAAATCAACACAGCTGGTGCAGTTTTTGTGTTTGCAAACCAACACAACTAAGTCAGTCTTGTCAGGAATTCAAATATAATCACCTTTTTAAGACAAGCAAATTTGTTATTTGTTAGTAATGTGAGTCTGTGTGCATAACAATCACCTCATGTATGAAATCTTGTTCTCTAAGCTGAAGAGAATATTTCCATTTCCAAATATTGAACATTAACACTTAAATAAATTAATATCACTTGCCCATTTGTAGAAATGCTTTGTCTTGACAGATGTTATTTATTCAGTGACTCTTATGATGGAAAAGCACACTACATTATCTGACATGAATGTTCAAAAACATTGCAGTGCCGCATTAGAATCATCCTCTTATCTGCATTGTTGCAAATTGTGTCTAATCACATCCCATGCACATTAATTAACACTCAGACAAACATCCTTTACTTCTCCTGAGTTAAATGAGTCTAATTATAACAAACAGCAGAGTAGCAGCAAATCATTATCATGAGTGGTGCTGTATGTGGAAATCACATTGTGCAACAACAGCTCTGACTCTTGAGGGAAGCTGGCATCGCAGTTGAAAGTTTATGCGGCATATTAATGACATAAAGTTCGCAAGGCAGTACACAACAAGGCAAGTAGAGGGTGCATTCTTTTCACCTGGGTAATTTGTTTACCTGTCCTATCACCTGTGCTAAATAAAAGGTCTGCTTTGCAAATGAGATTTTTTTATTCCTTGTACTGTTTCTTTCATCTTATTTTATGAATGGCACATCTTTATCATCTGGCTTGGTTTTACTTATTTTCAGGCCTTTCTTAACGACTGATGTTTTAACTTATCTTGATGTGTGTTTAAGATACCAGAGAGCTCACTCACTGTAAACAGAATTTACTCAAGGGTACAATAAATATTCTGAATCAGAATCTGCTTTGGGACAAAAATAGTGGCAAAAACTACTGTGTTAAAAAGTAAAAATTATTCTGCTTTGCAAAATCAAAAAATGTTTAACATATAACTAATGATGCAATTACCCTTATATTACTATTTAAATTTTGTAATAAATTGTGCTTTAAAAGAACTAATGTCTTGACAACCTAAGACTTAATGTGTTGACATCTTTGAGGCTAATAAAGTAAATCCAACATGTATGTCATGTGAAATAAAGAAGAAAGAGAATGTGAAACTGACTTTAAAGTGTGACGATTGTCCACATTTGTGTCTGTGTTCAGGGCCCTGTTGTTGACTTCTTCTCCTCACAACTTCAAAACTAAAGAGATCTATGAGAACAAATTACACATTTGCATTGCAAGACCTTCAAAACTATGAGATTTGTTAGTTTTCATTGGATTTGAAGATTCCTCTGTAGCCGCAATGTGTTGAGGCCGTCAAATAAATAACCCAGGCCCTCGTAAGTTAAGCAGTGAACTATAATTTTGCAAACCATCTGAATGAAGTCCTTGAGGAACTAATTTGCAGTCAGCTGAACAAAGATATATGATAATGTTTGTTTACTGTGTGCGTTAGCGTGTGCATATTTGTTAGTGTGCCTCCCTGCAGGGAGCAGTGTTTAACACACACACCATCTGGACTTCTAACACTGCATCAATCCAAGTTCCTGAACATCAGCTTGTGTGTGTTTGTGTGTGAGTGTGTGTCTGATGAAAACCTCCTGCATGTTTAGAATGTTTGCGTCTGCACAGAATTACTTGGATTTGTGCGTTCAGTAGTGCATGTACACTTGCCTAACCTGATGTTTGTGTGTGGTTCTTTGCTGTAAACACACTGAACTCTTTTAGGGTCTTTGTTTTTTTTATGTATGTGAGGAAGCTGTTTAGTCACAAAGTTCTTGGTCACTTTTGAATTTTAAGTGACCCTAATGAATGCAATTCTGACACCTCAATGCCATGTCTGTCTCAAATACAACTTAAAGAGGGGGTACTGTGCTTTTGAAAGACTTTGCTTTGTTCCTATACTAACCCTGTAGTCAGTCAACATGATAGCAGTTTAAAACATCATTTTTTTTTTTTTTTTTTTTTTTTTTAAACTGGTGTTTCAGAAACCCCTTGGTAAGTCTCTGCAACACTTTATTTAAGCTGCTGTTTCTTTAAGGCTACCCACCCCACAAACCTCCTTTCCTCTATTGGCCAGCCCTCTGGTGGCCTGTTAGGCACCTTAGTCAGACTTTGGTGTTGGAGGCCCACCCTTCCAATGTATCATTAACCACTCAAAAGCACCTGATGATCTTAAACAGATCTTGTGAAGACCTTGTGCTGCTTTTAGAACAGATAGTTTGAGAAGTTTAAAGACAGATTCAGGGAGTTTTACAACATATGAATATGAAGCACCTTGAAAATCTACACACGTTCAACATGGACATTCAGATTTGTTACTTTATTTGTTTTGCTGCTGTGTGATGAAATAAAGTATCTTGTAATCTTATATTCATGTTTAAGATGGGGCACTGGCCTCGTGTTCTAAGTTCAGCCCTATAGGATTCAAACTTGAGTGGGTGACCTCAGGTTTGAGTCCAGCCTGTTGCAAGTCATTCCCTTCGAGCCTTGTTTCCTACTCAATCCACTGTCCTGTCATCTCAGATTTAAAAACATGAAAAATCCAGAAAAATGAACTTTGAAAATTGAGAATTTAGAATACAGGAAAGCATTGTGTCCCCCTCTTTGAAGAGAGATTGAATAGAAAAATTAAGAGCGAAATACAAAGAAGGACAAAGGAGACAATCAATAAGACAAAAAAGAAGATGAAGAAAGTAAAAAAGACAAAAGTCAAAATAGAAGACAAAAACAACATAGATGAACACGTGCAAAATCTGTCTTGTTTGTGGTACAAGTGATGTTGTCCACAAGTGTTTAAGCTGACATTGGCTATATAATAGAAAACAGCCCACTGGGGTGGAAAAAGCTTTTATGTTTTGGCTATAATGCAATCCCAAAGGCCATTGGCAATCATGAGGGATAGACTTGACTTCCACTGGTGCCTGTAAACAAACATGCAGCAGTCTGGTTATCAGACTAGTTAGCACTTAAACAGCATCCACAATCTTTCAAACTTTTTGTGGCAGGACCACAGACAGACAGAAACATACTACATTTCCCCACCAATCAAGTGTGCACTCACTTAAGGGATGATGTGCTGTAATCTACTTTAGATCTACTTTAGATTAGATTGTAGACTGAGGGTTGTGTGGTCGTTGTCTCCAGCTGTTGCCCACATCAACAGTCTGTAACAATTAATATTTATTAGTGCCCTTTCCATTTGCGCTAATCACATCTTTTAACCTACTTTCCTATCCTCCATTACCTCATTGTTTTTGCTGCTAGGCTCTCTGACGTTATTGATAATGCACATTATACCACTCTCACTTGCACTGCTGCAGCAGGTAATCAAATCTTCCATTTCCATTTTCCCATTGCATTTCTTCTTCTCGTTGTAGGGCTACACCCATTATGCCCTTCACATCCATCCATCCAGCTGTCAGAGGGAGAATGTTTGCCCAGTGATTCACTTTCTCTCACTGCTCAGCCAGGTAGAGTTCAGCCAGTGCAACATTTTCCCTTTGCACTCCATAAATATCATTCTGGACAAACAGTCAGTTAGTTAGCCAGTCAATAAGTCAGTCACCTAGTCAATCAACCAGGCTGTAAGCATGCTAGTCATCCAATCAAGAACACGCCAGTTTGCCAATCAGTCATTCAGACATTCAGACAAGTGGTCGGTCAGCGGAACAGTTTGCCAACAAGCTAAATAGTAAATTACCCCTTGGGCCTGGCAGCCAGAAACAAACAGGCAGCTCGTGAGACGGGCAGGCACAAGTGTAATTAGTGATAAGTGATTAGGATGTTCCAGTCAGTGAGGATGAACAACTGTGTTCTGCAATTAGGGCTTCTCTCTTTACCTCAGAGTTTCTTCACCCTTTCCTTGTTCAATATTCTCTCAAGTTACAGTCGTGTAGCTGTGCGTCTGTGTGAGATGTTGCATGTGCACACATCACTAACACAAAGATTAAGACTGTGCTTTTTGCTGCACTTAGAGAATCTTTCATTGAGAATCCATTAGTGGGTAAAAAGCACTCAGACTAATTATGAATCTGAATTCACTGATGTTCTGGGGTGCAGTTTTCATGCATACAAATAATGTAGTTTTGATGAAAGCAAAATATTGAACTCTGTCATTACACCAGCATTTTTAGTATCAGCATTAGAGTACAGTGTTGCAGCAGCATCACTCAAAAACAAAGGTCAAAGGTTGTATCGAGCCAAATGCAAAACTTAGGGACCACAATGAAGGGCTGGTGTCCACTCAAAGCTTTTGTTGATTGAAAAACAACCTCTATCTGCACATACTGAACATGAGGGGAATTTTTTTTAATAAGTTGTCTTTAAGTTTTAAAATATTGTGTGAAGGTATGGCTGACTTGACTAACAGTTGAAGATCAGCTAGACAGTCCTCACAGTCCCTTTAAAGCCTGAACTTTTTGATGGTCGCATTTATCTTCTGCAGCTGTGATGAGTTCAAATATAATAGAGTACGTGTTTGACTGAAGTTGCATTCACAATTTTTAATGTCTGACTTTCTAAAGATTCACAGTCACACCTTCTCTCTTTTTTTAACCTCCCTTTCAAAAAGTCTCTACTTTCCCATCATGGACTTCTGTAAGCCCCTTTTCTCATGGGGCAAAGGCTGTGATGTTGGTAATGAATGGGACTCTATTTAAAATATCTCTGCCCCACTACTTTCTCATCGGTGTGTGTGTGTGTGTGTATATATATATGTCTTTAATTTTATAAGACTCTCCATTATGTTTTTAATCAAGGGCAAAATCTTATGCTCCAAAAAAGGAAAAATAGCTGGGGGATTGGGGCTTCACGATTCAGGCATTTTTTTTGAAAAATAATTATGCACGGTATATGAACAACAACAAGTAGCTGTCTTTAAATTGGAAGCTTCTGAGCTTTTAGTTAATTACTTTTCCTGCTCCACTGCCAGCAAATAGCATGATTGACAGTAAGTTGTATTTAAACAAATCACTGGAGGCATTGGCAAGAATTTAAGCGATCCATTTCACTATTGTAAATATTCATTACCTACACTTCATCAGTCATTATCTATAAAACGTACAGCAGCCACTCAATAAAAAAAGTTACAGCTTTGTCCTTCAAGCACTCAAGTCCTCCAAACAACTCTAGAATAATATTTTATAAACACTTCATTCAAATGGTGCATTTCTAATTTAGGACTGAAGCCTTTCAGTAGCCTTGTAATGCAACCATGAGAGTTAATCTCTGCTTAAAATGGCTGAGTCATGATTTGTTAAGGAGACACTCAGCTCATTTATAGAAACAGTCTCAGCTCAGAAATAGAACTGGTCTGAGGAATGCTGCCATATTTACCACGCAGTGGTGAGAACAAACACGCTTTTTCGTCTAGACGCAATAATCTGAAAGCTTTATGTGGTCACAGGAAATCAAATCTGAGTCAACACAGGCAGCAGACGGAGCTGGAGTGGGGTCAAACTTCTTTCATGACAGCTAATAAACAACATTTACAAAAGGCAGGCAGAGAGATAGAAGACAGGAAGACATTGAGTTCTGATGCAAATTCAACCCAGGAGGGACTCAAGTGCATCGCTTGACCTTTAAACCACAAATCCACAAAGCTTTTATATCCAGCCTCCCTCTCTTTCTCTAACTGTATTAAGGAACAAACAAGACTATTTTGTTATGTTACAGAATGAATAAAGACATTTCTACTCAGACCTCCTCATTGTCTGATACTGAGACAGATCCATTATCAGCGTTTTACACTGACAAATACACACACAAACACTCATTTAATGGAGAAAATCTGATATGATATGCTGTCAGTAAAACTCAGAAGATTACTGCAAAGAAATTATAGCCTTTTTATGTGAAATTGAGTGTTTGTGTGTGTGTGTGTGTGTGTGTGTGTGTGTGTATGTGTGTACCCTGAATTCATCATTCTGTAACTCTAACTGGAAAGTCTCAGATTAGTTTTTTTTTTACAATCCTTTCTGCAGGAGTCATCATTGACTTTTAGATACTTGTGCACTGCTTTTATACAAAGAATATAATTTTATTTCTCACCTAATTCACAGATCAATTTGGTGATTTGAAAATGGTTTATTTATATACTTTGAAAATAGTCCCTAAGATTCCACAATTTGCTACAAATGGTGTAATCAAATTTAGGGTTGCAGTGTTGTATTAGTTAACCAGTGGTTTTACTTTACATTAAACTTCATATTTTCATTCACCATAAAGACCAAATACCAACCTGCCTCAATCCTATCAGTTCCATGTCTGGTTTATCTCCACTCTGTCAGGCAGGTAGTCAGAGACCAAAACAACATTAAAACATCCAGTTGAGTGTGAGACTAGAACTCACCTGGGTGATGTCACATTGTTTTTCATTCAGCTAAAACAGCAGAAAATAGACACAAAAATGAACATCAGATCATCAGTAGAGTATCAGATGATTTCAAAATAACAACAACTAAGGGGGTGAGTGTTGGCGAATGAGGGAGGACGGAGCGAAAATCCAACAGAGTGGAGACGAATCAGACACAGATCTAGTGGAAGTCCAGCCTGACTGGTCTATGACAGTTTCTTGTGCATTTCGATACCTCTTATCAGTTTCTAAACTTTTGTCTTCTTTTTTTGTCTTTTCATCGGCAACCAACAGTCAGTCACCGACCACAAATCAAACATAAATATTTGTAGTATCAACCATGTACCTCTCTATTATCCTACTTGATGGTCAAATTAAATAACCTTTCTAACAAGGTTCTGACTAATCAGAAAAGTTAACACAGCCAAGCAAATTACAACAAGGAGGAATATTTGACCAACACTTGTTAGTTTCAACCAAGTCAGTGCTACAGTAGTAGAACTTGCTGAGTTAAAGCAAACTAAATAGTTTGCAAACAACGTAACTTAATATTAAAATATGTTTGTGTTGCGCTTATAATTTCTTTTGCTGCCCCCCAGTGACCAGAATTAATCCATTAGCACTACTTTACTTAAGTGCTTTAAAATGTGAAACATTTATCATTCCCCAAATGCCAGGGGCAACTGCCGTCAGTAAAATAAATGAATGATGAGGAAAGTGTATGTTTGAAATAGCTAGAATAAATGTGTTGATGCAAAGATGTAAACATAAATAATTCTTTCTTGTGTTGCTGTCATACAAAAAAAAAGAACCCTAGTAATTTAAGACATTCACTGTGTCACCTCTGGGTGAATGAGATGCCAAAAATATCAGTTTAAAGACTTAAATGTCACTTACCGCGTTCTATGCTTGTCATAAATTCTTGTTATCATCAACTTACTTTAGGATCATGATTTTTATGTCAGTGATGAGGAACAAAATAGCCATCATTATGCTCAGGAGAGAAAGGAAAGGGAGAGGGAAGAAGGCAACAGAAAAGAGGGAAGGAGAAAAAAGAAAATGCAAAGTCATAATTGAGCCATAAAGAATATTGTTAGCAGTAAATGAGCCACAAAAAGAACTGACTCAGCAGTTCTTGGGTCCTATCATGAGCCAGCAGTTCTGTGATGGCAGTGTAAGTCACTCATGGATAGACACACAGGACTAAAGGGTCAGTGGAGCACTAACGCTGAGATTCTGGCAGACTTACTTTTAAAGGCAAAAGTTTGTTTTGATTGTACTCTGGTTTTGTGTTTCTTAAAACAAAGTTTTTGCTGTAGTTTTAAATGTAATTATTTGATGACATTTTTTTGAAATTCATATTTTGACAATGATTCTGCACTAATCTTCTGAGTTTGCACTGGTTTACTTGGGTTTGGGCAGGAAAAAATCTTGAATAAGTCCAAGGGATTTATTAGTGCATATTCACATTGTGGAAAGCCAGCTCAAATGTCTTACAAAAATTCAGATATTTACAAAAATATTTATATATATATTTCTTCTCATTCATTTTTAAAGTATTTTCGTCCACACCTGATAGGTTACAAAAAAATTAGTCCACACGTACCCAGGGGAATCTGTCAAAAAGTGCATCTCTTAGCATGCCAGACCCATAGCTGGCAGTGTTTTTCAGGTACAAAACATGTGCCAGCCAATCAGAATGATTCCCTGTCATTCTTGCCACTACCTGATCCGTAGCAGCAACCTGATAAGTTCTGCACATGTGCACTGATTACGTCGCTTCCACCACTCGGGAATTTTATGACACAGTGAGTCACGTGCATGTTGATACAGCTAATACAGTCTTTAAAATTAATTGCTCTGGGTTAGGTTTAGGGGTAATAGGGTAAATTAGGGTTTATTTACTTATGTCTTACTGATGTAAAATGGGCTGTTAAGTCGACGAGCGGATGTGGACGCGGTCTGTGCATGCTAAGATTGGATCGGGTTGCCGGTACAGATCAGGTCATGACAATTCTGTCTCTTCAGAGTTTTTAACATGGCACCGGGATCTTTTGTTGGGATCATCCAGGAGGTTTTCTCTTCAATGCAAGTCATAAGAAGCACTTGAAGAAATAAGCAAGTGTCCCAGCTATGTGTGGACATGGTCAAAGACATTAGCCAGTTGACCTACCCACAAATCAGTCATCTACTATTTGTTCTTTTATGTGAAGCTACAACTGAAAAATATCTCTGCTTTTGACTGGAAAATCAGATTTTAATTTTGACACATGAGGTGCCTCTCTGGTGTTTCTTTTTCACAGTCACAATTACAAAATTTGTTTTGAGTGAGCTCTTAAAGACAGAATAACCAATGTTTTCATTAAAAGGCTGATGTGTTTACATGAATAAACTTGTGGCTGATAAACCAACAGAAAAACACTTTGAATAAAAGTAAAAAGGTGAAGTCATAGGAGATTTGTTGCTAAAGCTGACTGGACAGTCGTACAGAGAACAGCCAACCTGACCGACCAGTGCATGAATATTCATGATGGAGAGTCGGCTCCACCGGGGCTCTTTATGATCCAAGGCAGACCTGGCCAGCGTCCTCACAAGCCCCTCAAGTTGGGAATCTTGTCCCTCACCATATTGAGCTTGATGTCACATCTCCATCTGGATCCATATTTCAACACAACAGCCATGTTCTGTCCCTGCTGGAAAACACCCAACTAATTTACTTGGATGCAGAGGAGAATTTGCCAGGGCAGCAACAAGTGTGCAGTGGCAGAATTCAAACATTCAAACACACCAGGCTTCTGCGTAACTGCTGTCATATATGCAGTTTTCTAGCAGAATTCTTCCAGACCCTGCTTCAGGTGAAATTCAATGTGCACCCCCTGTTTTCACAGTTTTCATCATCCCTTTCTTTGTCCCTTGCCTCCAACCCTCCTCATCTTCTCCCCTCCTCTACTCCAGCGCCCTCGCTCTATCTATCCATGCCTCACGCCTCTTCAGTGTTTCCTTCAATCACCCTCCTTCCCTCCACTTGCTTATGCTGTGGATGAGAACAGGTTTCCTCTGGGACTTGCTCTGAATATTATCTTAAATTTTTCATTCTCATCTCTGCTGTTGGTTTTACCCTCAATTTGTTGCCCAGAGCCAAAAAGCAACATGGGATTCATGAAAAACGTGCGCACACCACAGAAAATGCGATTATAGCCGATCCATCTCTCCTTCTCTCTCTCTCACACTATCCCATGGCAACTTGGGAATCATGAATCGTGCTCACACCCTAGACAGAAGTACTCTTCTTCTCTTTCTCCCTCTTTTTTTTCTCATCACTGCCCTTCCTGATTTTCTTTAAAATTCCTTTGATTTCATTTTTACCTCTCTCTCTGTAATCATGTCCCCCCCAACACACACACACATACAGTTCGACTCACCTTCTATCCTTCAATCTCGGCGCCTGAATTTTTACTCCCTCATGCTCAGAAGTCATTCTCTCCCCCTTCTCTTGCAAGCCTTATTAATCATCATCATCACAATACTTTTTTTTCTCTCCATCTCTTTGACACACAGAGCACACACATTAGCATGAGGCAGTCAGCCTGAAAATCAGTGTCGTCACCTCTAAACTACAGATATGGTGGTAGCATCTGAGAGGGTCAACTGGTGAAGGACACAAAAAGAGAAATAAACATACCAATACTTTGTGTAAAAATTAAACTGCCCGGTTCCTCTGTCAACAACTATGTCACCACCTTATAATTACCAAATGTCTCATGTCTTGTTTTGTTTACTACTCGTCTTGGTGTCAGCTTTTTCTGGAGCTGTTTTTTTCCCCAACATTTCCTGAGTGTATTGCTTGACATTATTTCGTGCTTTGTACTTCTGTTCTACAGTTATTGTTTTCTTGTTCTCTCATTAATACCCTTGTGTTTCTGTGCTCCCCATGTGATTCCCTGTGGTCTTGTTCTTGGGCTAGCTTCTTGCAATAATTTGTAGTATCTTCCCCCAGGGTGCAAAGTCAACTTTTACTGCCTTGTTGTCTCACCTGTGTCCCATTACTTGACACACAGTGTCTATATAGTCTACAGCCATTCTTGAAACAGTCTACTCTTCTTGTAGTGTGCTCTAATTTGGCCAACATGTGGTATTAAGTATGTAAAAAAGAGCAAAATTTGAATGCAAAAATGCTAAACATACACAAAAATACCCAGATGTTGTACTGAATTGGGAAATATTCTCAGTCTGAAGCGAACTAGTCTACCTCTAATTTCTCATAATACACCACAGTAACATTCTTCACCTTTTTCCCCTCTGTGGCAGGCGGTACTCAGTCAAACTGGCCATCCGTGCCGTGCCCAAGCTGGCCAGTGTAATTGTGCTCATTCACACTTAATACATGAGCACAAGCCTGCGTACACAATAAGGACATGGTGTATAATCCATGATGTATAACCACTGCTACAGCTCATCTCAACAATCATGTTAAACAATGGCGTTGGTGTTAGACAGCTATTACCAACCAAAATGTCTTAACGTAAGCCAAAATGTTCTTGAAATGGTAGCTATGCTCTCTGGCAGCTGAAGTACACTGGCTTTGTCACAGCACTGGATCAAACTGGTTTCCATTCAAGTCAATGTGTCAACTTACACTGGATCTATCCTGTTGTGGCTGCATGCCTGGTCCAGCAGGTCACAAGTGATATGCAGCAATCCTATTTCTCCTGAGTGCTGGAGCTGTGGTACGTCGATACGCCGTAGGAAGATTGAGCCCAAAAACCATCTTAAAGGAGCCTGGCTTTCAAACCGTCAACATCCAGATCATACTCAGCTTGACTACGACAACAGACGGATGATGAAAAAAGACACACCAGAAGTCAGCAGGTTTAAAGTTTTAAAGCTCCACATGAATGAAGATAGGCTTCACAATGGAGTGGAAAGTGTGGGAACTGGGTCTAGGGACTGTCTGCCTGTCATGCGGCTTGCCAGACTGGACACACAGTCGGTGTGAGTTGGCGAACGCAATCAACAGGCAATAGAGCAAAATCAGACCACAAACAAATCTGATGTATCTCGGGTGTTATAAGACTGTGCTTTTTGTAATAGACGCTTCATGATGATGTACGTTGGGTCATACGTGTTGGTTACGATAGGATGACGTGCACAAGAGTCAATCATCCTTAAGTGTGGTTCATATTGGAGCAGTGTCAAGCAATCATCCTTGATATAGAGCGATACAGATGGCCAGTGTGACAGTGCAACACTAAATTTTAACAGTCCATTACATTTACAGGAAAGTAATGTGAAAGAAACACAGCTGAATCTTGTCCATTCTAACCTTACAGGGGGTGATGCCCATCTCATACGTAACTATTCATTTCTGTAAAAATGATCAGTTTTTCTAAACCAGTGGCAACACTTTCTACAAATCCACTTGTATAATGCCGTCACAAGCACATTTACAAAGGCTTATAAATGCACTTTCTTATAAAGCTTTATAACAGTTCTCATTAGTAATAATAAGCACCAATAGCAGTTTAAAGCAAGGTTTATTGGGCGTTACAAGCAGTGTGTATAATGCCTTATGAAAGTGAGATTTACAATGTATTACTCCTTCTTGGAAAGCCACCAATAAACACTGCAAGAGGGAGGATCCATGACGAGCACAAAAGAAAAAGAGTATTCAACAATTTAAATACCACAGCCAGACAGGCTCAACGCAGGTCAGTGAATTAGGCTCTGAGGTGCTGAATCACAAAGACAGGCAGGTGGCAGAACTTACCGGGACAAAGTCTCTGATTGGTTGGATCATCTCAGTAGCTTACCCAAATATCAAAGTGTCAAAGGATTGAGGTGCAGCTGCAAAAAGACCAGGTCTGAACCAACAGGGGGGTGGAAGACCGGAATAATTTCCAGAGCAGAGACAAGGTAGGCAGGTTGGGGCAGACACTGTTGTAACTGGGAGATAAATCCAAGAGTGAACAATCTGGCAACTGACTGGGATGAGAGTTGGGTTTAAAATCTGGCAGCAGGAAATGAGGAACAGGTGAATGGTAATAACATGATATGGGGCTATGGTACAAACAAAAAAGGAGGGAAACTATGAAGAGTGGAAGTGTAAACGTGTAGAATTGGTTTGTAGCAACATTTTCCGCATTAAAAATGTGAGCCATAATTTCCAAGTTTCATTTTCAATATACTTTAAGTACTTCTCTGTATTAAAAGACTATCCAGCAGGTAAATTCTTTGGGGAGGACAGGTGTTATGTATTGGAAACATTGAAAACAGAACTTACTGCTGTGTTTCACAGTTTGGTTCTTGAACAGATTTTCACCCCATGCTGCTAAAACGCATTTAAGTACAGAAAGTCTACAGCATCATGTGGGGTGTCTAAGAAAAGGCTAAGCCAGTCATTGTTTCTTAAACTGACAAATACAATGGATTTGACAGCAAATGCCATAACCGACTGAATTTCTTCATCAGTGGAAAAACAAGAGGAAATGCACAGCTCCAGGGACTGAACAATATGCAAGAGAGTTTTTTGATGCTGTTGTTGATGTTGTTGTTGTTTTCATCAAAAACCAAAACTGGAGTACATGGATTAAAAAAAACTCATATTGGAATTTCTTTATAACAAGTGCCAAAATGTTGTCAGTTGAGGTCTTAATCGTTTTTAATCTACAAGATGAAATGCACTGAATGACTCCATATCAGCAAATATATCAAATTTGATTAAATCAGCATATCAGTCTGCCAATGCATTTCATTTCAATGAGATCTAAAGCCAATGTGCATGAAGTGGTGAAAGATAAGGTTGTATTTTTAAGATTTGAAAAAAAGGAACTGATAGGAGTGTAGACAGTTTAGAATTAAGATGACTCTTTCAACTTTGTCAGAGAGAATATGTTTTCCTTTTCGCGAAGCCTTAAAAACAAGGCAAGAGCCAATTTTTATTTGTCATCAAGATGGTGTCATTTTTAAATTCTTATTTAAACCTGTCTTTGATGTATATATATATATATATGTATATACATATATATACATACATACATAAATACATATACATATTTCATTCTCAAGTTAATGATAAAAGCTCTCACTTCTGCAAGCACATGCACCCACATACCAACAACACAATGACACACACGCACCAGATTCTATTACTAATTTCACATTTGTGTCGTTAAAAACGATGATGTCATAAAACACAGCTAAGACAGAGATAGAGGGATGACAGAGGAATGAAAAAAAGAATAGAGAACACCACAAACACACACACACACACACACACACACATACATACACACAATGTGGAGAGATGATAAATTAACATCATGTGTCGTCATAGACTTTACCAATGTGACATTAGCTAACATGATGGATGAGCGCGGTTTATGAACACAAATATGTCTTTGTGAGTCTGGCTGAACAAAGTTCTATGTCCCTGGCTTGTGGTTGTGCTGATAAGTACATTTTTTTTGGATTACAGTTTTTTGCGTTGAGTTTATGCACATGTCATGGATTATTTTCCATATTCAAGCTGTTGTTCAAACACATATATATATATTTATATAAATTACAAAATGCTTTCCTCTATTTGAGAAATAATAGTTACAGGCTATCCTATTCATCATTAAAAGACCATCACAATGCCTCCCAAGGGACCGAGAGTTTTCTTTTGTATTAACCAGCCACAAAGGAACAATATTTTGATAGAAATATGAAGCTCAGAATTGTTATAGAGGAAGGCAGAGAAACTTCATGTCAACCAGTTCATTTTGGGTCTTTTTCATTTTTTTTGGGGGGGGGGGTTATTTTGCTTTTTTAGCAGTTTTCATACTGTCTCTGGTACCTGGGTAGAAGATTTACATCTCAACAAATGCCAATTTGTAAGCCACTGTCTCTTTAAGGATTCTGCTACACAAACCCCCTTCCCTCTAAATGGCCAGTCTTCTGAAGGCCTGTGGGGGGGGCACTATAGGGAGACCGTAGTATATGGGGCCCATCCTTGCCTCTATCATGAACTAATTTAGAAATCTTTATGCAATGACCTCACTATTTCAGCGAGTCTTGTGAAGACCTTTTGAAACAGACTGTTTTGAGTAGACAGATTTTGGGATTTCTGCAACGCATGAATATATCCATGTTTAGAATTCGAAAAGGGAAATATCCCCTCTTTAAACCATTGGATGGCTATGCTCCAAGAACAAAGGGGAAAGCCAAAACAGTGAGGGAACAAACTTGAAACTACACTGGAAGAATGTGACAAAAGGGCAGAGCTGTAAGCAGGGGAATTAAGTTGTAAGTTAAGTATGACCAACTTGCAAATGCACTCATCCTCCCATTACATGAATGACACATAATAAGATTGCACTGCATGCAGCATGCTTGTGTGTATAAAACTATTAGAATATCAAGTCATCAAATGTGAATTTCATTACAGCAGATTAGATCAGGGAATTGACTCAGTGGAGGGTTTTGAAGGAAAAACTGGGACACGTGTCTAAAAGAACTGAAGGGAGCGTTTATAAATAATTGAGTGATGTATTCTATGGCCTCTAGAGGAGGGGGGATGTGACTGAATACTAGCTGCTGCTGAGCTTAACAATTAAACAACATATTATCTGAGTTTCTTAAATGACTTGAAATAACAAGAGGGACAGGGGTCTGAAAATGGTGTCATGTATAGTCCACAGAGATATCTGTGTGGTTATTGCTTGAAATTGTAATTAACCTGTTTAAATCAAGATGTGCATTTACCAGTCACAAATATGAAATTAGTACTTAACCAGAGATAAACTGTTGTGTTTTTTCAGGGCTGATACAGATACCAAATAATAGTAGTCAAAGAAACCGATAACCAATATTTGGAGCCGATATTCATTTGCAGTGAAATTGAAAATACTTGCATAAAAATTTTGATTCACACAAGCTCCAACACTTGAAATCTACAACTTGAAATGAGATTACAACACTAAATTAGATAATTTATAAATGCTAATTCTCTCATCGGCCGTCCAATTAAAAAATGGGCTCATGCCTATATGCATCAAAATGCAAATGCAAATATTGACGTCGACAATCGGTCTATCCCTGGTGTTAATGACTTTCCATTTCAAAGGAAGAGAGGCCTTTTTTATTTTGGTGACTTTTATTTTGCTACTTGCTGTAACGCTGAGTTTGAATGTGTCATGTTTGTCATATATGTATCAAGAGGCCACTTGTTTCAGTGGCAGTTTATTTAAGTTTGATTCAGAGATTTACAATCATGTTTGGACGAGGAATGGGACATATTCATAAAATGGGCAATAAAAAGCAATAGATTTCAGCAACTTTAACAAGGCCAACTGTTTTATTCCCAAGAAATATGATTAACTTTTTTCAAAATGCATTCAGAAAAAAAACTGCATGCAAAATGGGTTTGGATGCCTTGTGCTCAATTTTGATAGTGCTCTTAGTGTTTTCTAACCTTTGTTCATCACTAGTTGGAATTTATGCTTCTGTAGTATCAAAATGAGAACTGATCAACTGAGATAAGTTTTAAGTGCATGTTTATTGCTGCAGACTGGAAAAGGATGGTACAAATATAATAAGAACTATGATTTGGCTTTGATAGTGATGCGTAGAAGTAGATGCTGGTGGCGTGTAGACAGTTGGCACCATGAAACAGACAAAGATGCAGAAAAAGAGTTCAACACATCGACAGAGACGTTGTGGTTTCTCTTCTCATGGATATATAATCTGTTTAAGAGGAAGTTTTTTTCCCTCTGCTTTGCTTTGATGCACAATCACATTTCGACCCACACTGTAATTCTCTGTCTCCCCCTTCATCTGTCCCTCTCCCTCTTTCTTGCGTTTGTTGTTTGATGTGGTGGCACCCTGGCATTGTTCTTGCTATTGTGCCAGTGTGTGGAAAGAAGGGAGGAGGGACGGGGTGAAACGGGACAGGGCGAATGAGACAGAGATAGATGAAGGGATGGTATTATTGCAGTATTGATGTGGCAATGAGGCCCCAGTAAAGTTTAAAAAATCTGGATATAATTGACAGCTACACTGGCAGATCTGGGATTCCCATCAGGACGCGACGGAATGTTCTAGAATGTTCCATAATGACCTCTGAGAACTTTCTGGAAGGGCCGGCACGAAGCAAGACTCATATATCATCATATCATCATCACAAATACCAAACGTTCATGTTTCTAATTATTCCTCCTGCCCTCTGTCTCTGTTTATCTTCCATTACACAGCCCTTATCTCTCCTGTGTGTATGTGTGTTAATCTCTCCGTCTACGTGTGTTTGTAAGTGTGGTTAAATCTGACACACACATCCCAGTGCATGTGCCTGAATGTGTGTGCACCCTTTTCTCTGAGCATATATTTATTCTTTTTTTTAATGAGAGACTTAGTGATTTGTTCCTGTAGATGTAGCTACACCAGGGATGTCCAAACTACGGCCCAGGGGCCAATTGTGGCCCGCAGTCTATTTTCAAGTGGCCCCCAGCTCTCATCTTACCATGTGTTAGTTATGTCACTTAATTAGTCATGTTCCAAATGTTTACATTTACAGTTTCAGTCAAGTGCTTGAAATAAATCTCAATATATCTGGTAACGTTTCACAAAGATTTGGACTGTGCTTTGGCAACTTTATAAAGCTAAAACTCTGTACAATCTGCAAAAACCCAACTACTTTTAGAGCTGTCATTTAATTGCATTTGGCATGATGCAAAATGTGTTTCATGAGTTGTTTAGAATTAAATAAAACAAAAAAAAAAACAAATTAGAGGACCAAAAAAACTAAATTAAAGATATTAAATGGTCAAAGAAAGACAAAAGTTGAAGCATAAAATGGTTTAGAACGCAGGATCAGAGATATTTGGGGTTTAATTGTTTTTATAATTGTTGTATAAACAAACGTGATAAAGTCCAGATCCTGATCCTTCCAAAAAATTACATATGTACAAAGTTACATATTTTTTCCGGGTTTGCAATAAGGTCTGCAATAACAGCACAAGCATGTTTGACTTAACCTTTTTTTTTTTTTTTCAGAAACTACTAAAAATAAATAGTTTTCCAATAGAGCGCTCATTTGTAACTTCCACTGTTAGTTAACATGTCCCTGATCTGCACTACTGTACTTGCATATTCATGAGGCTGGTTATACCAAATGGAGCAGTGTTAACTTGCTAGTACAACTAAGACCTGAGATAAAGTGACAGATAAAAGTTTGCATTGACAGATCAACGGACCTCAAACATTTTCCTCAAAGTGAACTCCTTTTTTTTCCTCATCTCTTTGAATAAATAGGTGGTGTCACTTTAAGCCTGGGAAAGTTAAATGCAGATCCTAACAATTTAGGTTTTATTTTCCACATAAACAAACCTCCATTTGCTCAGAGGCCTTTGCTCTTGTGATATGCACTGATCATCTCACATCTTTGCCTGGCTCCACTGATGTTGTGACACTTTGTTCTCGTGTGACTAACTTTCAGTCTTTGAAACCCTTGGTTGTGTCCTGTTTTGCTCGCACGTTAAACTCTGTGTTAAGCATACAAGCTTTGAGTTAATTTGTTTTACTGAAATAGATTTGAAAATAAAAAAAACTGCCACTTCAATAGACTCTCATCTCTTGATCATTTTGTGGTCATTTTATTTGCAACACAGGGCCAACAAATCTGCAGTTGCATTTTAACAGAGAGCTTTTATTGAGCAGATGCACATCAGTGTTTTGTTTTATTGTGCTAAAGGGCATATCATGCAGTCAGAAACCATTTGTATAGCTTTAAACTAACACAGAAGCTAAGTATATCAAGTCAGTCATATAACACAACAAGGGGAAGATAATTAATCTGGGGGAACTTGCAATCAAGCACCATTCCAGATCAAGAGCATTTGAGTATCTTCAGATGCCTTTATTCATTTTTTATATTTGTTTGATGCTACAGCTTTTTCCCTTGCCCTCACTCACAGACATTTTCTTTTCCTTGCTAAGTTTCTCTGTTTGACCCCTATTCTGTCTCTCCATTGATTCTAACAACAGCAAATGACTAATCAGAGTTAAATAACTCTGTTTGAATACCAAAGAATCTCTTCATTGACCCATGCTGAATTCTAAATAAAGAGACGACTTGAAAATTGACTTGATCTGTATTTCTACACTAACTCAGTTTGTACCTAATATTCAAAAGCATTCCTGTCTTTTATTAGTAGTGCAGAAGGATCACAAAGTTAAATTGGTGAGATGTATATCTAATTAAGCCTGGGTTCTTATTATTCATAGGTCACCAAGGTTTCATCACACACTGATGTGTTTTTTCATTATCACCTCATATTTTTTTCAGTTTGATCAACATGTGATTTAATCTCCTGAGCATAAGATTTCTTTTCTTTCTTTTTCTTTCTTTCTTTCTTTCTTTCTTTCTTTCTTTCTTTCTTTCTTTCTTTCTTTCTTTCTTTCTTTCTATCTTTCTTTCCAGTATTGTTGAGTTTCAGTGAGTTGTAAATTATGAAGAGTAAACAGATAAATCAGAGAAGGTCACTTCCGTATTGATTCACCCAATAAGAGCACTGAATATTTACACCAAAGTGTCCGCAATACTCCACCTAAATGCTTGAAGGCAGTGGGACCTCTGTGCTGGTCAGATTGTCTGTTTCTTGAAAAAAAAAAGGAAAAAAGAAAATGCATATATGCCAAGCCAAAGAAGTTAACCTGTACAGAATTAAAAAATATATTTATTGACTGACTCTGAATAATTAATTTCTCTAGCACATGGCCTGAATATTTTCCAAACTCAGTGGTTAAGGAGATATCAAGATCGTAAGTTTGTCTAGTCAGAGGTTTAACTCATGTGACTAACAAGGTTGGTGCCCTGTAGCTGTAGCGACTGAAATACACTGGCTTTGTCTGCAATTGGGCTTCACTCTAACATGGCACTATATCAGATGGGTTTCTATTCAAGTCACTCACACTGGATCCTCTCCTATTTCTGCTAGATGCCGGGGCCTTAATGCTTCAATTCTTCATGGGGAAGATTGAGTGGGAAAGGAAGTAGTGCCTGAGAGCCATCTAAGAACATGTGACTTTCAAAATAAATTAGATCATATTTCACTTTACTACGAAAATAACATAATACATACATACATAATGCAGGGAAACACACCGTGATATAGCAGGTTTTTTACAACCAAACATGAATGAAGAGAGACTTATAATTTAAGTGTCCAATAATGGACACCCTGAAGCAAAACCAGACTGGATTACACATCAAGACAATGTCTATTGAAGAATCAATATCTTATTTATTCTTTATTCCATCATTAGTATCAACAAACCATTGGCATTTTTCAAGGGTTGGGGTGAAATCACAAAATATTTTTTAGGGAATCCATACTGACAGTGTTAAAGGCTGTTTATTCCAATCTGTATCATTAATCTGGTACATGGCCATCTTTGCAGTTCCTCATGCTTCAACCACAAATGTGACAATATTTGTTTCCCCAGTTATTATTAGTATTGTTATTTTTATCCACCTTTGGCTTTGTCAGAACCCTTGGAGAAAAGCTACCACAATGTTCTTACTCTTATCTTTGTACTTGTGAAATACTGATGAAATGCATCTGTAATCACTCTTTTGGCTGCAGTATCACACTGGGGAAATACACCGTGTGTAGTTACATAAAATGTTGCCTTTATTCATTTTAAAAGACACCAAATTACACTTTTCTTCTGATAAGAAAAAAAGCTATTCCACTCTTTAATGCTGAATAGTACTTACAGTTAAATGTAGTTATGTGCACACAAAGCTTGGTACAGAAATCAATCAAAGTCACCTTAATGAATCCAATCTGTCTTAGTTTGAACTCTGAATATAAATTGAAGGTCTGTGTTGGTATACCCTTGATGTTTTGCTCTTGTGGAAAATATAAAAAGTGGAAAATGTCACCTGTCACCGTCAGCCGTAACTGTGTTGTGTGCAAACTCAATGGTTCAATGGCAAATTCATAAAGCGTGTGTGAGAAAGATAAAGGGCGATGATGAGAGACTGAAAGAGAAGAAAGAATGAACGACAGGGACGGTGAAACTGAAAAAGAATGAGCCAGAGAGGAAGAAGGGAGAGAGAGACACGGGGGAAAGAGACAGAGATGATTGATGGAGCCAAAAAGCCGATTTCTTGCTTCATCTGATCTGCATTACACTGCAATCAGCAGACACACAAACACAATGAGCACACACACATTGCAATCAACACACACACTCAGCATCTCCCCATCACAGACTATTAGGCTGCAATCAACATACAGGTTACTGATCAGCAGCTGTCAACAGCATACACTGCATACATATAGACTCTCCACACACACACATGCACACACACACACATGCACACACTGTCACATAAAGTCTATAATAGAGTCTCATCTGTCCTGCTGCAGATAGCCTCAGTCATCACAGATACACTCACATGTGTTACGGTATCACCCAGTACACAGAGGTTACAAGTGTTTAATAGTTAAAGAGCAGCTTTGGTTTTGTGGACACCAAGGGCTCTGTTCACTTTGTTTTCTATTTTCTCTATTGATTCCTGAAGGACAGTTTCATCTTTTCACTGTTCACTTCAACAGGGAGGTCAAACGGCAGGGTTGGCTACACAGCCGTCCCCTTGGAGCTAAAGGCCTTCAGTATCTTACCACAGGATGCCACTTTCAATTTGGATGAAAAACAAAATCCAAAAAACTGAAACAATTGGTCATCAAGGCAGACGATAGCGAGTGCTATTTAGTTCATTTCACAGATGCAATACACGGTGCACCCGATAAGTAAATCGGCATTGTGCACACTAAAATGTTTGCATGTGTTTTCAAACCTGTCGTAGATCAGTCTTCATGTGTAGAAAGAATGCATATGACAATACTGAGTGGCAAAAACTTGTAGTAAACTGAGTGCTATCATAAGAATTCAGCCTCAAAGTAGTGAAAACATGTAGCATGTTGTCTTTTAGGGGTTAAATCACATTTCAAGTAGACTGTGCTGACTACTAATGACTTTAAAACAACATTGGCATCTTACTATCATTGTAGACTTAGAGTCCTACATTGAAAATATAAAATATAAATATACTATAATGAGTATTGTCTTGTTTGGCTTTGTGTGTATGTGGTTTAAAATGTTTCTGCAGGTTTAAATCCTTATAGAGGTTGAATCCATAGTGTGAGTCAACATACAGTATATTAGTGAAGACAGTGCACTCTTTCAAATGTATTTGAATCTGGTCACCACATTTGTGCATATAAAACAACAGCCCAGCTTATTTTAAGATGATAAATGAGAACATAAAATTGAAGGCATTCCATAGTCAATGAAAAAAAAAATATACACACACACACACACACACACATGCAAACACAAAGATGGGATGACAAATTAGAAGTCTAATGCGAAGTCTTTCAAAGCAAATGTTTGTGCACACGCGTGCACACACACACGCGCACACTCAGAGTAGATGAGTGATTAGTAACTTAATGTTAGTGAAGCGTCATCATTTTTCAGTCGAGTGCCGCTGGTTTGTTGGTATGAATTATGACCCCTGTGTTTGCATCCATTTACCACCCTCTCTCTCTTCCCTCTCTCTATCCAGCTCTCTCTTTTATGCATCTTGCTCTATCTCCCTCTTTCTCCTTCCTTTATTATGTCTCCCTCCCTTTACTCTTCTCATCGCTCATCTCCCTGCCTGCCTCATCATCATAACCAGATATGATTTATAGTGACATACACGTGCAAACACACACACACATGCAGAGACCAACATACTCAAATCGTTAATCAGATATTTGTCCTGCGGTGAGCTATCGTAATTCTAACCGAAACAGGATCAGAAGATTAAAGAAGAAACACACCACTACAAGATGCTGTCTAATAAATTACTGCACTTGACCATTTCATGTGCACACTGAAAAATCATCCATTTTTTTGTGCACACCTGCATCAATGATTGCTTGCTTAACAAAGTGCTTCGGTGTATCGAGAATGACGTAACTAATGTAAGTTGACAGGACACATGCTCCCCTATCCTTCATCTCCATGTCATCATTCTCCAGCCTAACTCCTTCTTAATGTGTGACACAGACGCACTAAGGCTGATGCAAAAAGAAAAAGGCTAGGTGATGCTGTTGTGTGCTAATGGGATTCATATCTGTCAGCATGCTAATGAATGCTGGTAAGCTTGTGTTAAAGGTGTAATGGGTGATACTTCACTTGCTTTTGCAGTAAAATTAGCATAATTTATGAGCATGAGGCTCATAAATGTTCCTGATCAATGCTAACAGCCCAGCAGAGGAGCGTTGATATATTTACATAGGTGGGTATGATTGAAGAGAGTGAATCAGTGAATGCAAGGGTCAAAGCAACTGGGAAGATTATTAGGCCTTGAAGGAATTCTGCACACTATTGACCTGAATAACTGCTTGTCAAAATTAAAAGGCCTCTATTTAATATATCTTACTGTCTGGGTGCTTTGGGGAATGAGAATAAGACATTCTTTGGGTTTTCTTTGACCTCACTTGTGATTAGGAAATCTTTGCTCCAGAATTTTTCTCCTCATTAATTCTGTCTTTACAGATATAGATTAAAGGAGCTGAACCAACTGCATTTTTTGAGTTCAAAAGTTGAGTAAAAATACAGGAGAACGTTTGCTCAAAAAATGTGACTTTGAAATCCTTTTTATGTTCGGTTTTACTGAGACATCCAGGCAAGTTGACTTCATTCACACACAAAACAATTCACAGTGTTTGACACAGGTCAGAAAACATTGATTCTTTAGTGCTGGACAAATGGACTCAATGAAAATCAATTAAAGAAAAATTATAGCAGGTTATACAACCTCTCTATACAGAGAACAACTACAAAAGTTATTCATTCTAATGAAGCAATAAAGACCCACTAATTTTCTAGAAAATGTGAAGAGAAGCACAAGTGTAAACAGACATAAGGACCAACTGGATAAGAGCTGGTTGGAGCAGAGGACTTAAATTGAAACAACAAGCAATTTGAAAGATGGATACAAATCAAGAAATAGCAACAGATAGAGCTATTAAATCATAGGCATCTGCTACCCCCTGCCTAGCTATTTCACCCAGATGCCAATATTACAATTACAGCATGTAACCTAACACAGACTGGTATCAACAATAAAACATGTCCTAAATCTCAATGATAATTTCTATTATGATATTGTGACATGAAATTATATCTATCATATCCCCCTATCTTGCTCTAGTTAGGGTAGGATATGCTTTTATCATAAAGGCAGCGGCATGGCAGGGGTCACTCAGCTTTGGGGGACACAAACACGCCGAAGCACTGCCCTAAAATTCGGGCTGCTAAAGCGAGGCAGTTAAACATGTGCCAGTGTCACCAAGCCATGCAGATGAAGGTGCCTGAAGGTAAGAGATATAAGTGAGCTAATCACCATCACAATAAGACATGTTAGTTTGTTTAGCATTTTTGAGCCAAAGTATTACCAATGTAAATAACCATGTTCAACGCCTACCTTGGCAATTATATCTGTGAAGATGACTGCTACAGTCTCTTTGTAAAGGTGAGACTAGGTGGAAAAGATGATTGGTCTGCCCCCCCAACAGACATTGAGATGATAGTGAAGCTTCCATGATTGTACATGCCTGATGGCACCTTCAAATGCAAGATACAGACAAGTCATTAATTCAAACTAGCTGTCATCTTGTGTCTCTCACTACTATCAATAGTTACTCTGTTGAAAATCTTTAGCTCCATAATAAAGATCATCCATTGTGTTAAAAAGGCAGCCATGCAAGCTGTGTTTTGCTCATTAAAAGAAACTGCTTCTAGAGTGAGAAGGGACTAGCTTTTGTGTGAAATGTAGAACAGACTCTAAATTTTGGTTACATTTAGAGGGAAGATGGATCTGTGGTTTGACAACAGCTTTATTATAGAAATTCAACCAAATTCCAGTCCCAAACATCAGAGGATGTTATTCAGTGAGGTGTACATTGGAAAAAAACTGAATCTTAACCCCCAAAATACTGCTGATTTAAATTTACAAGAAAACACAATAAAAACGCATAGAGATCAGATTGTTGATTTTTTGTTGACTTAGCACTGCCTCCCAAACACCAATCAGACTGATGAAAATTGTAAGGTACCGTAAAAAACAGTCATTGGAGGGGAAATCTTAAGGCCACAACAGACATTGACACAGATGAAAAAAATATTACAGACTGGTAAAAGATCTCTGAAGGAGATTCTAATCACAGGATCTGTATCTGTAAACTCGAAATATCCAGGAAGAGACAAGAAAAATATTATGACAAAGTTATGGCCATCTTTCAACAAGGAGAGTTGATATGTTATTGTATGCATTGTATTTTAAAACACCCAATCAACCTGAGACCGAGTGAAGGATCATAACATGGAGCACAGAGGGAATAATGCAACTTCCACTTCATTCTCAATCAAAGTCTGTCTATTTACAGTGTGGCTTTTTAGTTTCAAAGAAAATATTTTGATGTTTGTTGCTTTCACAACAGCCTCTCTGTACCTGTACCTCTTCCAGAGAGGAAAAAAGGCAGTATGAGTTCATGCAGGATGAAAGCAAAGAGGTGAAAGCATTGAGAAAGACAGGATTTTGCTCCGAGCTGTTTGGTCCGGTTGCACTTACCTCTCTTGTGTGAGAAATTCACCAAGCACAGCAGAGCCAAAGCTCACTGAGCTTTATTTCACTTATTTTAAAGGTCAATCAAATCAAAATCATGTCCGAACAAATAAAGGCAAAATGCTCAGTGATGCAAAAACATCACTGATTCAGCTCTATATCAGACACTAAAACAGAATATGTATTTGTTTGTATTGAAATCTTACTTTACAACAATTTAAAACAATATAAATAGCTTTGCTCCACAAAAATTACCAAAAGTGAATGCTACTTAAAAAAAAAAGCAAATTAATTAATGCAATAACGGAAAAATAAAATACATACTTAACATTGGAACAACTATACAGTAATACATCAAACTTACTGCAAATCAAAAACCTGTTTATTAAACTTAATGTGTGTGGCATTTGGATCCAGCAGCACATACTTTTCCACTCATCTATGTAAACACTAATAAGTACACTTGGCTAGTTAGCAACCACTTACTTGCTCAATAAAGATTAGCCTTACTAGCAACTTCACTCAATGTACCACCTTCAAAATTATGTCTTCTTAATCCTCTCAATGTTTTTATATGCTAAATATTTTGATGCTGTTATCACAATCTCAACTGAATCAAACACAGATCCAAACAAGTGCAGGTGATGTATGGGATCTTGCTGTACTGTGTGGTTTTGCAGCATTTTGAACTAGATGCTGTATTGTCTGAAAGAGTCAATACTTCATCATTATTTGATTACCACAACCAATAGCTTCCCTTCACCTTGACGTGAAATGTGTTTATATTCAACCCGTGGATGTGAAAATTGAAAAATGAAGGTGTTTATGTAAATAAAGCTACTTGCGAACATGGCTGATGTTTGGCAGAATTAATGCTGTCAGTGTAGCCCTCAAGACATTAAATTTGTATGATTCTTGTGGAAAATTTCCCAGGTAATAAAAGAGAATTTTTCAGCCAAAAATCACAAAATTACATTCAGCACATCCTTTTGGAAATTGGAAAAATATATCAGGTTTGCACCACTTTTTGTCAACAGCAGAATTCTGTTTGCTCCCCATGTAAGCCTCAAGCTCCTTCATCTGGCAAGCTTGACATATAAACAAACCTTGAGTCATAGTGAGAGTATTGGTATTTGTCAACATCACTTTATTCAGCAGCTGTCTGTATGTACAGCAGATCAAATACCACCAAGGGAATATGCTGCAGGTTTGTTGCACCTAGAAAGTAGAGCACTGTATATCTTTGGTTTGTTCAAGGCTTGCGATTGAGGTCATTGCAGGTTTTTTTTTTATCCATCCTTTCTCTTGCTTCAAGGCGCACCGCCTATTAATGAGTGGCGTGTTTACGGTAAAAAGGAGGTTAAATAAATAGTATCACTTATTATAACACCTTATTGACAGTTCCTTTTCTTCTTCTCTTGCCTCAAAAAGCTTTTTTTTCTGGAAAGTTACGCTCTGAATCCCATGAATGAAGCAGCAGCACTCTCATTGTTATTGTCTGCCTGAGGTTTGTTTGTGTGAAAAAAAAAAGACAAGGATGAAATCCAAGTCTACCTTTGTGAAACCACGAACACTCATTTTCAGAACATTTCTTTTCCAGTTCCTATTTCTGCTTTTCATTCTGCACACTGAACAGACTTATGGATGCAGATACATACACATACCTGCTTAAACACATGTACAAAGAATTGAACGGTGAGTTTGAATGTCAATCAGAGCAGTTATTTCCCTCATTTGTTAGCTTCCAATGATATGTGTGGAGGTATAATGCCTGCTTGTGTGCTAAAACATTCTCTTTGATTTTCTGAAAGACAAAAAACAACCTTACTTGCATTTCTCATCTCTCTATTAATTATGTCTTCCTACCCCTTGATTCCTATCATCTGCATTTCACTTCAGAGGTCTACACCTGTCATCTGCAATCAGGTCTTCTCTGCACTTTCGCCCGGTCCACATCTGGGAGGATGTGATGTGATTTCATCCCGATCTCTTTCTTTTGTTAGCCACTTGATGACTTCATTTCCTTCATCACTAGATGTGAACCTCCACAGCACCCTACTCAGCCCTCCAAGGTGGATGACAATTGGACTCATACTTGACTGACTCGACTGTCAGCATGTCATCTCTGTAACCTGGTAACAACATCTGACTGGAGACAGCAACACAAAGGAATCAGCAGCGTTTGTTCCTCTCACTCTTCTTCATCTTCCTCTTCCCTCCGTTTTTACGCTTTTTTATGAACTCTTCTGGCTTCTGTGGTATATTGTCGAAATTTTCCACAGCTGAGCGTTTAACAGAAAATATAAAAGGATTATCCTTGTATTCTACTGCTGTTTCTTCAAAATGATGGATCTTATGGAGGGGAATGAACACTTTCAAAAGATTGATGTTGATATTACTTTTTCATTTCAGGCAAAAAGCATAACAGAAGTTTTATGGCACTGTCATGAAATTTGTAAAAATCATGACAAACCATCAGATAGCCATGCATATTGCACTCTGAGAGATCACGTGCATCCTCAGTCATTTATTATTGTTGATCTGATTGTTCTGATATTGGTTGTGGAAAGTCAGCTGGATGATGTAAAGACTGCATGCTAGATAATAAAGAGCTGTTTACATTAGATAATGATAAATGAAAAACATTTGAAATTGTCTCTGGAGTGGTCTTTTTTATTGTTACCTTTTTAGGGTGTGTGTGTGTGTGTGTGTGTGTGTGTGTGTTAGATTAAGTGTGGAGAAATAAACCTGAAGCCATGAGAAACAGATTGAATTTACTTTGTTGAGAAGCTAAGACATTTGTGTTGTGATGTTTGGTTTGCCCAACATGGATGCTTTTGAGGTGATGCCAATCACCTTCTTCAACACTAATAAGACTACCAGTATGTATAATTGTATGTGTTTTTGTTTTAAAATGCATGGTTTGTTATATGTCACCTCAAACACCTAAAAATCTTAGATGTTTACATTATTATTATTATTATTATTATTATTATTATTATTATTATTATTATTATTATTATTGTTGTTGTTGTTGTTGTTGTTGTTGTTGTTATTATTGCTTGTGTTAGTGACTCTTTATTTTACAGGTCTGCAAGTTTCATTATAGTTAGGTATTAATCAGATGAGCTTTTGTTTTTATTTTGTTGAAATCACTTGCAAATTTAGGACAATTGGGGGAATTAGCATGTAACTTCTTTAAAATGAAGTACAAATTTAATTGTAAGCAAGTCACAACACTTAAGTGAATGACTTTTCCTATTTCTTTGAAATTTCCTCATAATTTGGTAAAAAATGAGCAAATAATTTATTATATATTGCATTCGACCACAATTCGCAACAAGATGTATGGAGAATCATCCCAACATAGACGGGATAAATAGCTGCCCAATTCTAGCATCAGCAGTATGCCGTCGGACCTGTAAAGCAAAGTGTTACCCTAGTATTTGATATTCTATGCCTATAAATTGAAATTGAAATGACAATTTAACAAAAGCCAGTTACAATTCTGACATTTCAAATGCATTTTTTTTTGGCAATAATCCTTTTCATGCTACAGCCTTCATTCAGCCACTTGGTCATTTAACTAAATATAGACACTAAACTAACAAACTTCTGAGTGCAACATGGACTGTATTTTTCATCTTTAAAGTAATGAAAGAGCTGATGTACGTTCTTAGGAACGAATAAAACTGCAAATCATTAAGTTTATTTATTCATATATTGACTTTCAGACCAGCATTTTGTAATGCATGGACTTGATTTGCCCATGGTCATGGCCCTTTTTTCATTTAAGTTTATCTTAATTACATGATCGAATAAATAGTGCTTGCTTAACTACAATTAGTCCCATTGATTTTTTAAACCCTCAAGCAAATTCTGAAAGCTAGCAGCTCATATGACCCTTAAGCAACACTAAAACTAAGAGGGCACATTGGCAAAAACAACTTTTCTGAAGGACAAAATAGCTTTTCCAAGTCCTTGTGCTGAGTGATATCCCCATAAAAGAGGGACTGTCGTTGAGGTCAACAAGGTTCTTAGTTGAGAAGGAGTCGGAGAATGAGAAAACAGACAACGGAATAGCAAAACCTCATCAAAAGGGCAAAGAAGATATACAAAGCTTAAAAACAGTTTTATGACGAAAAAAAGGGCAGAAAAGAATGAGACAAGTGAAGGGGTGGAGGTTGAGTTGATGGCATTGCATGAAAACATTAAAAAAAAGTTGAAAACAAAAAGAAGAAACTTCACCACAGAGAAGCCGATTGCATGTTCAGATCTTTAACTGTGGGTCAAAACAGCTTCACACACATACACACACATACACATCTATGACACAGAGCAGGGTTATTCTAAGCGATAATGTCTTTAGCAGTGCAGCGGCCTCTTTCGCTTGTGGGCCTGTCTGGGCAGCTGGGAGCCACAAGCTATGACAGGATCTAAACCTCTTTTAGCCAATAAGCAATAAGGTGATCTTAATTACAGGTAAACATCAGTTGTGTGCTGAGACTGAGAATCATTTGGAATTAGTGTCATCTGCACCCAAAATACTCCTACAAAAGGCAGAGGGTACCAGAAGAGTATATTTTTGCTGGTATTTTAGGCCTAGAAGTTTCTGGTATTACTCGTTAAAGAGCTGGATAGTGTCTGAGGCCCATTGCTGTCTGCATTTCCATCAAAGCGTGCAGTCTGTGGAGGTGATGCAAATCAGGCCAGTGGCATAGAGAAAAATAAAAGTTATGACAATATACAACCAAATCAGTAAAGGGCAGTAAGACGCAGGCAAAGTCTATTCTACTGTTCTGCTAAGATGATGCCACTGAAGCCAAAAGACGTGTGACAGCACAGTTAGTCTGTTAGCATGGAGAAAAGTCATCATATGCTAACATTTGCTAACATTTGCAAAAATTTGCAACTGGCATAAGTATAACAGAATGTTCCACTTAAAGCATGAGGACGAATTTTCAAACCTAAATGAAAGATGGATTGGTAGTTTGACTTGAAGAGCTACTGTATAAGTGGATACAGTGGAAAAACTTGACATAGGTTTCTCTCAGGGGGCTTTCAATTAAGCAATATCACACAAGAAAGAGTGTTGTTGTGCTGAATATAAGCATAGGTGTGATTTGGTCATAGGCACCAGGCGGCAGAAACTCAGATGGACATAAGCTCAACTGGACCTTGTCATACAAAGTATGCTGTCAGACAGACAGACGATCAAAGTGATGCAGTGACACAGTGTTTACATGACTGAAAACACCTTTTGTATCATAATGATTTTACTCACGTGGTGTTTTTCTTTGCTACATATTTTTGAGCTGATATGAACTTAAGGGAACAGTATTTTTTTCTGCATTTATAACCAAACAGACAGATTTATTCTTTGTTTTTGAGTGATTAATTGCTGGGTGTAATCTCAGGTTTTTACATGCATTGCATTGTATCTCAAACAAAATGTTAAACCTCTTTTGCTATGCAAAATTATTTTCATAGAAATCCTGCCAAAGGAATGCTTTGTATTTTGTAATTCAGTAACTGCTGCCCTTTCATCATTCTTACAATTCATACACAGGCCTCTCCCTGTTTTCACTGCAGTTTGGGGGCTGCTGGTTTAAATCCCCTCCAACAAGAGGATTTTAAAGATACAAAACAGTCCTGAAAAGTGCCCTTAAGTAAGGCATCCCAATTTTTCTCACACAACACATCCAGTTTCTTTTATTTTGTTATGACTGCAAGCGTTCTGGGAGTTTTTCCACATCAGAAAAGTTCCTGAAGCACCAGTGAACTGACTGGTGGATGTATACACATGTACATGTGCCATTAAAGGACCAGTGGAGGTCTAAGCCTCCACGCAGAGAAGGTCTTTGTGTAATGGAATTGTTGTGTTTGGAAACCTAACTTCACAGGGAGGCCCTACTCCATTTCTGTGGTCTCTCTCCCTCTCTCTCTTGTTCTCTCCCTCATCCTCTCTATATATTTCTTTTTGTCTATCAGTTGATCTGTTTGTCTGTTGTGGTTGGTGCTTCTTTTAGCCTGAGGAAAACCCAACTCCATGCACACACACGCACACACACACACACACTCTCACACACACAAGCAAGCAGGCACAGTATTCTGGCAATGAGCTCAAACGAAAACCACAATGGTCCAGCCCTTGGCGATGCAGCCAAGAAGAACTGACCACTCTGACGTCCGTCTGGACACACTCATACACACACACACACACACACACACACACACACACACACACACACACACCGAACACACGTAAAATAGAGTAGAATATCTTTGTCAGTACAACAAAGTGATGAAATTCAGTCGCTCTGTTTGAGAGGATTTCAGAAAATACTACTTGCAGAAATAAAGCTCATTTTAGAGGTAATTTGCACCAATTATGATTGTCAAATATCTGCAGATGAACAAGATTTAAGACTGCCAATATTTAGGTGTCAAAACTCCCTTTGTTCTGCTGAAATACTGATGAAAAATATTTCTTTACTTATCCAAGTGTTACAGAGGGCACACCACACCCTGACACACACTACACACATACCCTATGCAGGGCCTCAGCTAAAAGCAGAGGGGACCGTTTCCTGTCTGAGGAACCCCGCCCTGCATGGAAGACAGAGGGAGAACAGGGCACTGGTACTGTAGCAAATATAGTTTATCTGTGACATGAAAGGTTTTTTTTACATGATGTGGCTCATAATCTGAAAACTGGAAGTGGGACAAGTTAGAAATGAGTGTGGTAATATCCAATCAACATGGTTATATCACATCATCTGTCTTTTTATCTTTATGTGTATTTTTTCAAAGTTTTGATTGACATCAAAGACCTTGCACTGAAATAAGTCAATCACATTCCTCATCATCTTAGGAGTAAATTACTGCAGTCAGGTTCTTTGACAAAGCAGCAAACGGCATATCAGAAGACTGGAAACTGATGTACCTGTATGGTTTGATGATTGCGAGGAATGCATTCAGATATGACTGCTATATTTTGCTATTATGCATATTTTATTCTAATACCACTTGGCTGTAAAAACTTATCATCCAAAACCCTTTAGCAGTGATTAATTCTTAACAGTGATGGTGATGCTAGAGCATTATCACATCTGTCAAGTCAATCCACGCAACCAAGCCCAGCACACCTAACACCATCAAAGATATTCTCGGATACTCAACCTTTACAACACACTCTGAAGTATGGCTTGCTGACAACTATAACTGTAGACATTAACCTGTCACATGGTTTATGTGTGTTTGATGTAACACTGTCATTGCTGCTGCCTGTCTCCATGTTATGTCTTGTATGCGCTTTCAATGTGGCCTCTATGATTATTTTTGTCCTTTGTTGTCTCAGGATTGTTTTATTGCATGAACTGCTTTGTTGTGCTCTGGTTGTGTCTGTTTGAACTGTGACACGTTGTATCTCTTTTCCTTAAGCATGCTGTAATTATAATTCTAATGTATTTTATTGTATTTATAAATCCAAAGAGTTGTATTTCTGGTTCCCTACTGACAACTGTTCAAGGACCACAGCTGGAAATTTGCTTTTTTTTGTGCAGTAATTAAAGAGGACTGTCCACTGTACAATGAAAAAATGAAACAGAACATTTCACTTCTACCTGTTGACACTGTGGCACTGTGATTCTTGCCTTTCACATCCTGAATTGAACGTCTGTCTTAACATGTAAAGTTAAGGTCAAGATGCGATTGGATATGAATCGTGCCACTGGAGCGAGTTATGTGCATGGAAATTTTTGTGAGGTGTTCAGTACACAACTTACTTCATTTGCTTATTCCTGAGAATTTAAAACCCTAGCAAATCAACTGCTTGCACTGGCCAATCAGCATTGAGAGCCTTCAGAGACAAATGATGATGATGGTTAAGAACGGAGTGGTAGAGGTTAACCAAAAAACTTATAGTGATGTCACCTTTTATTTTTTATCTTTTTTAAATCAATAGTGTTATACCTAAAGTGATCTCCATTAGATGAAAACACTTCTAGAAGCTTAAAAAGAGCATTTCTAATGTGTGTGTGGGGGTAGTAAATAGGTGTGTTCATTTTTAACCCGGTGGTCTCTGCATTGATGAAAAGATTACTAAAATCCCTCAGAGTGAGAAAATGTGTGCATCTGTAGTGTGTGTGTGTGTATGTGTGTGTGTGTGTGTGCGTGCCTGTGTGTGTACTCAGGTACATAGTATAAGAGAAAACTTAGCCATGTATAAAATTGGCTTCGCTGGCTGGTTGCTCATATTCACTCAACCAGCCTTGTAGCTCCACACAGAAACCATCGTTCAAATCAGTTCGAATGCTGATCCCCCTCCTCTCTCTCTCTCCAGTTCCACAGGCTGAGCTCTATTTTAGCAGCCAGCCATAAGAGAGCGGGCGAGGATTCAAATTGAAACCTGCCCGTTTATGAATCAAATTTGTTCCGCGTATACATTTTCCGTAGCGCACAGGACTGCATTAGACTGTGTTTAGATTTGTCTGCACGCGTATGGATGTGTATGTAGCAGTTCTGGGCCGTTTCTTAAAGTGTGTACGCTCTTTTGCTTGCATGTGTACATTTATGAATTATACCATTGTTCCCCTCATCAACTGTGTTTATAGTACACTTGACTGAGCCTGATGCTCCTTATGTATGAAAGTTATGATCTCGAGAAGGGCCGGATTTATTAATCCTCATTTGATTTAGTTTTCTGCCTCCTGGAATTTTGTGCTGTTTATCTTGGCATAGAGTCCAAATTGTAGTTTGGCATGATGCAATGAATGGACAACATAAGAAGACCTGCTGCCTCTCTCACAACTCTGCTCTGACCCGGTGTTAGACTTGGAGGTTAAAGCTTTCACACTCCATCGATTTCATCTTTAAAATCCACTTTAGCCATAAAGAGGTGAAGTAACTGGGAGCTGAGCTTTTACACTGTAACTGTGCTGCAAAAAAATACAGAAAAAATATAGCACAAAATACAACAATATTTATCATCAGTGGGATTAGAAATCCCTTTCTCAAGACCACCCTGACAAGACATCAAGCAGCACACTTCAGGTTTCTGACAAGGTGCAGCCATACACATAAATGTAATAAAAAACAGATGAAAATGTTACATTAAAACAGAGTAATTTAAACATGTGGACCACAATTATGTCAAACAAAACAAATGAAGCCAAATGTGTCCAATTCAATCAACAGTACTGTAAAGCCACTCACAAAGTAAGTTCCTTAAGTTTCAGCTCTCTTTGTCAAATGCTTCTTGAAAAAGAAGGCTTTTACTAGAACTTCCCTCAGTTCAGCTCTAAACTTTGGTACAGACATTAAAGATCCCTGCGGCCAAAGATATAAGTTAGTCATCTGACCAACATAGGCAAGAAGGACTGAAGGATGTTTGTCAAGCAAATTGTGATGCATGAAAACTTAAAAATTACCAGGAAAATATCCAAGAGCTTACCAATGGCCAGAACAGGAAGACAAGTGAACTCGATCTGTCTCTGTTTAAATGCCTTTGTGTGTTTATGTTAAATTATTTTTGAATTAAACGTACTGTAAATTGGAAGTTTCCCAACATAAAGACAGTACTTTGTGATGAAGCCAGGATTTCAATTCAATATCAGAAGACTTATATGAATATACTAATCAAATAAAATAGATGAATGCAAATGTGAAAAGGACAAGCCTTGATAGTAGATTGGATAAGTCAAAGTTTGAGATTTGTAGAATGAAAGATTCCACTATTTTTTCATGCTTGTTCAAAAAACGAATGCAAAACTCTTCACTTGAGTTAATACATATACTCGGTGTCAGAAATTAACCTACAATCCTTATCTGAAGTATTACTTATTTAAGGTACAACTCAAACTGCATAACTTCCTGTTATCTGTCTTGACAGATTTGGACTTTGACTTAAATCATTCTGGTAAAATGACTTTTTTCCTGAACAAAGCTATCAGTGTAGCAGAGTCGTTTTGAATTCTCCCAGTAAACGCATTCAGCATCTTTCAACTGCAAATGATGAAGTGGGTGAGTGCCTGTGCTCTGGGACCTTTTCCATGAGGACTTCAGAGTTAAAACAAGAATCACTTTGACATACTGGAAGCATATTGGTTTGATTACACTTGTTTGTGAAACGCTTTTATAAATGAGGCCTCGGGGCAGATAAAACATGATCAAACGAGCCATGAATGATTACTTACACAATAGACTCTAACTTAAGCACATCCAATATTTAGTCGGAACAATAAACACATCTGGAACATCGCATTATAGAAATAATTTCTGAAGGCCAATTACAGAAAATGCATCGGGTTTTATAAACCTAGGATGATTTGTGCGGGTCCCAGACTTTGAATGTTGATTTTTGCCATTTTAAGAACAAATCCCAATGTGTTTCCTGAACAATTAAAACAGCATGTTACTTATAGCAAGAAAGAAACTCAGTCCAGGCACAGTTCTCTAAAACTTATGTTAGGAGAGATTTATACTTGGTTCAGTCTTTAGTATAAAAAAGTTGTTATTAAAGCAGAGAGATTTCCTAGAAAGTAAAAAGTCTGACATAAACGGAATATTAGAGGAGTAATTCAAGATTTTTGGAGCTTAGGACATGAAAAACACGGAATAAAGTCAGCTTGCTTTGGATAAATGAATGCTCCCTCACCCTTGGTCTCTCCTGATCAGTAACAGAAGACAAGGGGAAAAAGAGCCGAAGCGAGGGAACATGGTGAGATGGAAAATGTGAGCAGCAAGCCGGTCCTGAGCCGGTGGTTTCACGAGTATAACTGTCCTATTGTCTGACTTGAATGAAGAGCGAGCGCAGGACACACACGCATGGATGCAGCTGTGTCGTCGTCATGCCTGTCATGAAACGCTGAATAAATACTATTGCTACTACAGGCCCGAGAAGTCTGTCACAGAAGACCCTGCAAAGAACCGTAAGGCAATGATACCAAACCCACTGTCATAATAGTCAGTTTTAACGTCAGAGGTATTCTTTCAAAAATCTAGTCATCCATACAACTCGATAAATGCAGGAAAATGAAACTCAGGTGGAGAGAAAAGTCCTCATTTATAGTGTAGAATCTCTACATGAAGTGTACGAATGCCAGAAGCAAAAAAAAAGTTTTTTAAACTATGCCATAAAGTTCACAGATTTTAAGGATTGTAACTGCATAGGTTTTTGAATCCACTGATTTAATAAAATGCGTTAAAAACATCAGTTCGCCCTCTTGTCACCTGGGTTGCCAATTCCCCCAGCCTCCAAAATATATAATCACATTAGAGTTTGCTTATCATTATGAACATTACATATCAAGTTTGTCTTTTATAGATCGCAAGCTGAGGATGAAAGGTGTTGTATGCCAACTTTGAGCACTGTTTATAAATGAGACTCTAGGACACGAAATAAAGCTCAGTAGAAGTGGTTCTTTACGAAACTGGGAGTTGGTCAGTGAGGTAGGCAAATCCAGCATGGGTTAATCCACAAAATATAAAACCAGGGATCCAAGCCAAGGTTAGATAACATACAAGCAAACCTGAGAAATGAAAGGATTGAAAGCATTAATGCACTTGGGGGACAGTTGGAAAATGAATACAGGTGAGGCTTATTGACAGAGGCATAGGTGCGCATGGAAAAGGAAGGAAACAAACAGAATAACAGACTTAACTTAGTATCATAATGCTACTTTTTGTCCTTGACATTTATTTCTTGCATCTTTCCCATTCTCAATAAGCCTGTATATACTATAAACCTAGTTCATGTAACTTTTGATTAAAGTAGGCACTCCAGTGAAAACGGACACATCAAAGTGTTGACACACTTGTATCAACAAGTGAGTGTCATGCAATGCTGGTCAAAGGTTAGAAATACCTTAGTGTTCACCACGGGGAATGAACTTTCAGCACATTAGTGGCAACTAGAAACAAAACAAAATATAAAGCAAATATAAGCTCAAATAGAGACAAGTAATTTCACCGTCAGTGACCAGTGGATACATTACTCGTAAACTCTTACCCAAAGAAAAGGAATGACACCACACTGTGTGGACCCTCCAGCTGTCTACTAGTACTAAAAGAATGAATTTATGAGAGGTTGAGGGGATGTTACTTTGCTCCTGAAGAGGCCTGTGACCTGTAGGTTGACCCAGCAGGCTTCGGTGTAATTTAACACTGAAGCCTGGTCAGAATGAACAGATTGAGATGTGTGACAACATGCATACCTCTCTGAGATGACAAAATCTAGTCCTTCAAGCCAAAAGTGTGTCTCACATCAGATGAGTTTTATGTTGAAAGAAAAAACAACAACTTTCATTATCTCTTGGTGTCAATCTTAAATGTATTTTAATTTTGAAGACCCTCAGTGGCTACAAACTCACACACTATTGTTTAAACTGATTTTCATCAGCTCTTCCTTGATGTTTGTTTCTGTAAATGATAAACTCAATTGTGTATGTAATAACACACTGATTTCGATTTAATTCTGTACATGTAATCCACACAGAAATCTTTGTGATAATAGTCTTTATTCATGATATTTTGATCCGATGCTCGTCTTACGAATGTCTAAGAAGTAAACTGAAGCATGAAGAGTCATCTGTTTTTCACTGGACTGTATGTTTTCCACAGCAGAGTTGAAGATAGAGTATTTGACAGCTAGGCACACTCAGACATGTGAAATGAAAGAAAAAGTGTGATTGTTTATGCCTTAATATTTACTGTAACCATGACTTCTGAGTATTTGCTTTCCTTTTGGACCAAACAGACTTCAGTGCATTTTGGAAAAACTTTTCTATTGGCATAAGATGTTTTTGTGTATCTTTAATACCCTCCACTGGATTTGTCTGTTGCCACGAATAGACCAGTAAACAGAATATTACAGTCAAGCCATGGTGTCTTGCTCAGAGAGAAAACAAGAAAAAAGCTGTCGTATCCTCTTTCCAAGCTTGTGGAGGGATGTCCTAGTGAAACATACTGATGAAAACTGATGACCTGAGCCGACGCCAGTGCTTTAAATTAGCATGTTTTCTAAGGACTACGCAATAATTGATGCATTTCAACTTTTACAGGGAAAAAAAACTTACAAACAAACAAACAACAGGGCAAATTAAACAAAATAACCTAATGGAAGAAAGTCTTATCCATGGTGCTTTCCTTTTAAATGAAAGGATTAAGAGGAAACCTTAAATAAGTATTAGAGTGGAGTTTGCACAGACAGCAAATCCACACAGAATTAACCAGATTCAAAATGATGGTACATATCCCCACCAGCACTCAGGCGATCTTAAGTGGATTATTTTAGGAGAGAAATGTTACCCAAATGATTCTAAAGGCAGGTAACTTAGAAGAGTGCTTTCCTCATGATTTGAAGCTTACTCTCCCACGCCTGGTTTTCATCTCACCTCATGCCAGGCCACAAACCAACTGTCCTTTTTCCCAATTTCTATTTCTCAGCTCTCATAGCAAGAATTTTCCATTTACTGGAAATAATCCTCTAAAACAGGACTACCAGGTTCATCAAAGCAGATTCCTTCAGACCTGGATGGAAGCGTTCGCTCTGCCAAGTCATAAATCAAATTGCAAGAGTAACATAGCGTGGTTTATTTTTTCCAATTATTGTAGTCATTATTTTTAACTTTGGAATCTGCCGTCAGATAACTTGTTAGATTGCTCAGTTTCCATGTACGTTTCAGTTGTGTTCTCATTTAAAGTATTATTACTATTTGACTCAGTGCTCACTACAGGTGCCACCCTTTTAATCACCACATCTGTTTTAACGAACGTCATTTGTGTATTATGATCATACAATTTGGGAGGAGTGTTACTTAAAAGATATCGTAGGCTTGTCAGCACTAAAAAGCCACTCCTAGAACTCTGTCTCCATTTGTTTTTGTAGGACAGTATCTTTCAAAACAAAAGATGAGTCAGGTGTTAAATATTTCTGATTTGGGTGTGATTCAAAACAAGCAAAAAGATAACACGCCTCATTTACTGGTGTGTTGGCATCTGGCTCTCAGGCAATATCTTGAGTTTTTTTTCAACCTTAATTAGAAACTGTGTTTAATGAGTTGTTGTTATGATCCCTAGCTGATACAGCTGCTTGGTACATATAATTAAATCCATGGAAAATGTGTGCAAAAGAAAAAATTTGAAAAAAAAAAAAAAAAAGTTTTATAAACAGCTTTTTGTCTCTGTGTGAAAAATCTCATTGAGCATGCTCCTGATTGAGCAGCAATGGTAACTAGTTCTTTAAACTGTGTACGAGTTGGTGGTCTAAAAATATAATGTTTTGCTTCAGTGTTGCAGGACTGTCTTCTTTGTCTCAGAAAAATGCAATTATACCCGAGAGAACTTAAAAAAGCAGTAGCCCACCATTATGTATTAAACAACAATTGCCATGCCCAAGGTGAGATAATGGCATCAGTGTTCTCCAAAACTTCAGATTCGGCCGCTACAAACAATACAGACAAAACTGAGTTTTCAAAATTTTCAATCCTTGAATCCTCTGGTTAAAAGTTACCTAAAACTTGGTTTACTTGAGGCCAAAGCTCTGAGAGAAAACTCTAGAATTTGATGCTTGTGTCTCTGAAAGTTGAAGACAGGAAGAGATACATTGCTCTGTGAGAGACTGCATAATTAAGAAATTTCATCATCTACATTATATCATGAAAAGATTTCAAGAATCAGGAGGGATCTCTGCATACAAATTACAGGGTTGAACAAGTTTTTTTTTTTTTTTTTTTTTTTTTAATGTTACACTGACTTTGTGAAGGACAGCTTGAGCTCCTAACATTTGCTTCAGGCTGATTTACAGTATCTCAGGCTCTGTGTTTGAAAATAATGAAGTCTGACTAGGAAAATCTTTCTCTCCTTAAGGTGAGTTGACATTGAGATATAGATCTGCACGCATTTAAATAAAAGGGCAAATTCATTAGAGCTGACAACTCTGATTCTGAGTAACTCCTCAGCTCTTATCCCTGGTATCTTGCTGACCGAACAACAAACTCAGCTTTGATATCAGGCTTTCTGTTGCAAAGTGTCTTATTAACCCATGCAGGGAAAAAAGGACCTCAAACTCAATAGGGTCATGTTCTGTGCTGATAATGCTTAATTGCTTAGAAATTGTGACCGATATTTTGTCTCATTTGTTCCATGTTTGCTGTGGTCATGATACTAGCTATGGTCCCTTAGCTGGACAACCACCTGGAAGAGTCATCTTTTATTGGCTAAATTCTACAGTTTTGTGTCCAAAAAGCTTGAAGATAAAGTACTTGGCAAGAACTGATCACCAAGAAAATCTTACCTTCAGGAAGCTTGGGAAAAAGGAAACTTGGTTGGCTGAAAGTTACTGAGCAGGATGACACCACCTTTTTGTTTCCTATGTAGTGCTGGAGCTCAGGACACACTTGTATTCACTTATATACTCCTATATGTGTGTGTGTGTGTGTGTGTGTGTGTGAAAAACCGTAATAATTGAAATAAAGCTGAAGAAGAATCTTGAAAACATGGACATTAAAGCCTGTACATTGTTTTGAAGGTTAACTTCTAAAGCTTTACTTTGTGTTGTCTAATAGTTATTCATTTTGCTGTTTGCTGTTGCCAACCTTGAGGTTAATATATCATTAAAGAAAATAAGACATAACGTAATAAAAAATTGAGTAAACAGTAATTTCTATGCCTGGTGGAATCTGAACGTCATGGGTATGAGTAAGTTATAACAGTAAAAAAAATAAAAATAAAAATAACAAAAACATAATTTGCCTCGGCATGAAAAAAACATGAGTGGGTCAAATGTTTGACAACAAATAATGAATCTAATGTGGAAAATATAAAGAAGTGACTCACTGGGAGAATGTACAAACCATGGAAAAGCTATGTCAAATTTTTGGGTAAAACCCAAATTTGGTGATTCAAAGCTTTTCCTGTCACTAGATAACTCAATATGTCTACAAAAGCAAAGAGTCCAAGATTATTTATACGCCGAAATTAAAGATGACCTTTAAAAAAACATACCAGGCAGATGCAAAGGAAAAGCAACTGAAGGAACGTCTTTGTCCGAGTAATTGCTGGTCCACTAGGCAGGCGTCTGCCAGTAAGCCACACTGACCAACTGGAAAAGATCAGCAAACACCCTAAAACAAGCTGGTGTAGAGAAAGAAAAAACAAATAGCTTAAAATGTTAGAACACACACACGCGCGCACACACACACACACACACACATAAAAAAAAAAAAAACTCATTATAACCCCAACTCTTGGTCACTGATTTCAGTAAGTGAAATTGTTGTACAGTGGAGTCAACCCATGTTTTCTGTACAAATGAAAGACACCTTGAGACTTGTCTGCATCAGTTTAACACGTCTTATCAGGGCCAAGTTTTTTGAAGTGGTTGCTTCTCCACCATTTTACCAAGTCAACTCCTAAAAATAGGTTACACTCATGAAAAAAATTATATACTCAACAATCAAATTGAACTTTGAAATCAGGTTTTACTTTTACTCTTGATTAAACCTTTAGTTTGTGCCATTTCAAACTTTTGGGTCAGGTTGGGGATCAGAGTTATTTTCAACCTGTGAGAGGGGAGAGTTCAAATTGGATTTCAGGGACAATCAATAATGAATATTTGAAATAGTTCAACATTTATTGCAAGTTAATTTACAAAAAAAGCAGGGTCTGGTTTTTGGGATCACACCAGCAAGCCAGGTGACGTGTCTGTGTAATTCACTGGAGACTGTTGAACTGAGACCTTCCAGAAAAACTCAAAAGGTGCCACCACTGGTAACTTGTAAATGATCAAAACTTCATGGAAAAGGATGTCTCAGCTTTAAAATTCTTTAGAACTGGCAACACTGGAGCCATCAACACTTTAGCATCATTCCCAGTTTCATATAACATCATTAGATGACAATGGGTTCTGAGAATGTCCTGAATGGCATTCGACAGAAACTACTGGGCCCCAGCATCTATTCTTTACTCACTTTAAACATTTGGTGTCTTAACAAACTCACCCATTGGCTTAATTTCCAGCAGCCAGAGGTTGCCATTTGGTGCAGGTACTGCTACCTACTTAAGAACCGAGTAATTGTTTGGTGGATTCTCTTTTAATTTTACCAAACGTCCCTATATACCAACATCATATAAAGCCAACCTTGTTGCACAGTAATGGGTTGGTCTAATGTGGCACTGCCAATGGCAAGCCAATTTCAAGTTTTGGTGTGTTTTTCCCTTTGTTTGTATGACATGCTATTCTATTATAACCACATCTGCCGTCATTTCACATAATATCAGATTTTGTTTGAGTTTGCAAATAAAGAATTATGGGATATGTACTTAGCTTTTATATGAAATTCTAAATATACAATGCATTTTAACTTATGTCACGCCGTGTGTTACTTCAGGTGGCGTCCAGCGGAAATAGAATAATGGTGTAATGTGAGACCGAGTGCTGATATATCTTCCATGACCTTAGTCTACTCAGTCAGAGCGGCTTTATCAAGGCAGCTCTCTGCTCTCTGACCAGATGTCCTTAGATAGACAGAGAGTTGGACAATGACTGCAACTGTCTTATCTTGGGTTTACAACTGAGTCAAACATGAGCTGAAATCACATCATATTACCTTAGAAGGAAAACTCCTTTGTTTTTGCAGAGCTGAATGAACAGAAAGACAGACACACAGACAGATAGATAGATAGATAGATAGATAGATAGATAGATAGATAGATAGATAGATAGATAGATAGATAGATAGATAGATAGATAGATAGAGCAGAGAGATGTGGAAGAAACCATTTTAACCAAAAACTATCATAGACTGCCTGCTTGTGTGGTACATAGAGGTCTTCCAAGGTCATTAAATATCTGTTAACCAGAGAATCAGTCAGTCAGCTTGCCGGTCTGGTTTTTATCACTTTCTATTTAAAACATATAGTAACAAAGTCTATCAAATTCAAAATGACAGTAACCAAGGAGAATTAAACACAGGAGCACAAACTTGGAGTCTGTCAGCGTCACAGTTGTTTTGTTTCACTTGTACTGACAGGACCATAATTTAACATAATCTACCACAGACTATTCTACTACTTTTAATGGATACTTTACTAACCTTTTTCCCCATTCCTTTGCTCTATAGACATGAGTGGGCTGTCTACATTTCTGGCAGATTTTCCTGTTTTCAGGGTGACAACACAAGCAAAGTGTTCGTCTTGAGTCTTTCTGTCTCCAATAGAAAAAAAAGTTAACATGCACTTCCAAATATGTCTTGAACTTTAAGCGAATCGGGTTGCAGGTTTGTGTACAAACTCCAGAAACAGCAAAGTTTAAATGCTTGCTAAATAAAGGAAGTTTCTTTACATGCTGACTCAAAAGCTCTTGTTCTCACAGGGATTATGAATATTGCTGATTACTGGGATATGTTTTTCTGTTTGAGTGTATACACACTTATTCATCATCTTCTTTGTATTCTGTGATTAGGGTCAGCTACATCCAATTTTTGGCAGTGAAGACGAAAACAGCATTGACCTGAGGCTGCAGAGCTCTCTCTGCCCATTTGTTTTTTAGACAGAGAATTCAAGTTCATAAGTTTTCCTTTCCTGGACAACATTGGAACCTAAATATAAAAGGGGGTTTTGTCAATTTTTATTTTGCAGCTGTAAATCCTGAACACCCTTTCTTCAAACATTTTAGCCTTTAGAGGTAATTTTTATGCACTCTTTTGTAATAAATGTCCCACAGATCAGTGCGCTAAGGTTGCCACATTAACAATAATATTGCTTGTGATTCATGGAATAATCAAAGATCCTGTTTATTTCACGACAGGTTGCAGAATCACTGAATCTTCATTTCAGTGCACGATCCATTCCAAAAGAAGTACTTTTTTTGCTATATAAGAGTTTTGTGTTCAAGTGTGACATTCATTTATAAGTCACATTTTTCTCTTTTTTCCCCTCCAGTGTTTTAAAACTTAATCTGTATGTTCTACTTTTAAAAATAGATTTTATTACTTAAGCTTCAATACATTAAAAAAAAAGAAAACAAAAGAAAACAGTGGATTTCAAAAGGACATTATAAAAATCTCAACATTGTTGACAAGATATATCAGACCAGAGGCAGGAGAGCAAGACTTTCCAGGACTAATGTACACAGTAGATTAATTGTTGCTTGTTGCTTGCTTGCTCAAGTATATAAAGGCTTACAGGATAGAACAGTCTGATATCACTCTGAGTTTTCCTTTTCAGTTCAAGTATGTTTGTACCAACAGTAGCTTGCAAGGTTAATGAATGTGCAGCATTCACAAAACCTTTGTATGAGCAACACATAATTCATTAAAACAAATGCAGGAGTCTTTAACAAGGGCCATAGAGGAAACATTTAACAGATGAAAAAAAAGGATACAAAACAACTGCTTTAACAAAAAAGAAGCTGCTTTTGAGACAGGATTTCAGGCTTTTAGCAGAACCAAAAGAGAGTAAGGTCCACAACACTGCTAACTCATCATTTTACCACATTAAAAAGATACTGCACAAGCAAAATGTCATAAAAAGCTGGGTCACTCCACACACAATGCAAAATCACACATGAATGTGCACTGTGGATGAATTAATGTTTATATATAAACATTCATTTACGTCTCCTGGACATTTCAGAAACAAGCCTAAGGTGCCTCTGAAGCAGAGATGAAGTAAGGTACTGCATTTGCCCAATCAGCACCTTGGAAAATAACAGTGAACAACTCTAGATGAAAACTTTCAGTGAAAATTATGGATATCAGAAACTGAACATGATCAGCCACAAATTAAACATTCAGACATTCCTGACTTGAGATGAAGAATGGAACAAATCAACAATACTCTACCTCCATGAAGGATTGAAGTAAATGATTGGAGAGAGAAAGAAAAAGGTAAATTTCAAATAGAAGTCAGCAGGGGGTTTCTGTGCGAGACTTGGGGCAGGCGGCAGGTGTATTATTTCTTTTTCTCTCTGGTCTGTCTACAGCCTGCTCCACTCAGGAGGTGGTGGTCGATTCAGCAGTGTGTATGCCTTTAGGCTACTGGATTGCCTTTGTAGGCAAAAAAAGGGGGAGAAAAAAATCATACCTTTGGCTTTTGAAGGGCAGTGTTCGAAAAGAAACAAAAAGTTCACAGTCTCATCATCCCTATGGGGTACTGGGAGAAAACTATGAAGGGAAGGGTGAGAGACTCAGCCAACAGCCTGGTTTCACCGAGAGCTTACAAGGACATGTCCGTTATATATGTCACTCAGTCCTCCACAACATTCTTGGCAACCATTCTTTGATTGTTTTTCATCAGGGCCACAAAAGAGCCTGATTAATGTGACCATCTCTATTTGGCTTAGACTGATCATGTCTCAGTGTTGCACGTTTCCACCATCACAAAGTCTCTGCATGCTGCAAAAAAGCTTGAATAGAAGCACGGAATGAATTGTACGTCCAATGCACAGTGATTTTGGAAATGCTGTAAATACAGGAAACAATCACAAGGCTTGTGGTCTGCATCACTGTGGTACATAGTGAGGCCATGCACTTCAGATTCTGTGTTCGAATTTGATCTCAGTGTGACAGATTTTTGCTCTTGCCTCACCTATAACCATGTGGCCATTCTATCAACCAGCCATTAAGGTGAATAACTATGAAGTCTAATATGTCATGATTCAGATGAACCCAAAAAGATGTTAGTCATACTTTAAACCTCCAGATCCTCTCAGTGGGTCTTCTTGATACCTGGTCAAAACATCATCTTACAGATCCATTTGTGAGGCTTTGAAAATGCTGTTTCAGGTTTTATTAGCCCTGATGTTAAATTACTGACACCAGATAAAAGTTATGAAAATTTATACAGCCTTGATCTTTTAGTAAAGTGGGTACACCCACATTCATTATGTTTCAGTTCAAAAGCCTTTTGTACATCACACTGCCTGAAAAGTAAATTGAAAAAATCAGAATGTAAAACTTAACTTGAGTTTTATCGTATTCTGTAGCTGAGACACTCAAATTTAAATTTCAGATTCATCTAAACACTGTGCGAAAATTCCCTTTTTACGGTCCTGTTCTGGTTGAAAACTACGATACAAATTTGCAAATAAGATTTTCACAGATAAAAAATGGGAAAGTTTGGCCGATAAGATATAGAATACATAAAAAGAAGTAGTACTTTTTAAAAAATTGCAATCCTTGTTATTTCTCAATTTTTAACAAGGCATTTTATTTCAAGAGGTAACTCATTAACCTGAAGAGAATAACTCCTTTCTTCTACTGTTATGTGAACAAAGATTTTAAAGTGAATTTGATGCAGGGGTGCAGTATTGAGTAAAGTAATTTGACTTTTTAGCATCTTGTATACTATCATCATGTGAAATCACTGCTTCATGTGTGTTTCTCACCACTAGGTCTGCTATAGAGCAAGATTATGATGAAGTGGAAATAACTCTGCTGTAACTGAGCCCTTGGTGTTTGTTTAGTCATGTGTATTGCAAACAAACAAACAAACACTACAAGTTGAAAGGGTGATGTTTTTTTGGAGTGGTATCTGCTAACTCCAAAGCTTTATAATGAATGTATCATCAGCCAGCAGTGGTGATGCATCACTGACATTTCAGATGTTTTATAGTTTATTTGTACCTTTGTTTGTTTTGCTCGTGTTTACAGGGATGATTCCTTAACTTAATAGCTCAAACATAAGTCCTACTGAAAGGCTCACACTACAATCAAACCTCTTAATTACTTATTTAACTACTTTATTTCAACCTTTAAAAAGCTAAATACTACAGGTGTTTGCTTTTTTAAGGGCTAAGTTCTTGATTCTGGTGAAGAAATTGTATTAGTTTATTATAACATTTAGGAAACAATGGATTTGTGTGTGTGTGTGTGCTGAGTGACATAATTGAAAGAAGACAGAAACTTACTCTTACTTAATGAGTTTGTCTTAATGAGTTTGGTGAACTTAAACTATGGTGACCAATTGTCCTCCTTTTTGGTGGTAAAATTATGTCCTGGGTACATTGCAAATTCCAATAAATTTCCAGGTTTTTCTCAGCTTGTTCTACAGACCACTGATAATTATACTGAAGTGCTGTACTGGGCTTACGATGCATCAACCTGAGCATGCAGAAAAACAGATGAAAAGTCAAAATTTTAGGGAAAAAAGTCAAAACTTTGAGATAAAAAGTCCAAATTAGGGGGAATAGTGAGATAAAAAAAAAATCAAAGTTTTGAGACAAAGGTGGAAATATTGAGATAAAGTAATAACTTTTGAGACACGTCAGAGATGTTGAAATAAAAAGTCAAAATTTTAAGATAGAGTCAAATTCTTAGATAATAGTAAAAAAATTCTGAGATTGTAACTTCACATTTGAGATAAACAGTCAAAGTTTTGCGATAAGAGAAGTCACAATTGTAAGAAAAAAGACAAAGTTTTGAATAAAAAGTTGACATTTTGAGATACACAGTCGTTACATTTTTACATTTTAACTGGCAGAAATGGCCTTTTATACATTATTCATACTTCCATTGTAGAAAATGTTCCACTTCAGACAGAAAAGGAGCTTTTTGAATAAATTAATGGGATATTAAACTACTTTTTCATCCTTGAGAATCTTTGAGTATTTTTGCAGGATCTCCAAGAAGCTGGGAGAAGCTGATGGGGAGTGTATTGTTTCAGTTTTTTAACTTTCTAAAATTCAGAACACACTGTCTTCAAGCATCAGTTTCTCATATGAAGTAGAAGTGTTTGCTGCAACAACTGTTATTACGGGATACTGCGTGTATGTGTATGTGTATGTGGCTTTAAGAGTTGGGGTTATTTATTTTCGATGAGTAGTTGATTTGTGTTGTTAACTGTGTAAATAAGTCAGATTATATAGTGTGTGTCACTTTAAGACTCAGTCTTCGGGTGGCTTCTTGATATTAATAGAGCTGCTGTGTCTTCCTCCTCTGACGTAATGCCCACAGCCTACAGAGAGACGGGCAAAGAGGTCTTGTCACAGCAAAGCGATAACACGAGTCTGAACAAAAAAAAAAAAAAAAAAAGATAACGAGCTGCTCCGCTTTGATTTGCTGTGACCAGCAAATCCGGGCTGTGAGGTGGCTGAAAAACAAACTATAACATCGGAATATTACAACATGAGAGCCAACCTAACTCACTTATCAGTCGGTATCAGTGTCTCCGTGAAGCCTTAACTATCTCTCCTTCCCTCTCAGACCAAAGAAAAAAAGAGACAGCCACAAGACACAGTCGCCCCGTCCGACATCATCAACAAACAAAAAGCCCACAAAGAGACGAACCAGCCAGCCAGCCAGCCACCATCTTAACAGGCTGCTGAAAGAGACACACACTGAGAGAAAAGAGGCTAATGCTTATATTGATCAACAGGTAAGCAGCACTAAAAGAAACACTACTAACACAAATGCACACCATGCATAGCCTACAGTCCTCTCTGGTGCAGTGACATTGTAAACGGTTAAAAAAAAATGCACCCGCGATGCACGGTTGGAGTTGTAGATGGCGAAATGCATGCTCGCAGACAAGTGGGAAAATCGTCTTTAAAAGGGAAGCCGGGTTTCAGTGGTGCGTTTGGGGGAGACAAAATATTGCTCTGCTAGCTGTTGGTAGTTTTACGACGCGTAGCAGTCGGTTTGCGTCTTATGTAACTAACGGCCTGAGCGGCGTCGGCAAGGAAAGATCTGCTGAATGAGAGAGAGGAAAAGAGCAGCACCGCTTTGAATTCACATGGCAATTTACATTTAGGTTAGGACACCCAAACGCCACACAAATACAAATTGAGGGGGCTACTGGGAACGGCTACTGCTTTGATTTCACACAGAGTTTGAAGGAAACAGCAAGGGGACGTGGAGTGACTTACTCGCCTCAAGTAGGTTTGTTGTTTTTTTAAAATAAGTTTTATTTCTTGTTTTGTGATAAATTTACGATAAGTTGCATCCTGACTGAACCGCTTAAACACTCCGACTTTGGGAGAACCATGTCACTTCAAAGTAGCACTTCTGTAACAACTGAGTGTAACTTTTTTGTTATTTTCATTGATAACTTTTTCATTACTTTACTAACTGCAAACTTGATACCCAAGTTCAGATTTCTTGATTCCTCCGAGTGACGCACGTCGTAGAGAAAGAGGGAAAGACTTAGTGTAAAAGATGAACACAGTTAGATGCTTGTAGTTTTGAATGGAGGAGAAAAGTTGACAAGTGTTGCAACTCAAGATCAAAGAGACAGTGTTTATCCAGCGGTTTACTGCCGATATGGCGCTGTTTTTGCACCTCTTTCATTGTTAAGGAGCTGGCGAGCGCATGGTGGATGTGAAATGTCGTAAAAGATCCCCCCAAACATCCTGTCTTATCAGCCTCGAGACCAACTTATTAGCTCAGTTGTCGTACCGGTATTTATTTGTTGTTGTTGTGGAACTTTTCCTGAGTGATGCCGGGAAGCCTGAGTTGCATTTCCACACAACTTTGAAAAAGTTGCCCCCCCCCTCCCTTTCTTTCTCCCTCCCCTCTGTTGTAAGTAACTGTGATGTTCCTTTGAGATAAGGGAGCTGGGTAGGCATGACAACTCTGTGGGGAGAGAAGAGTATGTGAAGCCAGTACAATGAGGCACACACTGCAAGGAAGCTTTTTACATAGTCCTTCACAGTTCTCCAAATCTGGCCCCTAAACAACTGCTTATGTGAGGAGCGACTTTTATTCAACAGATAACCTCAGTGAAATTTTAACACTTCAGCAGGCCTGTGAGACCATGATATGACCAAACGCTTGTTGTTTTCGTTCATTAGTGGCCTGTTTGTGTCTCATTTGGTGATTAACAAATTTGGATGGGAGCATACTAAATTTCTGAACCTCACCAATTTTTTTTTCACAAGTTTAAAAAAAAATACATCTCAGGGCTGTCTATATCTTTATTATAGCACTACAGTTTCAGGAAAGTTTTTTTTAAATTACTTTACTAACTTTTTTACAAAGAAAGAAGAGACCTCGTTGGTATCTACAACATTCTCTTTAAATTATAGCATCCAATAGTTTCCCTAAACGCTGCCCCGGGACAGCAATTTCTCTCACAAGATGGCAAAATTAGAGGAATAGTCAAGGGAAAAAATACAAATGATCAAAGGTATTGTCAACAGCTAATATTACTTTTGCTCGCTGCAATCAAATTTTGATTTTGTGTCATGGCTTTTAAACACGCAACTTTAATATTAGCAACTCCTGCAAGATGCATGACTGACATATTTTTTTCAATAGTTTTTTTTTTTAATGAAAAAGACTCAGCAAAACCACATAGTTTTGTTGAAGTTGACTAAAAAGTCTTTATTCTGTTATTGCAGAGTCTATGTTAGTTGAAGATTTTTATCCACTGATTTTTTTGTGTGTCCCACAGCATGATGCATATCTTTTTCTGATAGGTTTATCCTTTTACTTTTTTCTTATATGACATTGATTAGGAGTTTGGTACTCAAAATAGACTTTCAAAGTTTTATTAATTTATTAATTCAATTCATATGAGTTACAAATCAATCAATGTGTATTGTATTTTTTTAAATTTTTTTTTTACAGTTTTTGAACTGTTTACCCGTCAGTGTTAATGTGTATCTTTCATAACTTTTTGATACAACACACTGCAACCCTGAGCAGTCTTCTTTATTACTTAAAAGTTGTTTCCAGATAGTATCTTCTTTAATCTACATATGAAGTTAATTTAATGTGCTAATGTTAAGCTTTACAAAATCTTAATAAGCTTCTTTATAATGTAATAAAACACTTGATCTAACACTTGTATGAATCCAACTCTACAACTAACAAAACTTTTTCCTTTTTCCAGACACTGGATATTATTGTATCTCACGACCTTGTTCCTTGCCGCTATTAAACGTCAAAACAGTTGATGACTTCCTAAAGAGAACCTCTGCTTGTAAAACTTTTCCCGTATATGTGTGGGAGAGCGCACGGCACTTTTTCTTGTGAGAGTGTGTGTTTGTGTGTGTATGTGTCTGTGCTGTGGAGACAGCCATGGCTTACTCATATGGCTGCAATATGTGAAATCTCTGTGGTGGAACTGGGAAGAGAGAAAGTTTTGAGAGAGAAGGACAGAATCATTGAGGGAAAAGAGAGAGAGGTGGAGAGAGAGAACACATGGAGCGAGGGAAGTCAGAAATGTCCTGTTCAACTAGCTGGAATGTATCTCCTGTGTTTTATTGATGGTTGGATGTTCTGTAAGACACAAGGAACAACTGTAGTGATTTTGTGGGCTGCCATGTAATTTTCTTTGGTTGTTTCGAAGCAGCGCTGCGGAGCGAGGGAAAAAGTTTGAGATGTAGAGGAAAAGTCTAGACGCTGTGGTGCTATACGCAAGGAAATGTATGCTGAATTTCTAACTCCTCTCATCAAGGTGTGGACATAATAAGTAATTATTTAGGTTGTAAATAGTTTTCTGTTTCTTAATAAAAGTTCTGTATACCATTGTTAATGCTAAAGTTTCAAAAAAGGTCACTTATTATAAAAATGTGGAATCAAAACAAAAAAGAAAAAGTTTCTGCCAAGAAGAATCAGATAAATACTGAAACAGCTTTAAGGTTCAAAAAGTTCAAACCTGGCACCGCACAGTTCATAGACTCTCCTTTGCTGTCAAACAGTTTGACTATGAAAAAGTTTACAGGACTGAAATGTTTGTAAAACGTCTGCCAAAGTGCAACTGTACCTCATTTACATGAAACAGTAGCACTTTTAAGGTCATATGGTGTACCTTATTCGCTTTACATTACCTGCTAAAATCTGGTATTACAAGGGAGTTCAAGAAATGATGCCTCAGCCTCTCATTATTTTGCTGGCTAAATTTTCTCTCGCAAGTTGTTGTTTCTAAGAGAACTATTATGCGAATATCAATGTTTTATGGTGATAACATTGCACTTTAGCATGCTAGCCAACAAAGATTTCTATCCACAGACCTGTTACAGACCAGAGTTAGGATGTCTTAAAAAGTTGTATTAGGCTGTATATTGAATAAGCTGACCTGACTAACCGCTGTTGGAGTGACCAAAGGGTTCAAGATGTTAACAGACTTCAGTCTAGCTGTTTTATTTCATTTTTGAGCTGCTCTTCAGTCTTGTTCTTTTGTGCTTCCATGTGCCATGAAAAGCTATGTTCAAACACTATATACTGGCATTTAACATGCCTGTATTTATATAGTCTGTACTTGTAACAAATTAGTCATCCTCTATCATGATAAAGATCTATAGGGGAATTATGAGCCTTCCCTGAGCTTTTAAATTGTTTTTCTTTATGTGGGCGCACAACTCCCATCTCTTCCTTATTTCTGATCCCATTTATTTATGAACTGTCCTAACCCTCATTGTTTCCAATAAGCAGGAAAAGATAGCATCTATTAGAGCAATCAGCCGTTATTCATCTCAGCCCTGCCTGCAGTTCAGATAAAGGAAAAGCTCCATTTGTCACGGATAGTTTATTTAAAAGGAGAAAAAAGGGAACCTTTTTGAAAAGCTCCTGGCTCTCTTGGCTCATGTCTCTGTGGCTCGCTCCCCTTTATTACCCAGTCTCTTATTTTGCTCATATCCCAAGGACACAATTGTTTAAAACTCATTTTACCATCTGGAGGCATTGTTTTGGTCCTTTCATCGCTTCAGATTAGCCTCTTGTAACGATGGTGATACAGGACTTAAGCCTTTTCTTCTATTACATTTACTGGAAGTCGATCTGGAAAGAGTGTCTGCTAAATGCCCAAAATGTCATCCCCGCTCTGTCTGTGGTTAGTACAGCCTTGTTTAGGCTTGACTTTGCCTCTAATGTCTTTGGTTTATTTTAGACTTTTAAGTCTGTCTTTTAGACGGCCTGCTTCAGATAACGAGCACATGGTCCTGGTTTAGGGTGAAATGATTCTTTTTTCCCTCCATGTCTTTTAGTATTTTTGGGATAGACAAATCCTAAATATGGGACAGTTTGTCTTCCTTTGATCTTGGAGAGTAAATAATCCCTCTGTCACGATACAGTGGAGGCAGATAAAGTAGCAGTGGTTGAGAGGATTTAGGCACAAAGTGGAAGGTGATGACACAAGCAGCAGTGTGACTTAGGATATACGAATGAAACAACTCACCACACCTAATTGCTCTTCTTTACATGCAGCCTGTTAGTACGAGTAAACCTGCAAGTGTAAACTGATTTTATTAGGTGCAGCACTGTAAAGATGCACCGAAAAACTCTGACCCCTGCGCTGGTTCTTATTTGCCTCATGAAACTCACTTTCTTTGTCGTGACATATTTTGAGTTCAGACTGTTTTGACTCATCACAGTCGTGCACATGCTCCCTGAGCACATGTTCAGTTATCAGTCATTGTTTGTGTGAGCATCATCCTGTGTGACCTCTAATTAAAATGAAATAAATATGCCTTTGCTGTTTTTCTGATATCAAAGTATTGTTGAATGAAAACTTGTAGTCTAATTAATACACAATAGTGGTTTTCCGTGACGTGGACGTGAGTTGACTGATTAGGCTTTGTGCTTCCATCGCACAACCGCAAGTTACACATTTTGCCTCTGTCCTAAACATTGTGTGCTAGTTATCCCTAGATTGTAAATGTCTGCATTTGTTGTCAAGGTTTGAAGGCTTTTGGAGGGACACAAAAAAGGACTCGAATGTTTATGAATGTTTGTCACAATGAGAAATATGTAGCTTTCCTATAAACAATGGTCGGTACATATCTTGAAACAAAATATACTGAGCGTGTTTGGTCTTGGAAGTCTGATCTGATTTAGTGTGAATAAACAAAACTAGCATGTGTTTTTAATGTTGGTGTCACAGAGGTTTTAATAAGAAAAGTTTGTTTTATGTGTATCAGCGCTGCGTTAAAAGATGGCTCTAAGTTGGTTCTTATGAAGACAAAGCAAAGTCCAGGAGCCTGTTTGCTGTTTCAAAAGTAAATTCAATTAATATTCTGCACTAGCATTGTGGTTCTCTGTTGTTAAATCAGATAATAAAACCATCTTTTAAAATGAAGCCCAATATTGAAAAATAGAGTGAAATTTAAAGGCGTGTTAACAGTGATGAATAATGAGACAAAAACCTTCGGCAAAAATCATTAAAGATGAATCAATTTCACAATTGAGAGGAATCATGAAAGGGATGCACTTTCTTAATTTTTGAACTAGAGTATAATGAATCTGAATGTGAGCCAGCGCTGCCTGTTCTCTTTGCAGTTGTATTGAACCAGGAGGTAAGTGAAGTGTATCAAATAAGCTCACAGCTGACACACATCACTGGAACACCACAGAGCTGCCAAAATCTTTATATTTTATTCTAAATTTTTATTTCCTCATGTTTTAAATGCAAAATATAAAACAGTAGACAGTATCAAAGCTAGTCTTATCTGTCATTAGTTTACAATGAAATAAGAAATCTGTGAAACTGACATTTAACTGTAAACTTTCAGCTATAAATTAAGAGACTGGTTAAAGCTTTAATTTTTAGTGTTGATGTTCAGTGTTTACTTGAAATTAGACAAAAAATTCTCTGTTTAAAATTTAAATATGGAAAAAATCATATGAAGAATTATTCTGAAGACAAATTTCTTATAAACATCACATACTTTTTACACTGAAAGTTCAGATCAAAAATTAAAAAGGATATTTTTGATATATTTATATTTCTGTTTTTTGAAGGAATAAAACACATGACATGGAATTGAAAGCTATCTGCAGGTAAAAAAAATAATCTGTATTTGAATAAAATAAAAGCACTGTTTTATGGGGTTTATTCCTTTTTAAAGTGACAGAAAGTCATCTAGGAGTTGGGAGATCATTTTATGAAGTTTAAGCAAAACCATTAAAACAGTTTGCAGTTTCAGAATGGTGTGTGACGCAGAATAACAGAAAGAAACAGTGATAAACCACATGCTCTACTAGCTGCAAAGGTGCATCCAAAGTTGCAGTGTTATGAGTAAATTTGTATATTGCAATGAAGTGTTCCTCTGAGTGTGGCCCCCTCTTCACTTTCTTAACTTAAAAAAGAGTGCAACAGTCAGACACAAAATATTGACAGAAAAGTCCAAATGGCATTAATTTGAAAGTGATTTAGCTCTTAAACCTAAAGCTGAACAGGCTGTGAAGATAGAAAGAGTACCAAAGCATTTTTGAAGAAGTGTGTGGCTAATTTCAGCAAGACTTTTGTGAGTTGAAGGGGCAGATATTTTTTTAAATCTGGGAAGCTGCATGGGTAAAAGTTGTTTCGCTATGAAAGCAGGGTGCAGCCGATAGAGTCTGACTGACAAGAAACATTAGATGTCAGTCCAAACCACCTGGTGCTTTGTAATAAGAGAAATCAATGCTTTTGAATGATGAAAAGTTGTGTTAAAGCTCAATATTGTAATGCTCTTGTTTTTGGATGTTTCTGTTATGGAATCAGAAGTTCACAACTTGTTATCAGCCTCAGTATTGTATTCACCATTGCACTGCTCAGAATTCTAATCTGAAAGCTATCGGTTGCTGGTACACTTGCATATCTTTTTCCACTGAAGTCAAATCTGTCCAAAGCACCGCCTGGTTATGACTCACTGATTGTATATTTCTGTACTGGTGGTTAACTGTCTTTTGTGTCAACAGTCAAACCAAGATAGTGCACAGATGCAGACAGATTTCATCTCTGACAAATTTGCAGCCTTTTCTGTCTGTGTTTCACTTTCTTTCCTTCTCCTACACCCTGTTTCTTTATCTCTAGATCTCTGTTTCTTACAGTAACGCACGGCAGGAAAGACCGTTAGCATCACGTGTGCTTGATCATACTGTAAGCGCTGTCAAAACACTTGATTTACTCGGTCGTAGATTGCATTGAACTTTCATTTGAAGTGTAAATACACACCGACATTTGTTTGCTATTGTGATCGCTCTAAGTCACAATAATATTTTTTCCCAAGATTTGATGTGGTGCTTTTCCTCTGTGCCCATTCCCCCCGCGTGTGTCGATTCCCATAGCATAATAGCTTCATACCGCCTCTTTATTTCCTGGATTGATGTGCTCTGCTCCTTTTTGTGTTTATAACATAGCATTTATCCTTTTGACTATGACATGTTTTGATAATATTTCACAAAACTGAAGTTTTTATTTGTAGCTTTGTGTGTTTTCCCTGTTTTTCTTTGCGACAGAAAATAAAATATGCAGCTGTTTGTTTTATTTTTGTAGCATTCTTAGCAAAAGTACCTGCAGAAAAATGGGTCTGATTTTCGCTCCTTTTTTTTAAAAGTATCTGGCTCTGTCGTCCTCTCTCTCTCCTGCTTTCTCTTACACGTACAAACACACACATACACACACAGCCCCATTAGTATTGTAGTCTGGGATCTGGCTAAAACATCTGGTGGCTGAGTAACTTTTCAAAGTAGTCTTTGTCCTCACTCAGTGTGCATGCACGTGTGTGTGTCATTTATGTGTGTGTATGTGCGCGTGTGTAATAAGGGGCAGACTTTTTATGGCGTCCTGTCAAATTAAAACTATGATTTAAACAACTAACATGTTTTTTTTCTGTTAAGTGAATAGCCACACCAGACCCTGCTGGATTTTTTTTTCACATTTTCAGCCTGTTTGGATTGTAGAAGAAAAACATTAAAAAACAGATTATGGGTGGATTTAGAAACTGTAATTCATAGATGGACAGCCTGGCCTGTTGTGTTACTTTATTCAGAAACTTTGGCTTACTGTTCCTCTGCAGGGAGACAAAAAGGGGAAAAAAAGCATGAAGAGAGAGATATGACACTCTTCCAATTGCCTCCAGCCCAGCTTGACGTTTTGACCCAAATCTAAAAGAAGCAGGGAGAAGTGGTTAAAAAAAGCAAACTGCTTCACCTGTGCTCCGCAGGTGGGTTTAGACTTGGTTTTTAAGTGATGCTGTTAAATAATCCTGGCGTGGCAGCTTTGGGCTTTGGGGGATTCAGCCCTGCAGACAGAGCTGATGGCCTCAGGGCTTCTCTTCACACCATGTACACTTTGTAAAAAGGCAGGATTCATCTTCTCTCACTTCTCCAAACAGTGCTTAATCGGCATATTTGAAGGTGCAACATCTTGTCCTGCAACAAAAAAACTCAAGTTTAATGTGTCTATCATCTATAATTTAAGAAGTCTTTGATGGTGAATGAAACTGTTGACATTGGGCGGTCACCCTCACCTGTTGCCTCGTCAATAGATTTTTGAGATTTTGCTTGTGTGACTTTCACTTGCTCTTCACTCAGAGCTAACGTTGAGGATGCTCTCATGCTTTGCAGCACTGCAGATCCGAACTGTGATTGAATCATTAAAGAAACCAAATGCTCTGTTTTGTTCAGCTACACAGGTGATGCATTTAAGGGCGATCCAGTAAAATTCAGGATGAAATATGGGATATGATTTATGATTTATTACAGGATAAATTTAAATTCAATTTTCTTCACTGGAGTATAAATCATAGTCTTTATTCTACTGTTGCCAACAGCGGGTCAACTTGGTCTTGTATTTTGGATCATTGTCATATTGGAACGTCCAAGTTTGTTTCATGTGCAGCTTCTGGGCTGATGAGTGCCAATTTTACTCTAGTATTTTCTGAAAACATGCTCCCTTCATCTCGCCATCAGTTTTGACCAAATTTTCTGTGCCTTTGTAGCTCACACACCCCTTGATCATCAGTGATTCACCTCCATGTTTCACCGTAAGAATAGTGTAACTTTCATCATAGGCCTTGTTAACTCCTGAACGACATTTAACACTTATGGTTGTGGCCAAAAAGTTGAATTTTGGTCTCATCACTTTCAATGACTTTGTTCCAAAAGGCTTGTCTCTGTGCTGTTTAGCGTAACGTAAGTGGGATACTTAGTGGCATTTGTGTAGAAATGGCTTTATTCTAGCGACTTGACCATGCAGCCCATTTTTCTTCAAGTGCCTCCCTATTGTGCCTCTTGAAACAGACAGACTACATTCTTTCAGAGAGTCCTGTGTTTCAGCTGAAGTTATTTGTGGGTTTTTCTTCGCAACCCCAACAATTTTACTGACTTTAGTGACTGAAATTTTTGTTGTTCTTCCTCACAGTGGTTTGGTTTCAACAGAATCCCTGATTTTCTACTTCTTAATTAGAGTTTGAACACTGCTTATTGGCATCATCAATTCCTTGGATTCCCTTTCTTGTTTTGTTTACAGTTTGATTACCCTTTCCCTCAGATCCTTTGACGATTCTTTTGCTTTCTCCATGATTCAGAACCTGGAAACACAAGTGCAGCACTGAGCGAAAGATGCAAGCGTCTGTCAGGAGCTCAGAAACTCACTGACCCTTTATAGACACACACTGATTACATGCAAATAGATCACAGTTGAAGATGGTTACCTGATTTAGCCATTCAAACCCATTTGTGTGGACTTGTGTGTATGTTATCAGGCCAAATTCACCAGGGTTTAAAAGCTTTTGATCTGGGTCATTTTGGAAGTTTCTGTTGTCACTATGATTTAAAAAGAGTAAACACAGTTGTTTGACAATAAATGGCTTCACCCAACCACTAACACAAGGGACAGATGCGTTTCTGTGTTATCATTGATATTCTCTGTAAAATGGCCAAGAAATCATACATTCTGATGGGGTATGCAAACTTATAAGCACAACTATAATTGGGCCCGTTTATGTTCTTTGAGATGAAGGAGAAAGGATTAGAAAGTGCAGTTTGATAAATCCCTTTGCATCAGAACTGTTTCTTTGCTATATTTTGAAAGTGAATTGTTTGACATCTTTTTTTAATCAAAAGTAATGTTTCTGGGTTACAGTGGGGGGACCAGCAATTCACCTTAATGTCAACCCCTGCATGTATATGAAACATACTGAAAGCATTAAAAATCGATGCCTTTTCAGGGGCATCAATGAAAAGATTTACAATCTCCTCATGATAATTTTAAAGGCATGTAACCACCGACGGAGAGTAGGTATCAGATGATGATGTCCTCAGTTACCGTGCTCTCTTATACCTGAAACCTACTCGGGCCTCACTTTTGGATCCTGAACCAACATTTAAAATCACAGAGATTCATATGATTGGTTTCCATCAGCATGTTTCTTATTGTAGATGCACAGTAATTTTGACTGTCAGCATGTTTTAAGAGAAAAAAAATATGTCAGAGAGGGAAAACATCCCCCTTTAAGGGACCTGATAAGTGAGATTCAAAACAGTCAGCATGTTTTCTCTCGAATATCATTCATCACAATAGAGGAAATCTGACTGATCCGTGCGAATGTGTCTCGGAGTGTTCAGTGTGTTTATGTGTGTGCGAGGAAGAAGTGGACGCATGGATGATGGAGGGAGGGAGGTGGTGCTTTTTTTTGAAATGGAAATTAAGGGGGGGGGCACACATCTGGGGGTCTTTGAGACTTTTGTGGAAGGAGACGAAGAAGGTGGGTGTCAGAGGCCCACAGTCACAAGTGTGTGTCTGTGTGTGCGGATAGTAGGGGGAAGGGGTTTTTGGAAGGGGTTTCTCATTTTTGGGGAGGTAGGAGATAAGGAAAAATGGGGATAAAGAGGGGAGGGGGGCTCTGTGGTCAGTGCTTGCCTGTGGAGAAAGAGAAAGAAGGATGGAAGGATAGATTAATGGATGGAGGAAGTGAGACAAAGTATGAGTCACTGAAACTTCGTTGTGATGGATAAAAAGGGGAAGGAAGAGGAAATGTTTCGAACAGTAAACTGGAAATAAAGCAAGAAAAGAGAGAAAAAAAGATGAATGGACAGAAGGATGGATGAGGAACTTATAGAGGCAGAATTTGCATAGATTGAAGAGTGGGAGGAGGAAAAGAGGGGAGAGCAAAGGGGCCAAAAGATCACTCTCTATAGTTGAAAACTTTACGGCTGACAGTTAAATTTACTCTGCTTCTGTGTGTGTGAGTGTGTTTGTATGAGTGTGTGTGTCGGGGTGGGGGTAAATCTCAGTGGGGGGCACGGGGTTTGTTCTGCAACATGGCTTTTGGGCTTTTAGTGCTTCACACACAAGTTCTCCTGTTTCTTTAGAGGCTGGTTTCACCTAGCTGTGGGAATGCCTCCTTCCCTCTTTGCGAGGAGTCAGGGAGTGACTTAAATGATTTGATTTTATTTCACTCCTCCCTTATAAAAATGTCAGTGCAGCCGCTAAGCTGTGTTGAATTGGAGGAGGTTCGAAAAAGCAGCCTGGATGACGTGCCTTGACAGATCGACTGAAACTCCTGTGATCTCTTCAGTCAGCCACTCCCTCTGCTGTCTTTTGTTCTTTCATGTTATTGGACATCTTGAACTTTCCCACCTGTAAAGTAAATGTGTTTCTTCCATATAAAAGAGGCGCAACACATTTGATAACACCCTTTCAAATTGAAGCTTAAAGAATGTGCCTGTTGTGGAGCGAGATAAAAGCAGCGTTCCTTATGTTTTTGTTTTCAGTTAATAAAACTGTTCCGGATTAGTGTGATGTGTGAAAAAGAGAAGTACTCTGAATTTATCTCTGCTAGTACTTAAAGCAGCTTTAAGAAGGCAGACATATCTTGAAGGAATAGATAAAAATAAGCCATTCTTGCTTTGTTTTCAGGAAGAACTTGAGCATCATTGCACAACAGGCCATTAAGTTTACTTCTCTGATTCAAACAGGTGAATTAGGATGCTGTCACACTGGCCATTCATACCTGCTGTACTCTAGCACGACTGCCCACAGCGCTGTTTCCTGCGGGCTGGTACGGATCGGAGTCACACTGCCTCAGTATGAACCAGACTTGAGCATAAGTGCTACCACGCACGGTCCGTCTCTGTCATCATGATGCATCTGTGTACATGATGCCATCTCATCAGTCGTTACAATGGCGGACAGAGATAACAGAGCTATGACTTTGGTTACTTTTTGGCTTCTGTTAAGTTGTTTAGACGACACAGCCCTCTAACACCAGTCATTTATTAAAATGATTGTGGAGAGGAGCGGTCGCAGCGATAGTACTTCATGGGTTAAGCATCATGCCCAGGCGCCCGCCTGCTTGTGCTAATGCATGAAACGTACCACGCTGAAGCCTCTCCTAAGCGTGTGGGAGCAGAGAGGAGTATTGTGACTGAGCACGGTTCACTTGTCGCCACACTGAATGAGCTGGACTTTTTGGTTGAAAGTACTTTGGCACGGCGTGTATGGCCAGTGTGACAGTGTCCTTCATCATAATTTTTAAAATTGCACTTGACTAAGTCAGATTTGAGACAGTGTTGGCAGAAGACAACAGAGGGGGTAAGATTGATGGATGCACACCTGAAGGCAGGAGTTGGAAAAAATGTCTTAGTAGATAGGTTTGCAAAGTTGAACAAAAAATTAGTTTTCCCTAACTGTGCTTGCAGCCATTGATGATGAAAACCACATGTGCCATTAGTGAAAAAACAAAACAACATAACATTATACATGAGTCAGGTCAACAGCCCAGCAGCACTTTAGTTTTAATGGCAGTTGACTCCTACAGGCGCTAATGTCAGAATTATAGTACATGCTGTTTTAAAGATGGCAGCCATTGTGCTTGTGGATATCTGTTTAAGATGAAGTATGCAAAGAGAATGGATTTTTAGGGATGAATTAAATCCTTTGGAAAAATATGACTGAAAAATTAGATTTAGGAGACACATTTCAAATTTGTACGGCTGTTTTTGGGGAGTATGCATACTCAATTTGTCTTTGTTGGATTGGGGTTTTCCAGGAAGTTTCTTGGACATATGAAATTCTGCACCTGCCTTGCTTTTATGGTACGATTAGTTGATTGGCTAGATTTTGGCAGTCGTGCGTGCAGCTAATGCCATGATCAAATGGGCTGTTCCATAACAGTATGTTGTGACCAATGTTCCCGTTTGTATAATGATGGGATTTGTATATGGGCCCAGGACTTAAAACAGTCCTGTTAGCACAAGAAACCCCAGGACCAGTTCTCACTCCTTAGTCGCCAGCTATTTTATTAATGGGGACCAGAAGCCCTCCTGTGCTCACAGTTATGTGTCTTCATTTTTCAGCTCTGCATTCAGCCCCTGGCTGTCAAAGTAAGCACTAGTCAGAGGTGTATATGTCTGTGGTTAAACTGGGGTTTTTGATGATTACAGTGCATGAATGTGTGTGGAAACCATATAGTACAGGGAAGGGAGAAAAAAGTGTACAATATCAATGACAAACAAAATCTTGGTGCTTCTTCTAAAATGAGGTGGGCCATTGTGTGCTGTGCTTTTGTTGTTAATATTAGCTGCTTCATAATTCTTAGATAGATTCTCTTCAGGTACCAAATGTTCTTTTCTGATTCCCTGCGGCACCTTTTACATGTTTGTATTCTCTGTTTTCCATCTCATTCTCATCCTTAGCAGAGAAATAACAAATACAGCTTTGATGTGTACTCTCGTCAGCTTGTGACTTGTTTTTTCTTCAGTGGCACAAGCTGTCATCTGCTGATTACTTGATTATAAGTACACAGCAACAACTTGTAGCAAAGAAGTTATGTTATCGAAGAGATGAGTACAAACATTTTCTCATTTAATTTATTAGACAGGTAATGGATGCTTTTTGAGTTTGTTCCAGATTGATTTATTTACTGTGAAGAGTGAACACAGCAATTTCTCATAGGTAGCCTAATTTCATATTGATTAACTCAATTTAGTATCTCAAGGTTTCTTTTTTTTTTTTTTTGCCTGTTAGTGTTCTCCCATGGCTGTTTTCTGTCATTCTCATTTTGGGGATCACAGGCTAAAAAGTTTGGGAACTTCTGCAATTGCTTTCTGATTCCTTTCCTTCCTTTTTTGTATTCTGCATGTAACTTAAAGCTCCCTTGAGAACTTTTTTCCTTTTTGTAGAACAAACTTAAATATGGTTGCAACAAGTTTCATTATTTCTCTTTGATCATAATTAGTGCTTATCAGTAATGTAGGGCACATTTTTAATGAAGAGCACAACAGCATGCCAAAGAATCAGCCTTTTTATATAAATTACAAAATGAAGGAAAAATTAACAATTAAGGGCCATGTTTTCTGTTGAGGAAGTTATTTGCATTTGTCAGACACCAGAGTTAACAGTTTGTCTTGCAGAACCGTTACAATTACAGGAGCTTTAATTCAAATGAAAATTGAATACTTTGAGGCACTACGAGGATCTGTTTGTGTTCGTACCTGTGAAAGTTCTGCGTCAAAGAACTAACAGTGACTTCTTGTGATCATATTTAGCTGAAAGCTGACATTAAAGTTGACTCTTTGAATAGAGTCCAGCCCTGCATTGACATCACTGCGGCCTTCAAACCTCCCAGTGTTGCTTCCCGATAGTGTTTAACAGGGAAACGCTGCTTCACTTGGCCGGTGTGCAGATAGAAAGCTCTGGAAAGGAACATAAAGTCAACATTGTGGCTTGAAAATGTTCCGATGTGTGTGTGTGCATACGTACGTGTGTGTCTTAAGTTTGTCCAGACGTTATTATACCGTCGGGCCGGCTGTTCGCAGGAAACGTCCGATCCTGCAAAAGTGGAAACTGTGTTGGTGGGTATATATGCTATATGAGGGAGTAATGTGTCCTGTGTGCAGTACCAAGACTATCTGTGTGAGTGTGAGAGTGTGTGTCACTGACGTAATGTTTGAGCTTACCCAGACATGGACAAACCAAACACACACTCGTATTCGGACAGGGTTGTGTGCATGTGCACAAGTGTTTAAGAATCATCAGATATGCCTGGCAGACTTCTACAGGCTTGAGAGGTGTGTGTGTGTTTGTGTGTAATATGTGTGTCCTGGCAGGGCTGCAGTTTGTTTTCCGTATTTTTTGGGAGGAAAAGACAGCAATGCAAGCGTCAACAATCAGCATGTTGATTTATGCAGCTACTAGTTCCTTCCATTACGCCTACAACTAGCACTGAAGCTGAGTTTGTTCTCCATTATTTTTGATGTATGAGAGTCTTAGCTGTGGAGAGCAAGGTCACAATCAACAGGCCTGTGGTGATTTATGCTGCTCCCAGTTTCCTGCTACTATCGTACATCAAGGCGGGACATTTACACCGTCCATGCAGGCAGATGTGGAGGCTGTGTTGGCTGTGGTTGGTGAGTTTGTCTCCTCCACTCACCACAAACCAACTTGTTTGAAAGAGAACAGCAATTTCTGCTCTGCATAGGCCAGGGGACCAAATCCCTTGTTTGTACAGTTTTCAAACCCTGAAGTTCAAATGTCCCTTAATCTTCAGTTATTTCTTTGTACCTTCTACAAAAAACTTCCATCATGATTACCAGAAGATAAACCTCTTGAAAACATTTTAGAAAGAAATTATTGCACCAGTAATTCTTCTTCTGGAACAGTTGATCCATGTTTGAAGAGAGATGTATGAAGGAACTTGCACAAAGTGTTAAGTTCTGTTCAGAGAAAGATAGAAGTCACATTTCTTGCATTATGAATACAATTTAATATCTATATATTTATAACATGTCATTGCTTCATTGCCAGTGTCCAAATTTCTTATTAAAGGACCTCCAGACCTGTTTCTGCTTCTTTAAAATCCTCTATACCAAAAGCTACAAAAGCAAAAGTCAAGTTAAGTAGTTGCATTTAAACCTTTAATCATCCAATTCTGGCATGAATCACTGAATACTGTTGCTTTGATTGTCTAACAGCATCTGTGACTTACTAAGAGGAACATAAGTTTGACAGGGAAGTGACAGTGTGACAGTAACTTGCACGTGCGTCTGTGTCAGCGCTGCAGTTGAAAGCTCTGGGCGTTGCTTACAGTAATAAAAGAGACAGGCCACACCTTTAGCCAACTTTAATCCCCAACAACTGAAGGAGCTGGTTGATCAAGGTTTAGAAAGAGTGAAGTCTGTTTTTACAAAGTGCTCTCGTCTCCTAGCAAGTTTGATAAAGCCTCATTGTTTTTTTTTTTGACTCATCCAGATAATAACTGAGAGCAGTTTAAAGCTTGGACACACTGCATGACACAAGCGAGCATAATGTTGGTCATTAATGTTGAATAGAATGTTTAGAAAAGATAGACATTTTCATTTTTATCCCAAATTGATCACTACTTGTATTTTAGACACCACCCACCCTTTCTTAATACTTGATTATTTGATTGTTAAACTTTGATGTCTTCAGATTGTCTGTTTTTCCAAATCTTAAATGCAGAAGTGTTCAAAGAAAAGCATTATATCCGCACATAACTGAGGCTTAAAACAAGAAATTGGCCTTTTGACTTTGACTTTGAAAATGAGTCAGTGATAAAGTTTTTGGCTGATGAATACATTGGTAAGTAGTGATCAGGTTTGTTTGAGCTGAGCTTTTGTGAAGATTGAGCATTTCTGTCAGATTAAAGATTCTCAAATAGACTATTTCTATAAAAATAGAAACACTGTTTTTACTGTATGTAGTCATTTTTGAAGCCTGATATTTCCTGACAGCAGTTTTGTGATTGATCAGCAAATAGATCTCAATGAAAAATGATACTGTTTTTAATCTCTGTCCACTTAAAGTTCCTATGAGGAACTTTCGGGTAGTGTAGATTTTGACGCCTCCTTTGAATGAAAAAAGAGTAAGCCCTGTCACAATCTCTGGCCTTGATTTAGAGGGCTGTTTACACAACAGTGGTTTCAGGGTGAAATGCAAGGGTATTGTTGCATTTTGGCCTTTTGTTTACACAGAAACTGCATTTTGGCAAACTTAACACAAAAACGTTTGAAAATAGCCTCCAGAATGGAATTTTTCATCGCAAACGCCATTCCACCTACCAGTGCAACCAGTGATAAGAACTACCCAACAATGAGCAAATTTGTAACACTGTGTTGCAGTTTACTGACTTTTTGCACAAAACAATATTGTACTTAAGTTTATCATCAGCAGCTGTATTGGTAGAGTTCGTTTTGAATGAATCTTTGAAGTTTGAAAGCTGTTTGTTGCTTTCTTACAATAGCCAGTATTACCCGCTGTGAATCTTTGGTTAAGAAAAATGGAAAAAAAACAAACAAACAAACAAAAAAAGGTATAAAGGCAACGTCTCCTGTTTATGTTTATGTTTTTGTATGACACCTACCCTCTATGTGCCATTTTTGGAGTTATTAATAATGATTTCAAAATAAACAGTTTTGTTGCAGATGGGTTTCTCGGCTCTGTAGAATAGTTTTAATTTCAGTCTGTTTCATTGCCAGTTAGAAATTTCTCATAGGATTTTAAACAGAAAGTTGTTTACAAAGGAAATGTCTTCAGTTGGAATCAGTAATCTGTAGTTGAGTTTTGGGTGTTTCTTTACACAGCAACATTTAAGTAACTTAAAAATGCAAACTTTTGGAACTTGTGTTGGAACTTGTGTTGGATCTTGTGAGAGCGATGATATTGCAATTCCACTTTATGTATATTATGGTCACAGTGATATAGCCGTGCATGAGGAGGTCAACAATAACGATGGCAGTCTGGCAAGCTGTCTGCATTTGTGATTCTGCTGAGTTTATCAATACCATGAACATCATGATCTCATGTATTTCTACTCACCACTGTATTGAAGATCACCTTTATGCCCAGGTATGTGGTTTCACTACAAAGTTATAGTGCAAGCCATTGACCTGGGGTGCACGCTGTAGCTTTTTTGGGTCATTTTCGCTGATCCATATGTGTGCAGAACACTTTTACATCATATAAGCACAATTTTTTGAAACACAAATGCAAGACTTTTCTACTCTTAATGGGCTGTTTTTATCCTGTGAAGGATGCCTCTGAAAGCCGTCTGTGAGGACTATAGGTGCATCTGTTTAAGGAGGAAAAGGAGACAATCGATAGCCTAGTTTTGCCTTTTTTGGTTCATGATGTAAATCTCTCCCCCTTTTATGTAACATTGGAACTCTCCTGATACTTTCATAGTGTGTTCAAAGTAAAATGTGGCAGACGTTTTCCTTCTCCCTGGGGAGTTTGTTTGCTTTCCTTTCTTATATTCAGCTTTTGATATAAAATTCATGTTGCTATAATTTTGGGTAAACAACTGGGGTAACAACAAAAAGACCTACTTTACCCTTCTTGACTTTTTATTCACATAGAGGAACTCCATGAAAGTGAACTTGTTTTGTAGAACTCAAATAACAAATAAATCTAACCCCTTAAATTTTAAAGTGGAATGAAAATTGCAACAAGTTTTATTTTTAATGACTCTGGCTGCTTGTGATACATGAAACAAATGGCTAAATTTTTCAAACGTATGATATAAAAGTTTGTTTGCCAATCTCATCCGTCTGCTTGTGATCTGATTGTCTGTGGGTTACAGCTCATCTTCTTAGAGAAACTTAACGTCACGCTTTGTGGATATAAAATACAAACAATCAAAACAACTGAGAAAACCTATAATTTTCCTTTGTAGTGCTTAAATAAAAAACAATGTGGTTTCCTGTTGGCTTATAGAGTAATTGAAGGAATGTGGAACCACACAAAGCCGACATGACGTCTGAAAATGAACAAAAACACATCAGAAAAGAAAGTTTTATATCAGTGTGTGTGTGAATGTGTGTGTGTGTCCTGGTTAGTGTGTTCTTAAGGATACTTGACTAAGTTTTATTGGAGAACACAGAGCAGCAGTGTGTGCGTGAAAATTCAAAAGCTGATGAAAATGATCGATTTCAGATGGAACAGTTGCACAGAATCGAAAACAATACACCCTCTGTGCTTTAATTGGTAGAACATGAAGCTTAAATCTGTCTACATAAGATCTAAAAGCTCACCGAGACACATCTTAAAATTCCTTTCAATGAAAATCATTTTCCTGAGGACAGAGGAAAAAATGCATGAAAGAAGAGGAAGAAACAAGTGTAATTAGTTTGACCACCGTGTCATATGAAACGGCATTAGCAATAACAAATCACAGAACAATAAAAGATGAGAAGGACAATAAATTAAAGAGCTTATGTTTCATGGTAGAGATGATTGCAAATAAATCTGAAGGGAGTACAGTGTGAGTGCATTTTGGAGGTATCTGTTTATACGTGTGTGTGTGAGTGTGTGCGTGTGTGTGTGTGAGGGAGCTAGTCAGAGGGTATTTGTGTGTAATCATGTACGTCAGGCCGTCATGAATGGTGTGTTTGAGTCAGAGCGGAGTGTGGAGTTCCTCGGGCTGGACCAAATTGGAAACAGAAAAACAAACATTCCCTAGGAACACCCCCCCACACACACATACTCCCACCCCCAGTGCTGCTCTCCAACTCCACACTGTCCCCCCCTCCCCTCGTCTGTTGGCTAGTGGTGCGGTCCAACCTGTCTGGGACAATGTAACGGTCTATAGTCGGACCGGACCACACACATTCGCCGAGGGGGGTTGGAAGCTCAGGAGGGTGGCAGCCGAGGAAAGATGCGAGGGGTGGAGGGGTCCCAGCGGTAATGACAGTTGGAAAAACAGGCAGACGAAGAAGAAGCGTATTAAAAAGACATGAGCACTCTGTGATGGATTGATGGGGAAGACAGACAGAAGGAGGGAGGAATAGAGGGGTGGAGAGCTAAAAGTAGACAGATGTAACAGGGAACAACGAAGTGAGATAAGTCGTGGTGTAGAAATAATGAAAAAGAGGAGGAGAAGGAGAAAAACAGAGGGGAAAGACAGTGATTGAGTGAATGAGTAAGCGGCAGCTCGACTGAGTCAGAGCTCCACGGGGAAAATATTTAGCATCACGCTCACTCTCAAAGAAAAACAACTTTTCTTTTTCTTTTCTTTCTCTATTGTGAGTGCTACTAATGCACAAGTCAACCTCAAGTTTTTTTTCTTCCCTTTTTCTTCGTTTCGTCTTTTGTTCTAGCTCTGAAAGCTGGTGCTGTTATGGGGCCAATCACGTAATAACCGGAAGCATATGTGTGTATGCTCCTTCTAATTTCACAGCTAATATTTTGCAGCCTTGAAGAGAAAAAAACAACAGTGTATGAGTGCAGCCTTTTTTTGTGTTTGTTACTTTGTACGGTTTTTAAAATGTCAATTTTCAGCAGCTGAATACCACAATTTCTCATTGAGTCTTCTTTAGAAGAGTGACAAATCCTTAACCTGGAAAATATAAGCTCTACTTTCTGTAAAAACAAGTAGATATCCTCAAAAACATTACTGTTTTAAATATGGGAGGGTTTTTCAAAATGACTCATAATTTCAGCATGACTCATAATGTACTTTGCATGCCAGCACTTCTTTTTTTCCTCTTCTAAAACAGCAGATATCCCTTTTCAGATAATGGCACACTCCAGCTTTCATATGGCTGCTGTGTTGATGCTCTATGCAAAGTCCAGACGAGTTAAAAACTGCGACTGGATGTGGTCAGGAGAGCACATAGCCACCTGAGACAGGTTCCCCTCCACGTCTAAAAAAAGAAGAAAAAAAGATTCAACAATGGCTTTCAGAACATAGCTCCAAATTTAGCCTCTGCTCGGATGTGTGTATGTGTGAAGACTCTTGTCTTTAATCCACCTCTGATACACACACACAAACACACACTGCTCAGACTGACCCAAGGAAACCAGCTTTGTATAAACACAGACTCAGATTTAGATTTGCGGTGAGAGGGAGAGAGAAGCAAGATGGATGGAACGAAAGAGAAGAAGAAATAGAAGGGGTGGCACAGAAAGAGAGGGAGAGAGAGGAGTGGTACAGACGGAGAGGGTGGGGTGAATTGTGTGGTTGGGGCAGCGAAAAGGGGGAACTGAGAAATGAAGACATTTAACACTAGAATTACCAGATAAAGCAAATCCAATTGTGGATGGACAAAGACACAGGAAGCCTTATATGTGACAATAATTTAATTTATTTATTCCTGGAAATTGCTCATTGACCCTCCTCGCCTTGACTTGATCGATATTGTAATGGAGTGAATAATAATTGTTGTAAAGCAGAAAAAGAGAGACCTTTTTTTTCATTCTGTTGCCTCTGATTGCTTCCACAAGCTGTAATTGTTTTGTAATTTGAGTGAATGCCTCATGGACACACTTTAGAAGTGAGAAGTGAATTTTCCCAAAGGTTGCAAAGTTTTTGACTCTTTTTGGTAAGATAACAAAAGAGGAAAAATTTAAGTTCTGAAAAACATCTTTTCTGACTTTACACATCAAATGATCTGTTTCTCAACTTCATCTCAGGGCCTTCACATGTGGAAGGCGTTGTCAGCTGTCAACTATGGTGATAAAACAAAATTGGTTCAATTAGAGAGTTTGTCTGGCTGCGGTCTCAGCAGGGCACTAAATAAATTTGCTTATTTTGTACCTTTGATCAGACTTTCAATTTGGCTGTCTGAAGTCTGGGCAGAATTTTTTCCCGTATACGTAAAGTACGAATCAAGTCTGCTCCAGCAAAAGCAGCAGAATGTGATCGTTTCTAATGTTATTTGCTTCTCTGTCATTTTTCCAGGTTGTTAAGGTGATGGTGGACTCTGACAAGCGTGACTGAGCACCCGAACAAGAGCCAAAAAAATAAAGAGACTGGACAGCGAGAGGGGCAGCCTGCAGAATACCTCTTACACGGATCTACGACAAGCCTGCACAGACTCAAAGCTGTACTGCTGTAGGGCATAAGAGCAGCAGCAACCCTGCACCAAAGCTAGCTGATGCTTCGTGGAGTTTAAGGGGGCTGAAAAGTTTTTGCTGCGGTGTTTCAAGGCTCTGTGTGGAGTTACGTTGACCTGGTGAAGGAATGGAAGGATAATAGTCTGACACCTGGTTTCTGCTTACCATTACCATGTGGAGTACAGCGGGCCAGTAGCCGGACGTTTGCTGGACCGATCGCTGCGACGCTGGGTCGAATCAAGCCGCTTCACTAGAGCTGATGCAAAGGCCAGGAGTTTGCCATGATGTTTATATAACCTGATGAACAGCAGAGGTAAGAGCTGCTTTTAATCCCCATCTTAAAGAATGACTCATCTCAACATATGATTAATCACTATAATGCACTTTTATCCCAGTCACATGGATCATGAATTATTTGACAAAAAAAAAAAAAAGCTCCATTATTGTTTACTCGTATTATTCTGACACATTATATATAAATTACAGAATAAGAAACATTTAATTTTACCTTTATTTTGAGTGATCGTCAATTGTATTCAAAACATTATAATCAAGGTGATAATTTCTGCCATTATTCTGTACTGCTCCAGCTGTGACAACGGGTAATTATTGCTAATTGATCTCCATCAAATCATATTTTGCAGTACATCTTACTTAATTCCAAAACATCGCCTTAGTTTTAACACATTTCTCTAATTTATGCAGATTAATTCCATTCTGTCTAATTGCATGTGATTTTATTCATTATCAGAGATAATTATCATGTGTTTGAGTGTGTGCATGAGTTATTTTTTGTTTGAAACAGAAAAAGAAATTCAAAGTACATGCTTCATTTGCTTAGATAAAAGAGCAAAAGTTTCTTCCGGCGTCTCTGCCTCACGGAGCTCGACCATCTTGTTGGCCTTAGTTGATCAGCGTTATTGCCCTCAGCAAGAATGCGGGGGATTGTTTACTTGGATCAAATGACAGGCTGAGATTGCTGATAAAATGGCTTTTCTGCAGAGCAACGGTACTCAGAGATGCATTATGAAAAACTGCTCTTAGTCATCGCTGTTGGGGGAAGTGAGTTAACATGTTGACTCAAAATGCTCTCAAATGTTACACTCCTATCTAGCTGTTTAACTTTGTGTTGCACTGCTGTTATGAATATTTTTTTCCCTTTCAGAAACCCACAGAAAGTCTGATGGACCGTTAGCTAAACATTTCTCAGTTATCATGCCTGCTTCACTGCTTTCAACTAAGATTTTTCTGCTTAGTTTTAGCAGCTTTGCCATTTGTTTTAAGAATTAGATCGCTTTCATCTTTTGGTTGAAGGTGCTGTTCTTATAACCAAAGCGTTTGTAAGCTCGCAGGCTTGCGGGGTTATTAGAGTAAAGGAAATACACATGCATACAGTTGAGGTTATGGTGTGATTGTGCATGTAAAGCTGTAGTGGTTTGTGGTATGAAATAATTTGATGTTTGTGCATCTAAAGCGGTCATTCTCTTGCAGAATCAACAATGTGTGGTGTATGTGTATACAAAATCATTTACTACATACATGCTGTGTGAATGTGAGAAACAAAGTGTCGGCATGGTTTCCTGCAGCATGGTATAAACTTTTCACTGTAACATTTTGCTCAACGAATGCAAAACTTCCAAATTTAGGTGCATTTCTTTTAAAAGTCTGCTTTTTGCTTGGTCATCAGCAGCAACAGGTGTAAACTCCCACACACACATTAACGAAAATAACATGCTTCTGTATTATCCTCCCACACCTGTGCCACGGCTGAATACAATGAAGTGCTCTTTAGTGTTTCCTCTCTCTTTCACTCACACACACTCGTGCCTCATTTTTTTTTTGCAGTCTCAACAGTTTCATTCTTGAAGAGTTTGTGCTGGGTGGAACAAAAAACACTTTCATGGCGACTTTTCTTTTTTATTATTATCATTTCCAATAATGCAGAGAGCATTTTGGAAAAAAAAAGAATGCTGGAGAGTTAGATTTTGAAGCACTTGGAACTAAAATTGAATTAACTTTTGTGATTTATGTTTAAATTTGGTGCAATGATAAAGTTCATTGCCTGTCTTGCCAATCAGAATACATAAGGGATTTTTCCCTGTTGGCTTTTTAAACTACATGGCAGTTGCCTCTGTCTAACAACTCTACCAAACACTGGCTCTCACCAGTGTTGTTTTCATGAGCACCATTTTTTTGAGGACCTCACTAAGGGAATTTGTCACATTAACACTAACAGTAACAGAAAACACTAATGTGCCAGTTGCGCTGTACCAAAACCAGTTCATTGCAGTTTAAATGTGCAGCTTAAACTGTCATAGAGGGAGAAATGCACTAAGTTTTTGATATCTACGCACAGCCAAGGGTGTCGCTACTGATAGTCGTGTCTATAAATTAAAATTCAGTCTGCTTCTTTTGGATTGCAAGTTCAACCTGTGGAGGTGTCAATCAGGCATGTGTATTAAGTGGAATGATTTTCCCTAAATCCTTTGATAAAATGGATTTAGAAAAGCAGAATACATGGGAAAAAATGGAATAGTCCTTCGAAAGCGAATGCAATGAGGGTAATCTGCTTCCATTTGTGCTCATACTGTAAAAGTCTGTTAGTTTTGAGTGTTTTTGTACAGTTAAATTAGTGCAGGCATGTGCGTGTGTGTTGGTGTGTGTGTGAGAGAGAGAGAGAAATTGTAATGTGTAAGTGCAGGCATGTGTGTGTGTCTGTGTGTGTGTGTGTTTGAGTGTGTTTTTCATTATGTGGTATGGTGGCTTTGCTTTAGTGATGTTATTCATCGGGGCGGATTTCTTTGAGCTGCCTGATGGTTTTAGCTGTGGTTTGTGTTTGTATGTGTCCAACTGTTTCTACATATGTGTATGTTTGGATGCCTTCAACTGTGTGTATACACATATGTATGCATGCATGCATGTGTGCACTTGTGTGAGTTGGTGTGTGTTTATTGTGGTATTATGTAGGCTTTGATGTGCTAGAACAAGTCAGATTGGGCTAGTTTTTTTCAGGGGTTTAGAAAATTGAAGAATGTTGAATAGAAACAATTGAGTCAGGCCCACGAGCAAGTTTGACTCTCATGCGACACACATGAGTATGACAGTGAGGGGTTTCTTTCTGTGATGTAGTGCCCTACAAATGTGTCTCCTTCCTGAGACAGCCCACGTGTTCCTTCTTCTCATCTCTCAGAGGATCTGTTTTTTTTTCCTTTTTTTACCATGTGTCTTCCTGATACAAAAAATAGATTCAGAAGAAAAGGATGAATTGTACACAATGTAAGCTACCTGCTGGCCCCTTTCTTTAAAATGGGTCAACAGGTAGCTTATTGTGTGTCTGATGAGCTCATCTCACTACTCTACTCCTGCATACTATACAGGAAGTGCTGCTTTGGCCTCTCACATGCGCGCAAATGCACATGTAGGTTTGTGTGTCAGTGTTTCAGTCGGCGTATCTGTGTGAGTGTGTCTAAGTGTAACAGTTTCTCATTCATCAGTTTGTATAGAGGATATAACACTTGTGCCCCCTTCACAGGCTCAAAAAAGCACATACTGAAAGTTTTTCCCTTAAGTACCAGACAACTTATTCTAATTCATTCAAATTAAAGCCAATTAATAATGTAGACAAAGATTTATAAAGGAGGTATCCCCGCCTGTCATAGCAATTGATGACTTTATTTGTTGTCTTACTAACGACCCACTTAAAGGGCACAGAATCAATCAAAGATCAGAGTGACAGCTGCGTGTGTGTGTTCACAGTAACATATGTAATTCAGGCATCTGACATGTGTATGTCTTTTTTCTTGTATAGTCTCATTAACAACATTTCTAACGTTTCATGTCAGGTGTCAGAGTGTGAGTTATTGACTATCAATCAGAGTGCAGAACAGCATGTGCATTAATGCAGTGTTTGGCATTCAAACAGTGTCACATGTTTGCACTGCATATTGCGAGAGCACTTTCTAATAATCAAGTTGTCTTTCAATGTGAAAGTTACTTAGGTAATAAAGCTGCTGTGCCTGCAGCACCTTTCGTCTCTAAGGCACATGATCAAAGGCTTTCCTGTGATTCATGGACACACATACCTTACCTGAATCTTGGGCCAAGTCCAAGGTGTGTTTAACTCGAAACTAGCCTCAATACTCCTAATTGGCTTCAAGTTTTTCATTCCCGAAACCTTGTCAAATTTGGCTGCATGCACAGCCTGGACTTGACTCATTGAGAGATGAGACAGTCAAATGAATGTTGCACTGTGTGCCAAAACTCAGAACAGCTCCCCTCGCCTGGCTCCTGATTTGCTTTGTGATTGATAATCAGTCAGTGTAATGTTGCAGGAGCTTCTTGCCAATTTAAGCTTCCAGCTAACAATATGTCTTAAAGCATTGTCTGAATTAAGTCAAGGTACTTTGCTAGCTGGATGAAATGTCAAGTCTAATGCAGGAAAAATTACATAAACTATACAATTAATCCTCAGACCTCTAGTGGGTTGAACATTAAGGTAGTTATGAAAAATGATGAATAAAATTACCTTTGATGCAGAGGGGGAAAAAGTCACTTTGTTCTTTGTTAAAAAAAAAAGTGTCCCTGTCATGTGTTGACACTTTACTGCACTTGTTTTTCTCCAAAGAGGATTTAAAATAAAAGTAACAAACTTTATCAAGAGTTTGCACACTCGTGACATTTGCTCTCTTCACCTGTTAGTTTGCCTGCAGGGAAAGATTTAAACAAGAGGAACTGCCTGACATTTGTTGGTTGCTTGGTGTGTTAATTTTCCACTGCTGTTTTTAAAAGGTGCTTTTTTTCATTCAGCTTCTCTGGGCAAATATAATCCATTAATCCGATTAACAACAGTAAATAGGCATACAGAGGCAATGGACCTAACCTAGTTTTTATTGCTTCAACCACTTTATCTTTCTCTGTGTCTGCTAGTTGCAGGGCCGAGGTTGGAATTCATTAATCAGATTAGGTTAGCAAGTGCCCACATTGCTAAAGGCAGAGCAGTCCCCAACTAGTGGCTCAGTATTACAGGGTTATTTTACCTCAGTGCGCTCAGAGCCTTTTCAGGTGTGTTTAGGTAAGAGGGATGTTTAGTAGCAAACCCCACCTGAAAGCATGTGTGACTAATGTGGAACTTTAACTAAGTTTAGAAAAGCTTGGAGAAAAACTGATAAGTTTGTTACTGATTGTCAGAGTTTAAAGTTTTTGTTTTTAAATCTGTCTTCCTCTCCCTCTTTATCTTTATCTTGTATATCCATCTCTATGCATTTTTTTTTCCGTGTTTCCCATGCAATCACTTCTGTGTATATGTCACTACTTGCTCCAACAATAGCCTGTGTTACACCCATTTACCTTCAAATTGACTCTTGGAGCATGTTTGCTTGTGTGTGACGCTACCTGTTTGTGTTTATGTGCGTGCAGCGTCTGTGCGTGCCTTCCTCTGGGTGTGCACAGATGTGGGTGTGTGTTTTCTGTTCAGTTTTGGCTACAATAGCTTGTTGTAGCCAAGTGAACAAGTGTTAACAAGCTCAGTGCAGACTGTATTTATTTAATCCATATGCTGGTGAGCTATACAGCTGTGTGCTGCTGCTGGTATGTCTGGAGGAAAAAATCTGACTGCAGTCGCAGACCGTGTCTGAGGTACAGGATTTACAGCCAAGTTAGCTCGAATGTGGCTGATTTTATTGACAAAAAGTGTGTAAAAAAAAAACCAGTGTGATTTTTATTTATTTATTATTATTTCCCTTGAAAGAACACTCCTCTGGTGCAACAATTATATGGATTAGTCCAATATGGGAAAATGCTTTACAAGCAACATTTGCAGATGTTAACTGCAGCAACTTTCAGATCTTTCTTTTTCATCATCCATCAATCTTTATCTATAAAGTGCTGAATCACAGTGGAAGATATCTCCTAACACCTCTGAGTAATGTTGCTTATAGAGATTTAACAAAAAAAAATCGGTGGGTAACAATCACCCAGAAAGAGTTACCAGAAAAAACTTTTTCTAAGCAGAAACTTGGAGTATATCCAGACTTCTGCTGCTGCTGACTGGGCTGCAGAGTTGGGGAAAGATAGAGAAATAAGAGGTGATATGGACAGATGTAGAAATACATGCAGGGAAATCTACTTACATAGACCCTTTTAATAGACAGAAACCTCAAGTGGACGCAGATTGAAAATGGGGCTGCAATTTTTCCCAAGCTAGGCCGAGATAATGGGATAGGGACAGAAAGACAGAAGTGTGTGCTTCTTTTTACAGGCTGAAACCTCAGGCAGAACCAGACTTGTTTGTGGTCAGCCATCTGCTGTGACTTGTGGGACAGAGAGACAAAAGATAGAACCGATGCATGGATGTTGGACATTTGGAAACTAGAAAAGCAAAATAAGACTTGTGAAACAGTGGCACTAACAACAGTAGAAACATGACCAGCATAAACAATAATAACTTCAATGTTGTTTCGACTGCATTGGTTGGATAGTAGTTGGGCTGAAGCAGGTGGCAGGCACACTTTTACATTGTGACGTCGTAGGTAGAGTTTGGCTGACTTCACTGTACTTCACATTATGCATGGCAGATTTCATGGATTACTTCACATTTCATGACATATTGTCACCACTGATTTTGGGTTTGTGGGAGCCAGAGTTCACCTCTGAGGAACTGCAACAAAGAAATGCAGACCTCAGGCTGCTGCTGATAGAGCTGCTGCCAGCTCGGCAGCACCAGCTCGGCTACCCGAGACGATAAAAGACAGAGCAGAGCTGCTGGGAGCTGAGGGGCTAGTTGCTAGCGCTGGCGCCACAGCTAGCAGCCAGTGCGACAAGCTTGAGCAGCCAGGCCGCCTGGCAGCAGCAGAATGACTTGCCAGAACAATAAAAACAGAGTAGCTGGGGGCTAACAGATAGTTCCAACTGGTAGTCTTTTTTCAGGTCCAGGTGTCAATCAAAGGCAAAAGCAAGTGAGTCAGTCACAACGCTGCGGTGCGTTTCACAGGAGAATGTCGTGTTTGTTTGACTGTGTTGCCAGTTTCCGCTCAGAAGGAGCGATGCTGTGTAGAAAACTGCGAGTGCTAAACTGTCAACTAATATGATCAAGAAGACTCAAGTGTTGCCAGCAGGAACATAAAAGAATACACATCTGCTACATGTCCAGAAATATGTGAAGTGCTCATATCTTGCTGATAGTACTGATAAAACAGACAGATGAAAGGTGAAACATTATAAACTATTTATTCCCTCTCCTTAAGAAAATAAGTTAATGCAGGCTTTCAGATGTCTTGGTGCTGCTGTCTATCTCAGCATCACTTCCTGTAAAAGTCACTTATTAGTTCTGAACAAATCAGTGCCGACTGGAAAATTGGACGTTTCTGTCTCCGGCTGCTTTGAGTCTCTCGGATACGTTTGACTGCAATAACAAACACTGCTGACTCTGACTCCTGAATCCTTTCAGAGCCAATTGTCTGTAATAGAACATGAAAAGTTCTGTATTGTTTAGACTACTGCAGGGCCTGCTGTGCTTCCAACACTATGAGAAGAAAGAGGCACTGATATAATGAAACTAGAAGTGTTGGCAACTTTAATTACAATATTGATGTTTTGAAAGGCGGCTTTGTATCGATTTTATAAAAGGAGACTTAGAGAAAGATGTAAGACTGAATTTATCACAAAAAGACTCATGCTGTTATGATGTCTTGGCAGACCTCAGAAAAGGGGGTGTTGAACTTACCTTGTGATTCTGCTTTACTGCTGTTTCCATTGAAATCATACAATTTTTGAAAGTCACATTGTGTAAAAGGTATTCATGTTGTGTGTTGAGTCTGAGAAGTGGTTTTTGGGTAGATAAAATGCAACTTTTTTACAAACAGTCATCGTGATGTTGGGATGCTGTGTTGGTTTACAAATTTTTTATACCCTACAAGTGATAATAGACAGTGTGAAGACAGTGTATTAAATGGCATAACTAAAACACACACACACAAACTCAGACATATCTATATATTTATTTATTTGTGAATGTTTGATGTGCTAATAATGTGTTTAAAATAAACTGGGACTAGCCCAACAAAACAATGAGAAACCACCGTAAATGTTGAACACCAGGTGTAGCCTTTTTTTTTTATTTAGCAAAAACCTTGGATATTTCAGCAAGACAATGCCAAACCACATCCTGTAGGTATTTCATCATCAGTAGTAGAAGTATCCGGGATGCTAAATGGCCTGCCAGCAACCCTGAATTGTCAGCATTCAAAAATATTCGGTGCATCATAAAACGAAAAATACAACACGTAGAGCCCAAACTTTTGAGCTACTGAAATCTCATATTTGGCAGGGATGGGACAAGATCTCAAATTCACAACTGCAGCAATGGATCTCCAGGGTCCAGGATTTACACAGTATTTTTTTAGAAGAGATGAAGGAACACAGCGATAAATGTGCCTCCAAAATTCAAATTTGTCAGTTTTTATCATTTGAGATTAGATTTCACTGTATTATTATCAGTCAAGAATAAGGTTTCAATAATTTACTGTTTTTGTTAAGATTTTACCCATCATCAAAACTTTTTTTGACTTGTAATCAGTGATTCCCATTCTATTCATATGATTTAGTTAAGGTTGAGGTCAGGTGAGATCATGGCCAATTACTACTGATACTCCACCTCATAAACATTTTTAACTCTGTATGGACGTGTTTGGGTACTCGGGTTTAATTTCTTCAACATATTTCACTTCGGCAGCCCAGAGTCCGCTGATAATAGAAATGCCATCTAACTTATTGTTATTTTTTACAGCCCCACTGTCCACTGCCAGACAAATCAAATATAAGTCATATATCAACCATAACGACTGGGCGAGCTCTGCTCTGTGGTCCTCCCAGCATTTCGCAGACATCTGCCCCAGCTGCTAAACGGAGCAGATTTATAACCACCCCTGTTGGAGTATTAAGTTGAAATCCTACTTTTAGATTGAGGAAAATAACCAACCTCTCTAATGGATAAGTGCCCCAGAATGCTCAATGCTGAGCCTCTGTATGTGTGTGTGTGTGTGTGTGTGTGTGTGTGTGTGTGTGTGTGTGTGTGTGTGTGTGTGTGTGTGTGTGTGTGTGTGTGTGTGTGTGTTTGAGAGCGTGTGCATGTGTGTGTGGTAATCTCCATGGCAGGTTCCTTGCCATTAGTACACCACTGAACAAGGCAGCAATTCATTCAGCAGGTTTAACTGTGTGTGTGTGTGTGTGTGTGTGTGTGTGTGTAAGTGTGTGTATAAGTGTGTGTGTAAGTGTGTAAGAGAGTGAGAAAATCTGCATTTGTGTGTGTGTGTGTGGAAGGTTTCAAAGTGCAGAGTGTGTGTTGTTGTTTTTAGAGAATTGTTTCCGTGCGCCTGTCTGCACCATATGGCCCAATGTGGAAAAAAGGCCCCTTTAGGGGTCTGTGTGTATGGGAATGTATGTGAGTGTATGTGTGTGTAAGAGAGAGGGAGAGAGGGTGTATTTGTGTGTGTGTGTGTTTGTGTGTGTGCGTGTGTGTGTGTGTGTGTGTGTACATTGGTCTGGTCTACTCAGTGAAGCTGTAAAAACAAAAAATGTCTTGAGAAAAATTAGGAAAAAAAAAGACAACATATGAGTAGTGATGTCAAAGGTATACTTTTTATCCCCCCACCCTCTTTCCTCCACTCTCTCACACACACTGGCAGATACTTAACCTAAAGTTTATTCCATTGTTGTTCAATTCTTTTATTTATTTTTTTTTACATTTTCTGAGGTCTTATTGAGTTTCACTTGTTTTGCCCCAATGATCACTTTAGCTCTCAACTTAATTATTACTTTATTTTCCTTCACCCCTATGCCATTCAAACTTGTTTCCTCCGCCCTTATTTTTCTTAAATTTGTAAAAATAATCACTTAATTTTCCCCCAGTAATCACTTTCTCTTCTTCTCTTGTTTTTCATTTGTCTGTTTTGTTTTTTCGCTCGTCGTTTATTCTGTCTAATTGGCGTAAACCTCAGGGCTGTGGTAATGACTTCTGAGGTTAACGAGCTTCTGCTAACAATCACTCACTTAGATGCACACACACATGCACACACACACACACACACAAAACATACACAATGAAGACTTACACACACTCTTAAGTAAGCATGTATGGTATACATGGATGAAGGCATGCCTACTCACATGATGCAAAAGCACATATGCAGACAATCAACGCATTTTCGGAGATTGCCACAGAAAATCTAAGAGCATTGTTTTTATCACTGTAAACCTGTCATTGCTGATTTATGGGGCTTGCTTACAGCTGCTCTTGGAGTATTCAATCTGAAGACAAAGACACATTTGCTGGTAAAAGTAAGGGAGGACTTTTTCTATAACATATATAGAAATTTAGTTTTCAAGACAAATAAAAAGCTGAATGTAGTGGGTGAAGTTTGTGTTACTGTTACCTTTAACAAAGGGTACTAAGTAAGGACAGACCTTTTTATCAGTAGGCTGATTTATTTGTCAAATTTTTGTCTTTTTCTCTCGTATCGGGATCGGCTGATACACAGGTGGGTTGGACGATACATTTTTCCCCAGCATGATTTACAGACACCCATGAGCAGCTCTATGTTGCAAGGAAACAGTACAGTCAGCGTGCAGACTATGGCTTGCTCCTCCCCTGCTTGCAGACTGCAGAGTGAAGCAATTTATGTCAAAATATGTTTGATAAAGCTGAACAAAGATGAAGCTGGTCCTACTACATATTCTACCCCTATTTTCCATCTTGTTTCAGTGTAAAATATGATTAAAAAATGTTCCTTTTTTGAAAACTGAGACCTGTAGCATTGTGTTTATTTTTAGATGTAAATTGAAGTAGCAAAAGCAATATCAGCCGCCTGTATTGGTCATGGGCTAAGGGTGATGGAAAAAATCTGTATCGGCACTGGTCCTTAAAAATCCATATCTGTTGTCTCTTAGTGTTGAGCTTGGTTTATGCTCAACAGGTCTGCGAGGTCACCACGGCTCTTTGTGGATGATTGACGTAATTTTAGCAGCCTTGCCCCCTTGGGTGGTGCTGTGTGTCATGTTTAATGGGATGGAAAATGGCATAGTTAATACAGTTTTGTCAAAGCGTCAGGAAAGAGATGCCTTGTAACTAAGTTATTTTCTATATTCCTGTGAATAAGGAAATGCCACATAATGTCCGCATATGTGGACATTGCATGTCTGCCCCTCAGACCCATGATGCCTATCTTTTAAAACTTTGACCCATAGCCACATAAACGGATTACCCAGGTTATCTTTTGGTGATATCACAACTTTACACCCATTTTAGTGAAAAAAAAAAAAAAAAACGTAGCTATGAACAGTAACACTTAATACTAAAAACTAACAGCTAACTAATAACACTGAAACCACAACTTCCAGTACAATCCAAGTTTAGTTTCTAAACTTATTAGGTCTTATTTATTCCCAATAGCTGGTAGAAATAAAAAATGCACAACAGAAAAAGGCTTTCATCTCAGGAGGTTATAGTTGTGGCCATGACAGGTTAAATGTTTACACTCATTATCAGACTGATGAACATTGGTTTCAATCTTTGAATAATTGAATTTTAAAAATAGAGTCCAATTTATGGGGGAAAATTAACTTCTAACCTTTAAGCTGTTAGAATTAAATGATGTTTTAATGAAAAGTCTTAGTCATACAGAGCCATACCTTCAGTCAATACTCAACATAATTTTGGTACTCAACTTTTGTGTCTTCCCTTTAAAAAGAAATTATACTCTAAACTTTGTGAGTGTTATGATATCATGATTAAATGAAGCTGCCTGTTAGCACATAGCCTTGGTTTGACCCAGCTACACAGGTGCTGATAGATCCAACTGGGCAGTCACTCCAAAACTTGATGCATTCCCTTTACATCCAGCAGCAGATTAAGGATTTTGGATGTATTGCTTTGAGATGCTAAATACCACTAAGCTTTATTGATGACCAGTACCTGACTTGAGTTTAATGCAGATTCTGCTAGTTCTCCTTGTGTGAACTCAACTTCAATCCCCCACCCCCTTCCCCCTCTTCTCTCTCTCTCTCTCTCTCTCTCTCTCTCTCTCTCTCTCTCTCTCTCTCTCTCTCTCTCTCCCTCTCTCGCTCTCTCTCTGGTATCTTGATATGGTCTGTGTTCTGCCATGACTTTTAAACATTTACATTTCTGCTTTCAAGTGCTGTTTATATATGGCCCTTATCTGCTATCTAACACACACACACACACACACACACACACACACACTGAGACAGGGACAGGCGGTGAATCAAACCTTTGGTCATCCTGACAGCACCACTGTTAGTATGTCCATAATAGGACAGGAGGAGAGAGACAGAGGAAGGCGGTAAGAGGAGAAAAGAGTGCCACATAGACAGACGGAGGGGGAGGCAGATAATTTGCCACCAGAGGGTTTTGTGGTGAGGTGAGGCGTGGAACTTTGGTGACTTTAGCTCACAGGCTTTTGTGAAACTCCATTCATCCCCTGTAATGGCTTTACTCTTTTCATCTCCCTTCTTAGATTGCAGCATCTACTGCTGTACCCTATGTAAAGGTAGGTGTGTTGCTCAAGGACACATTGGCAGAAGGGATTATTCAGTCACTTGGCATCCCAGTTAAATATTTAGTCTTTTGTCATGCTGCCATCATGGGCTGCTTCCTTTGGGTAATATGCTCAGATGCTGCCTTATCTTGAAAAACCCCTGAAGAACTCTGGTGTGGTACAAATTGTGTGGCACACAACAGGAAGCTATAGAAAGTAGTGTTGTACTACTGCAAGTAGCAGTTAATTAAACCAGTTTACCACCATGCATTTCAGTTTTGCTGTACTGCAACCAAAGTCAACAGACTCAACCAAGTATAGATGGATTTTAAGGTTTGGTTTGTAGTGGTGTTAATTGTCAACCATAAAACTGATGAAGTTGATGGTGAAATAACTGGAAAGTCACCTGATGACAGGTTTAGTATCCATGTTCAGCACACTGTGGATCTTCGAAGCTATTCAAAAAGTTCAAGCCATTTACTACAAAAAGATAATGAAAAGGAGTCAGACTCAATGATAATGCCATCTTTTGCTGTATAGCCTTGAACAAAAGTACAGCAAAAGCTTGGGTAATTACGACCAGGTGATGAAGGCTGCATATTACCACATTTGCTCAAATATAAGGTTACCTTGACTATTGCTGAAACGTTTATCTATGAGACCAGGAGAAGTGAATAAATCTGAATTCATTCTTTTTTTCCTTCCAAAAAATTGCTGTTGTGATTTTATGTTATTTTTTAACAAAGCGTCACCTATCTCTATTTGCACCTTACCTTCTTAAAAACGAGGTATCATGGTTTTTTTTTTTGGCTTGCTAATGTCCCTATGGTACCCTAATAGTAGCTTTAAGAGATATACAGCTCTGTTTTCCCCACACAGGTGTTATAAAAAACACTTAGCACAAACCCCCTTCCCTCTGATTGGTCCTCTTGACCACTTGACCACTTGAACAGGATTTCCACAGTATGTCATATAGCAGTTTGAAAATCTGCAAGCACACGTGCCCACCCAGTTTTGCTACCGACAATTTCAAGAAAAATGGAAAATAAAGATGGGCTGATATCCTTTATAAAATGATCCTCATGGCAATGGCAAGGGCACATCTTGAAAGGAGACCCTTTCAATAGAAGACGCATGTGAACAAAGAAGAGCACATGTAACAGGATGTAAATAACATCAAAAGACAGTGAGACGACCTTATACTCACCTCTCCTCTTTGATACCCAGGCATTAGCAGTTGTGAAAGCACATAAGTCTGTCTGTCAGCTGACAGGAGCACAGGGGAAGATAATTCAGAGAATGAGAAATAAAGTTAGTTAAAATATTAAAAACCCTGTCCAGCATGCAATTACAAACTTAAGGGGATGTATGAACAGTCAAATCAGGGCCATTTGGCAGAATAGCACCTGGCATTTTCTACAAAATTTACTGACTGTGTCTGCAAATTGCATGAAAAAAGGGAGGTCAGCAGAGCACACCGAACAGCGTATCATTTAATTTAAATGGGTCAAGTGGCTAAAGATCAACAATCTGTTTGCTGTTATCTCGAATCGACAGTATTAATCTTTTGTCTTTTATCAATGACGTTTTAATACAGGATGAAGCCTCCATAGGGAGGAGAAAGTCTTCTCCCATTGAAATGATGGTGAGAGCACAGAGGGGTAATGTGTTGAGAGAAAAAGAAAGCGCAAGAGAGGAAATGACACATAGGTGGAAAGAATCTCATCCCTGCCCCTGTCTCACGCTTTCCCTTTGTCAGGCTCTGACACATCTGCATACACACGCAAACACACACCATAATTGAACAGTAATTGAACACTCCTTATCTACTTATCTGTCCAAAGCACCTTCAAAGCAAGGGTTCAGCATGTGAGTGTAAGTTGCACTTGCACGTGTGTATACACCGTCTGATTCTTATCACACTGTTTGACTCAGAGCTGCTTTTAAGGGAATGAATTCACATCTCGTCCTCTCTCTCTCTGTCCCCCCGTCTCTTCTCTTTTGAGCCGCCTTTCTAAATCTCTCCCAGACGCTGCTTGTGTGTTAATCTCTCACTTTCTCCCTCTCTTTTTCTTTTTTTCTCTCTTTGCCAAACAGTGAGACAGCAGTTGCAGCTACAAGTTGTGACTAATAGATGCTCAATTTTCCGTGTGACATGAAATGAAGTAGTCTGAAACACAAATCACTCTCCTGCTTAAACACCTGTAACTTTAAACTCTTTTTTTCATTCTTTTTTCCTGTTAATTATTTCTAGCCCTCTATCTATTTGGTTTCTGGCACAGTTAAGTGTTCTTAGGGATTACGCCCTCGTCAATATCCAGAAAACATGCAGAGCTTCAGGTTTGACAGGTTGAAAGATAACAGATAACAACTTGGGAAAGGTGGAGTTGATATTCTCTGTCCTCTCTAAGTTGCCTTTCATTATGCATCATGACACAGTGTGGACTGATCTTTTGTAAACTATGGATGTGCTTTTCTTTTCTTCGGTAAAGTCATTTTGACTTGAGAAGGGGTCTGATGTCAGGAATCTCCAGGTAGGCAGACAAATGAAAGGCTTTGGAGTCTCCTCTTTTTGTTAATCAACTTGAAAAAAACGCAAAATAGATGTGTTTCAGTTGAGCCTGTCCTCAACTTTTTTGAACTTGTGCCAGCTTTATGGTTTGTTATGTTTGACTCGCGTAACTGGAGCGTAGCGGGGCGTGTGCAGCACACAGGTGGAGATTGACGGGAAAGCAGATAGCTAAAAGGCAGATACAGGGGGAACAGTGAGTCTTACCTTTTGGCTAATTTCCCTCTTGATGCCGTTTTTAATCCACTCGTTCTGTGGTTTGGCCCTGCGGTTAAGTACATTTTCTTACACATTAAAGACAACTTTTGCTGTTAATTGCTGTGTAAATCGAATGCAGAAAAATAGGTGAAAGTCTCAGCAGAAACAGATACGCTGTTTTTGTTTCTAATCAGTCAGAGGTGTAGATCAGAGAGATTACAGAGATGATTTGAAAAAAAAAAAGATGAAAAGAAGGGAGAGATGGCGGGAGGGGCTGATTATGAAATAAGAGATGAAAGGATTTAGGGTGTAGTAACAGTTTGATCGGTTAAAACACCAAACCCCTTGTGCTTGTGCGCGTTCATGCTTGTATTTGTGCGTATGTATATGGATTTTTTAAGGGTGTACCAGCACCAAAATGGGTGTGAGAACCAAACATGACATACCTCTGCTGTTATTACTGATCCACACCTGAATCTCTTGTTAATCTGTGACCTACTTAAGAATGTTCTAGTACAGTTGAGGTTGCTTGGCTTATCCTGAGCACATATTTGAAAAAGGCAGCTAAGTTTTCACAAAAAAGGCAAGATAGTCCACAAAAAGCTCTCTTTTTTTCCCCACACATAAATGCATTACTATGGAGATTGCTAACACATTTTGGTTATCACATCCTCAGAGAAAGATCAAACGTTCTGCCAGTGTGTTTGGAAATCAAGCCCAAAGATTGAAAAATCCCCAGAGTGATAAAACCCATCTTCTTTTCCAGACCATTCTTTGGACTTCTGCAGCAAAAGGGAGTTGTATTTATCCAAAAACTACTCACTATCCTGTCTGTTGCTCGGATAGAGCTGTGAGTACTATCTAGTACTCTCTGCATCAACAGTGGAATAATTCACTCAATATATTAGGGGTCTACATAATATCTTTGTTTCACTTTCTGAAATAGGTGACCAATATGTGCAAACAGGGTGTCTCTTGTGGATTTATTTATTTTTTTTGATGAAACTGCTACTCTTCTCCATCATGTATGTTCTTCTTACGAGAAGAAAGGAGAGAAAAGAGAGACAGATAGTTGAAAAATATCGTTCCCTCCAGTACAGCAATTGATATCAAAGTCAAAAAATTGATTAAAGATGAAATAAGCAAATATTTGACGTATAATTTAAATAAAAAATGTTTGTCATTAAGACATTGTGAATGGCACAGGTGTTGTAGAAAATCCAGAAAAAATGGAAATGCCTCGTATACCCTCTGTACTTAAACCTCTGTCACTTTGCACTGCTTCACTCCATGAGCACAATATTTGGCACAAGAAATGTTCAGATGTTTGATTTTGATTTTCTAAAATAATTTTTTCCTTCTGTAAATTTCCACTATGAGATATTTGATTGAAACTTTTTGGGGGCAGAAATTTAATTCAGACCATGTCCAAAATTTATTTTCCCTTACCCAGTATAGTTTTGAATTGTAGATAGATGTCTATTAAACACTTGGTTTGTCATGTTCAAGCAGAGACTCAAAACATGGACTCGGGTTTTAATGAAGTAAACTGTCAATCTGGCCAAACAGTTTCTTTCAGTCCTTAAGAAATGGTCCTGAGCGATTTTATCTTGCTAATAAGTTGTGGTACTTTTGACATTATAAATCAAATATTGGGAGATACCATGTGTTTTCATACACAGCGTATGAATAGACAAAATTAATGTGGACATCAAGCTTTGGCCGGACCATCTCTCCACTCAGTGGTTATTATATGGCATACATATAACATTGCATCAAGACAAAGCACAGTGAAAAAATGTCACAACAAAAGATGTGCTGCTCTGCATCACCCCTGATATGCATGTGTTTCATGTGTTTTACTCTTGGAGTTGAATATAGTACCGTGCAAATATCCTTTTAAATATCTTTTTCTGTATACAGCTCCAGTCAACCTACATGAGAAACTATGCATGCAGCTTGCATTAGACACACTAGGTATAAAGCTATTTCCGCCCTTGGGTCATATTATAGTTCAAACCCTAACTGATGTCAGACTGAATCTCAAAGGCAGGTGTTTACAGTACATGGCCATGCTTGTTCAATTTAAATCATTATCCAAAGTGCATTTCAAAGGGGTTGCATGCAGCGGCTCGACAATACACTTTTAGATCTATAACACTCTGTCGATATTTCAGTCAAGGGAGCCATCTCAAGACAACAGCATGAATAATCACCGCCTTTATCCTGCTTTAAAACTCAAGGCACCTCTGTCCTCCATCCCGAGCACCCTGACGCAGATAATCACAAGAGATTGATTCCAGTTTATCACAGTGAGAATGCAGAATTAGATCAGATAAGGTCAAGGTGTAGTCACCTATACGCTTGAGGAGACCAGTCTTTCCTTAGACTTGTAGACCAGGGTACAAGACACAGGAAGAGAACACTGGGAATGAAAGATGGAGCATTTAGATAAAATATCTTACTATATTCATTTCTCCATAATTCAGCAACAAAAGCAGATCTGTAACCACATGCTATGGACTGCAGTGGGACTGTTATCTGCCCATGAGAGTGAAATGATGTTAAAGTCGCTGACAGAGAAGTTAAATTGTGAAAAAAAAAAAACCTCAAGAACTTATCTTACATCTTGGACAAACTCTGCTTGCATTGTGCAAGATTCATTTATTGATACCGAAGCCAGATAAAGCCCATGTCTGGAATCTTCCATCACGGGAAAAAAAAAGAAAAAAGATAAAGAGGAACATGCTGCATTTAGCTGGTATTTATTGATGAAGTGGGACTTTTTCATCTCTGAGGGCATGAGCTTGCATATTTCCATAGTTTGTGAGAAGTCTCACTTTGATAATGACAAGCATGAGGTAATTTTTTAATTCTGAACTATGCATGAGTTTACTTGCAGATTCTTTGCACCTTTTTAAAGATCTGATTTATTCCTGAAATCTCAGAGAAATAAACCAAAACTTAAGTGTCCTCCTGTGTGTGTGTGTGTGTGTAGCTTTTATCTCAAGCATTGATGTTGCAACGACCTGCAACTTCCCCTCGCACAGGAAAGCTCACCATCTGTGTGCATGTGTTTGAATGTGTGTGTGTGTGTGTGTGTGTGAGTGTGTAGAAGAGAACAAGTGAAAAAAGAAGCTAGTGGCTGTAATGAAGGAGAGATGATGGATGTGAGGTCCAAAAATCCCATAGACCTTTTTTATTTCTTGGTTTCAGGTGAAAAACTCTCTATAGCACTGAATCGCCAGGCCATAAAGGAGCAGCTTTAATTGGGAGAGAAGCTTCTTCTTCCCCTTCCTTGAGCGAGGAACCTTGTCTTATAGTTTCTGAGTGCATGCACCTTGTGAGAAACGTGACACAGTCTAACTAACCTGCTGTCACAGGAAGAATGATCACCTCAGGTCAAGACAAAATCTTGACACCTAAGAGACTTTTTGCTGCCTTCTTTTTGCCTTAAGTTTGTCTTGTTTAACTGAGGATTACACGCTTCATTTGAATGAAGCACAAACACTTTGAGTGATAAGTTGTTTGGGGAACTCTTCTGTGTCTTTCCTCTGATTAACTCTGTGTTCAGGCCCTGGCAGTGTGGCCCTGCTGTCGTGGTAAAATAGTTCCTATTTTGTTATTCTCAGTGGCTCTAAGACACGGAGGGGGTTCTGTGCTCATTCTTAAGAGCCATTTGTCTCCCTCTGAAGTCCCTCTGGGCAGGCCAAAAGTCTCGTAATCATCCGCTTGCAGTCTGTTTGTCCGTCTGTGTGTATCAGTGCGCATGTATGTGTGTGTATCTCTCAGTTGTTATGCAGGATAGAGGAAATGAAAGCTCAGACTGAGCCCTAAGGCTTTCTAAACTGTCTCCGCGTCCTTCACATGCATGTGAATGAGAGCTGCTGCATGTGTGTGTTTGTGTGTGTGTTTGAGCACATCTGCCTCTATAAATAAGTATGTGAGAAAACACGAGTCAGTCTTAAAAAGCATGAAAGGATACACTTAAATGCCCTTTGTCTTTCTGTGTTATACTCAGGTGTGTGTGGTCACAAACACACACACCCACACACACAGAGACAGTGTCATATACGTGCTGTGTACTCACAGTGTAAGGAAGTGATTGAATCTCCGTATTTGTTGTGAAATAATGAACATTGTGGCCACTACCTTCCTCTTTTTTTCATTCTGTGTTTCTCTTTTGCCCACACATCTATAGTGTCGTTACTTTTGTATCTAAAACTCATCAAAGCTCACATTTTTCAAAGTGTGTAGCCCTGTATAACGTTCAGTGTGTTTAATTTCCTGGTTGTCCCCCTGCAACCCCCCAAGCTCTGATCACAGGAAGTTGAGAGGAAGTTGTCAGGTCCCTGCTATACCCTCACACATACACGCACGACTGCCCCCTTCCTCACTCTCACACCCGTAGGAGAACGATAGTAGTGAGGGAATACAGAATGAAAAGGAGAAAGATGAGGGCACAGTGTCCAGGTGTGATTTCTCTATCCTTGTGCTCTTTCTTACCAGACTCTGAGAAGTCTCTTTCTTCACTTTGAGGCATCTGCCCCTCCTCAGCTGACTAATAGGCCCTTCACACTGAAGGAGAGCGGCAGGCTGCTGTTCATTGTAAACAGCACCTGCTGAGCTGCAGAGATTAAGAAGGTGCTCAGCTGCACCACAGGAGGAAAGTTGAAAAAGCAAACCTTTAGGTGAATGCATCCTGATGTAATATGGGAGATATGCAGATGAGAGTCAGACACGCTTGTTTAATGGCTGCAGAAACCAAAACCCAGTGTTGTTTATGTCTCTACATCAGCAATAGCCTGCCGTGCAGGTCCCAGTACCTAAATGTTTCCTAGAGTGCTGCTAAAAGTGTTTATGTGATATGCATTTTGCTGTTATGTTAATACGGGCAGATATTACTGTAGAAGCAGTGGAAAAACACTCATCTGGATGGAGATCAGTGTGCTTGAAAAAGCAATTTCAAAATGAAAATGTGGGAATATGGATGCACTCCAAGTCCCCAAACTTATCCTAGGCTTTGAGTATCTCTTGATACACAAATCCTGATAGAGCTGATAGCAGTGTTAAGTCAATGAGCTCCATCTCTCACTGTGAGGAAGAGACCAAGATCATTCTATTTGGGGTATGCAAGATTAGGAAGTACTTTAACATGGCTTAGTCTGAGTGGGAATTTGGAAAGGTATCCGTAATAAAACATGAGTGATGGGCTGTTTAGTGATGTGATGTGTTAAATGCACGAGGTTATGATACAACACGGTGTGATGCAATGCCATAGGATACAAAACAGGACAGTATGATACAAGAAAATATGATTTAACTGGACACAAACAACATGATGAGACAATGTGGTATAATGGGGTGGGTTATGCTACAGTATGCCTGTCACTTTGCATGGGGAGAAGCTATGTTTTGCTCACTCAATGAACAAAAGTCTGATAGATTGGAACCTCATAGTTGCTGTTTGATCTGTTTATGAATGACAGGTAGCTGTTCACTGAGGAGTGGGCTGCTGGGCTCTAACAGAATAAACACTGAGTTCACAAGCTCACACCTTAACTAAAGTGATATAAACAAAATGTTGACATTTGAGTTTTTTTGCTGTTAGTTACGAAAACTACAGTCACCGTTCATTTTACTTCTAGTTTAAGTCAAACTTACCCTGCTCTGCTTACTCTTAGATTTTGTAAATTAGGAAAAAATTTATTTTGGAACTGGCTACACAATAGGCAAAACAACAGGTGAATAAGTTCACATCTACTGCATACATTTTTCCATTTTAAGCAGTGATAAAACTTACTTTTAGGTTCTGGCTTTAACAAAACCATCACATCACAAAAGCAGAATTTTTTGCTGTTTACTTGAACCTGTTGTGGTCATTTTTAGGATTGTAATGCTGTATTTGCATTTCACTCCGTGTTTTGTTTTGCAATCCCTGTGTTTTGGGATTATGAGTTTTACTTTCTCCAATTGTTCTGTTTATGTCCTGTCTTTTCCGTTCACACACCTGGTCTATTTTGAAACCCCTGTGCTTCCACCTGCTCTATGCCATACTTGAACTTTTCCCCCAGGTGTGTTTAGACTTCCCATCTGTGTATTTCCCAGGTGTGCTTGCCTTTTTTTCTGATGTTTGCTTGGGTCCTTAGATTAAGAGTTTTATGGGTCAACCATGGATTTACTGGATTTACCTTTACTTAATCTAATTTTTGCTCTCTGGCACACAGAATCAGTTTCTGACTGATGCAGATATCCAATTGGAGTGGTGCAAACCTCACACCTATGTAGCTAGTGCTTCACTTGGCCAAATATCTACAAAGTTGTCTCAATTTCTGCTTGTTATAACACCTGGTTATCATCTAGTTTCTTTGTCAGAGACAAGATTTTAAGCAAGGCTGATAGAGAGAAGCAGAAACAGATAAGAAAGCCATAGTTTCGTGGAGAAACCGGATTTAGTGGCTGCACACTTCACACCTTACTGGGTCTCTAATGGTGCTTTACCATACAATGTACATTTGCACAAAGTAATGACCAGAACAGGGGAATGATTGTGTGATGGTATGAAAAAAAATCATCCCCTAATAAGTCTGAAAATTGTTCTTCTGCTGGTCACCAAAAATTAAAAGTAGCAAAAAACAAAAAACAAAACACAGAGTTGAGATGCAGCCTCTTTCAGATCTGTTTGGTTCCAGTCCGCTGTGTTTGTGTCTTTAGAGTGTTGCGCTAAAAAGCTTCTGGCTTTTCGACCGCTCTAGTCAGTGTCTGTTAAATGTGTATGCCCCCTGTGTGCAGAGTTAAACAGTTTCAGATAGTTTCACAGTAAATCAATACGCTGGGACAGACTCCATCATTCAGTCTGAACACAAGCTAAAAAAGTGTGAACCTCTGAACTGAAACTCTGGGAAAAATCTGCTTACTTTGTCAAACAACTGCTTCCGAGAGGGATTAGGATTCATCATAATATGTTTCCTTCAAATGTGTGTGCACATTTGACTAATTTGTGTGAAAAAACAACAGTCATGAATTCAGTGTAACTGTAGTTTGATGTTGATATGATTGGTGGGTCTGAATGACTCTTCTTTTCTTCCACAGTCTTTGTTGAAAAAAGCTCTTCAAATCAACACTTCTTAGAAACTTAGAGGTCTTTATTTATGCATCAGGTGCTGCCTTTAAAGCATCTTTCTTTTGCATGTTTGTGGTGTGTTCAGCATTGTGTATCTCTGTATACTGTCTTTTGTGTTTCTTCGGTATCAAGGCAGTGTTTCAGGAATTAATTGAGCATAACATTCCTTTTTTTTTTCTTTTTTTTGGGGAATCCCGACGTAAAAGAAGAAAAACATCCGACTTGATCGTTTATTCAGTTTGCTTAAAAGCAGCGACAGATTTCAAACTGGTGATTACTGTTAAGTGTTTGTGGGTAATGTCTGCTGTTTGCAGAAACTAAATGAGAATTTAATGAAGCTGGATTACTTTTAAATAATGTCAATAATTAGATGCAATTTGGAGGACTAATCTTTTAATGTGATCATATTGCAGAGGTTTTGATCATTAAAAAAGATCATTTGGAGTTTAGTGAGGTGCATCTGTTGCTTCGCTGATTGATTCGTATTCAAGTGGTGTAATGAGTATGTTTATTTAATGTTTTCTTTATGTCATCTAATTTTTAAATGCATTTTCATCAAGACGCTAATGTACATGACATGCTTGGATAACTTTTTTTTTTCTTTCTCTGGATTAATCAATATATAGCAACAATATTATGTGTGTTGATTGTGTGTTCTCCCTCTCATTGTGTTTGTGTGATCCATAAAGGCTTTCTTTCATTGACTTTGGCTGCTGGTTTAATGATAATTCATTACACATACTCCTCTGTCTGCTTCTGTGTGTTCTCCATGTGTTAAACTTGCTCCCCCATGACACTTGTATGAGTTATCCCTTGAGTTATAAATGTGATTTAACAGACACACAAACACACACACTAACACAGCATGTAGACGTTGATGAGAAAATTCTTACCACAAAAATTGAATAAGCTGACATCATCAGTGATTGCAAAGGAGAGACGGAGGGATCCGTTTTTAGAGCAGTTTTCTTAGACGTGACCACACGCGCATGGTATGCTCCAATCGCACACACACATTCACACAAAGACTGAGCATGCTCTAAGGAGCATAGCAGGGGAGCTGTGTCTGCATATGTGTGTGTGTGTGTGTGTGTGTGTGTGTGTGTGTGTGTGTGTGTGTGTGTGTGTAGAGTTAAAATCCAGACAGCCATTCCAAAAGCCAGACTATTGAGTCTTATAAACTCTCAGGTCACAGATTATTGAAATAGCAGAAGAGATATATAGTCTGCGCCTGTGTGTGTGTGTGTGTTTAAATCTGTGTCTGTCGTCTGTTTCAGCCTTTTACTAAACCATCACAAATTACTCTGAAGAAATCCAGACACACAAGTGAACACACACCTGCACCTGTATGTGCATAAATTAAACATGATTTATTAGATTAACACGAGTGTGTGTGCAAGGTTTGAAAGAAGTGTGTGATCTAGATGCCTGGATCTGTGCATGTGTGTTGTAATACTGATTTATTTCAGCTCCGTTTATAGCCCCGCTGGGAACTGAACCAGCAACCTCTTGGCAGCTATTTCATTGTAACAGTCTCATATTCAGACAGAGAGTCTTTGTCTGCACTAATCTAACAAACTGTAGCCTTATTTTAACCTGCTCACCTCCTCCAATCTGCTTAGACAGCCTATCAAAGGTATTTCTACAGAGACTGAGTCACCTGTTTTTGTTATCCTCTGACCCACCTGTTAGCTCCCTTGCACACATTTATACACTCACAAATTCCAGAATGAAGTTTTATAGATCACCAGTCTGGAGGTGTTAGGTGTTAGTAGCAATCACAAGTTGGCCTTTGTAGATGTAAACAGCTAGCTTGTGTCACGCTGAGTAAGTTGCAGTTAAAGAGGGGCTTTTTCTCTTGTAGCTCTCTCTGCTTCACTGTCTTTTGTACAAGTTTTAAAGTTTAAGAATTAATGAAGCTTTAGAGTAGAAACTCAGCCCTTTCAGTTTGTGGACCAGTGAAGAAAAGCTCCCTGGGTACATTTGCAGGTGCATTTCAACAACGCTTTGAAACACTTGGTTCTCAGTAGCAAAAGTCTATGTGCTGGACGGCTCCCTGGGTATGTGAAAAAGTGCATATGTTAGTGCGCATGTCAACCAGGGTTCTGCCTCTATCTCCCCAACTGGATAAACAGCCCTCCTAGTGAGTATAACACACATACCCACACACACAGAGCACAGCAGAGCACTTCCCAGACCCTGTGTGGCGTAGTTATCCAGGGTAGTTGTAAGAGGTCAGACTTCTCTAATAGGCTTTTAATAAAGTTTGCAAAGCAGGGAAGGTAGGGGGTGGGGGGTGGGGTGGAGTAGTAAATCAAGGGGATCAGACTTCTTTTCTATGCCTCTTCAACAGTGTGTTTCTGAAACCAAATATAGCACAAAAAGCAAGGTAGTTTGTTGTAACAAAGATACTTGGAATAAAACATATATTGATAAGTTAGTTTATTTCCCTTTTAAATGGTTCCACATTTGTAAGTAACACATTTTTGGGCAAAAGAAAAGAAAATGTGGGTTACATTCAAAATAATAATTAGAAAATAAAATAAATAAAATAATCAAATCTTGTCTGCAAGTGCCACACAACTTCTTCTTCTGTTACAACTGACTCTTGTTTGGAGCTTCTGGTGGCCCAAAGTGCAATTAAGTGCTTGACCAACACCTTGTTGTGGTGTTATGGTTAGTTGGCATCTCCTCCAAGAATAAGCATACCATGTTTGACTATGCCTTTATCAGCCGACAGACTGGTTTGAGTATTGTTGTCTTCAATTCAATCACAGCTCATTTCAGGGAAAAGTTGGGGTATTTACACTGGTCCCTGCATCACTTATGCTATGCTGTCCACACTGCTACTGTTTGTTAAGCTTTGCCTCATTTGATAAAGTCTAAAGTTTATGTTTTTTCCCTTTCTGGACTTTTGCAATGCAGTTCCTAAAATAAAAAGCAGGTTGCTTGCCTAACCCAGGGAGCTCTTTGAAAGCAGAGCCTGTTTCACCAAGAATAACTGTATTTCAATTTGGCAATAAATCTATTACGAGAGTGTTCCTAAACAACATTTCTTCTCTTTTAATTGTAGTCAATTGTAATGTTGTTTCTTAGCTGCACTGAAAACGACTGCCATCATACTTCAACGCTCTACTATTCAGATTAGTGCTGCACAATATATTGTTTTAGTATCATCATTGCGATATATGCATTGGCAATATTGAAACGATCTTCCATTTATATATTTAACCACATTACAGAACAACTAGAATGGTTAGGGCTCCTTCACAGCACTCTGTTGACTCACATGCTGTTATCAGGGTCAGGCAGAGCGACTTGTAGCTCGAGTGGTCAAGCCATTGAGAGAGGATTTAGACAATCCAAAAGTATTTAACACTTTTAGATTGCTCTAGATCTGTGCACTCAACTTTGTCTGAGGATCTGTCATTATCGTTTCAGGAAGAGTCAGGGATAATTCAGCCGTAGAGAGTGAAGTAGTAAACTTTAAAAAATATCTCAATATACATTACAGCAAAGAAAAATATTTCAATATCATCCTTTTCCAGTAATGTGCAGGCCTTACCCAGATGTAATCAAGTAGAGAGTAAAAATGACAAAGATTGGGTTGCTAGCTCTGCTTATGGTAGCTCCACTCAGCCAACCCGGTGACTTCATTTATCTGCAAACTCTGTGATCCTGCTGATACATTTAGCTTAATTCACACTGGTCTCTGCATTTTTATTGGTTTCAAACCAGCCAGTTTGTACTAGTATTGATTCCTGTTTTAACAACCAACAAATAAGTCGCTACAGAACATCTTCTGTATTGCAAGCAGAGGAAAAGGCCAAAAGAAGCAAAAGATTGTTGCCTACTCTGAATTTCATGAAGATCTGGGGTCATGCTGTTCTTGCTGCTATTTTTACTGAATCTGTTCTGATATCAACAGGCCACAACATGTGGTAAGATGTGGCCGGTAATGCCATTAGAAGATAAACCTGGACATTCAATATGTCTAAGAAACAGCATTTCCCTCTGAGACATTGAGTATATTTGAAGGACTGGTAGTTTTATCTACATTTCCAAAGCTGTCTCAGTGGAAAAACTGAAAATGAAAGAATACGGCTGCTTTTCCTTTAATGCTGGCCCATAAACTATGTGACATATAAGTGTCAGTGCCTGAGCTTGTTCCATTTTTAAACCACATTCTTAAGCTATGTTTAATGATTAGATGTCTTTTTGTCAGCAGAGTGATTGAGGTGTCTGTGCTGTCGACACCTACATAGTCCTTGTAACACATCAAGGTTCGTGTGAGGATAGCCCACAAGTTAAGAGAGCAGAGAAATAAAGACTGGAGATGAGACAGCAACACAGAGGAAGGAGGGAAATGTAGGGAGAGATTAATTGAGAGAGCTCAATGAAAGATGGACAGATATGGCGAGGAGGTGTGTGTGCAACACCGGTTTGTGTGCGTGTGTGTATGAGAAGAGACCAACGCAGAGAGATTAGTAGCAGAGAGAGGCAGCTTCACAGTGAAGGAGCTGAAACAGAGGGAGGGAGGCTCGTAACGAGAAGGAGAGGTATTGAAATGTGAACCCTTGATTAAGTTTGACATTTAAGATGACATATTTTGCATGCTGTTACCCCATTACAAATGAGTCTTACACTCTGTGTGTGTATTTGTGTGACTTGCTTGATCCGTGGCAGGAATGAATTGGGCCCCTGCTTCACAACAGATGATGTGTGTGTGTGTATGTGTGTGTGTGTGTGTGTGTGTGTGTGTGTGTGTGTGTGTGTGTGTGTGTGTGTGTGTGTGTGTGTGTGTGTGCGTGTGTGTGTTCCATGAGGACTTCTGGCTTTGATTAGGGGCCTAGCAGGCAACTGAAAGCTTTTAGTCTCAAAATGGCAGGTGGACTCACTATGATTTTTACATTGTCCCCCTCTCCTTCCTTCTGTTTCCCCCCTTGCCTCCCTCCTCCCTATTCCAATTAGACTCCTGCCTCTGCACAATCAATTCCAAGCTGTTTCTAGTCCCCCAAAAGCAGACATGCCTTCCCTAGCCAACGATTTCCCCCCTTTCCCCTGTCTTTTTTGACCCACCTGAGCTACTATCCATCACACAAACTAAGCACCACATCGCAGCATTTCGCTTGTGGCCCACTTCTATTATTAAACCACCACTCTAAATAGTCTCGGTTTCACGCACTGATCTGTTTTGTCTGTGTGGTTACTACATGGGTCGCAAGCCCAATTTCATTAATATTTTCTTCAGCTGCTTTCATTCAGCCGGCACATAACCTGAAGCTACAAGGCATTTCAGCGTGACTGTCATTTTGTGCATCATTGGATTCTCTAGAAGTAATAATCTGTGACATTTTTACATGAATAAATGACTGCTGAGTGATACCGCACAGTCATGAAAGCTTTGACAGTTTGTGTCTGCCGGGTCCTTCCTTATTTGAGGGCAGGAAGTGATGCGCTTCTGGTGTCTGAAGTAAAAGTGGTACTTTTGGAGAAGAAACTAGTTGCAAACTGTAGCCAAACTTGAAAAATAACATGAATGATTTGGGCAATGGAAAAAGAAATGGAACAGACAATTTTGTTGAAGACACAAGTGGTTAATAAAATGGAAAATGGAGAAGCTGGGATTCTATCTTGATTTTCAAGCTATTCAGCTGCCAATTCCAGACTTTGAAAGCCAAACTTGTTTCTTTTTTCACTACTATAATGTATTCTAGTTGTATGTAATCAAGGTTTCAAACTAGGTTGGAAAAAAGCATCACCACTTTAGACTCGGTGAATGGCATGAAGCCACTCACATTGCAGTTTTATTAACCAGCATTCAACTGAGTTTGTAGGGATTTTATGATAAAGATGTGTTGCACTGATTGGTGCAGATTGATGCAGAAGTGGAGAAACACCAAAACGAACTTGTCTTGAATGCCGCAGAAGAGCCTGCAACAGTTCACAACAAATATGATCAATATTCAGCACATCACTCCTGTCATCATATCACCACAGGAGCCAGTTCAAATAACTTTTCAGAAACTTTATTTTTATAGTTGGTGCTTCCCAAGAATATGAACTGATAGATAACAGGTGGTAGTTATATTATTAATATTAGAAAAACACTTTAGTTTTATAACATGGTAGAATCTTATAACTAAACACATCAGCAGTATGTTATGTTGCCTAATCAGAAAGGTCAAGAATGCTCATTTCTTTTGAATCAAGATCCCTCTTCAAAGCAGAAAAAATGCATAATCATAACTACCTTAGTGGGTCTCTGGGATGCACTGGTGTCTGAAAAAAACAATTTGTGTTCAGCTTTAATGTGTCTGAGAAGATGACATACTATTGCTTCAGCCTTGTGCTTGGTGTTTAGCCTGTTGAAAATTCTCTGCAGTGCTGCTAACCAGCCTTTCAACCCACACTTTCTTTCTTTCTTTTTTTTTAAGCATGAAAATCATTATTCTGATGTTTTTTTTCCATCTTAAATGCTATTCAATTGCATTACATGTAAAATAATGGACTTTGGATTTAAATGAACTTTGAAGTTCAACAAAACAAAAAACTAATTCTTCCCCCACTATGAAAAGTTGATATTTTCACTATTTTAGCATCAGCTTTCTTGAGCTTTAAAAATGTAACCAGCTAATGTAATGATTGGCATCTATCCAGTACCTCTTATACTCTCATCCCCAAGAGGTTTATGCAGACCAATCTATCTGAAGTAGCCAAAAGAAAAAAAAAACTGTGGTAAAGCTCACTTTAGAGATAAGGAGAAGTTTTAGACAAGATGTTACAATAGTTATTCACTTTTTCCAGGATTCTTGTTAGTATGTGGAGCTCATCTACTCTGTACCTCTTACCTTTTTCTTCTTCCCTGCACTCCTCTCCTCTACTGCTGTATCTCACCATTCATGTCCCCAGACAATCTTTCCCTTGTCCTTTTAAGATGAAAAAAATGTATTATCCATTCTCAAAACCTCTCCTTTCCTACAAACTGCTTTTACTGTATTTCTACTCCTATTAACATTCTTTTTCCAAGTGTGTTCTGACTTCTACAAAGATTTAACAGTCACAAAGATATAGTGAATCAGCAGAAGACAGTGGGAACTGAGGGTTAGAGAGAAAATGGGGATAAATGAGGAGGAGGAGGGGGAGGAAATGTCAGAACAAATGCTGAGAGATGAGCGACATATGAGACAGTAGGATGTCCAAGTGTAATGAAAAACAAAAATCTGCAGCCTGTTGATGTAACTTACCTGACATATTTTACACTTGTTTCGGCCATTAAAACTGTGCTGTACTCCAGTGCGATTCACCTCCCGCAGGACAGTACGGCCAGCAGTCACACTACTCCAACCAGACTTCAGCATTGTTGCCGACACATGCACGGCCGCTGATGTCACTATGAAGCGTCTGTGTACACGATGCAGTCTCATTGGAGTCAACAGATTAGAGAACATGGAGAACACTGTCACAACTTAACTCACTTTTTATCTTCTGTTAAGTTGTTTTGGACTGATACAGCCCCCCAACACCCATACACATGCACACTCTTGTGCATGAAGTAAACTGTGCCGAAGCACACCTCTCCCAATTGTGCTGAAGCCTGGGAAATGGGTAGTGCTTAAGTACAGTTTACTTGTGGTCACACTGGCGAAATGAGACAGATTTTGGTACTGAAGTGTGCCTAAGCACGACTCAGTTAGCCAGTGTGATTGCGCCCTGAGGCTCATTACAAGCATGAATGGCAAGCAAATTTTTGGATGAAGGATTCATCAATTGAATACTTATTATTATTTTTTGCGGTGTTGGACATTTGACACATTTGTTATAACAGCCACTTTGCAGTTCTGCCAAACTAAAAGCATCATGACTTGACACACCTGGGACTCAGTGACTTTAAACCTTTGACATCAGACACTTTAGTATCAATTGAACCTTGTTAGCCATATTTATAGATCACAAGAATACCCCTGTCAGTCCATCCTTCAGCAGATGTCTTGGGGTGATTATGGGTAATTTCAGATAAAGCCTCACTGGTGTTTGGACTAATTGTCATTGATGGAAATGATTAACCGTCACATTCATCCTCACTGTGGTACTGGGGCTGTTTTGGTGTTGAAGGCCTAATTGTAGCTAGTAGCAGTAGTTGTCATGCGTTATGTTGTGGTTGGGCGTACCTAATTGTAGTTGAAAGTAATGGTTCCAGCCTGTGTATACAGCCTGAGGCTGACAAAGCTTGTACTGGGACACACACTCACGCACAGATGCATACACCCAGATGCAACGGTACAACTTTAAACACATTTCATGTTCTTGTTCACATCCTAGAACTGGGGAGCAGAGTAACAGAAGTGTGGTTGTGAATACATGATGCAAATGTTTTTAAAACAAAAACAGTTACCCCTGTTTTATGAACTCATCTTGCTGTAGTTCAATAAAATCATTCATAATTTTCTTATCATCGCTGTCGTTAGCTTTTTTGAGCCGCCACAGAAACAGTACAGAGCAGATGGAAACACAGACGGGTCAGTCATTGCTTCTTAAGTCGGGAATTTAGCTTCATTGCATTACCACAAAGATCTGTAGTTTTCCACTGGAGTGTGTGTGTGTGTGTGTGTGTGTGTGTGTGTGTGTGTGTGTGTGTGTGTGTGTGAGAGAGAGAGAGAGGGAGAGAGGGTGAGCGAGAGAGAGAGGGAGACAGAGAGAGAGAGAATGATGAATTCTGACTGGGTGTGGTGAACATCAGATGAGATTTTCCTCTGCTCACTCTCCCTCACATACTCACATGCAGACACACACACATTGAGTGCCAGGGCTGGTCTAGGCGTGGGCCCCTTTCAGACATAAATTGCTTTATTTTAATAGTTGCACGGTGGAGAATGATGGAAAGAGAAGAACATTAAAATACGAGAAAAGGCCTTAGAGACAAAACTGGATTCCACAAAGACGGCAGCATTTTTTTCTTTTTTGTGTTTCTGCTCTTTTAATGTGTTTTTGTTCTCTTTTAACTTCTTTTTGTCTAGCTTACAGTACGTGGTTGTTTAAATATGGTTCTTTTTAATATGTTTGTGTATCTGCATGTGTTGTTTATTGTCATACGGTCATCTGTTTCCAACTACATCCCTTTTTCTCTGTCTACTCTTGCTTCAGATGGCTTTTCTTTCATGCTTGAACTGTTTGCTATCAGTAAATAACAATAAGCCTTTATATCACACACGAGTTAATCACAGAGTTGCATGCAGGCTATCTCCCCTCCTCACACACACATCGACAAATATGCATTACACACAAACACACACAGCCACATTCAGGATGTCTGTCCCTCATGTTGCATTGATCTAAAAGTGATCAGTATTTGGCGTCTATCAGGCATCAAGTGGATTTGACTGTTTATCACCATCACACAAAAGCACACACACATAAACACACACATACACACACACTCGCAAGCACGCGCAGACTAAGGCACGTGTGAACACACACACACACATTCACACAAGTACACACATACATGCACAAAGGACTACAAACACGGCACATGGGTCAATGAGTTGACTGTGTTTACGACTGAATATGAACTGAGCGACCACAAATAAACACACATGCTCAAAACACACACACACACTCACACACACACACACACACACACACAATCTTTCTGTCATGACTGTTGCGAACAGAGCGACCACAATTGTTCTCTTTTCAAACAAAAGAAACATTATGGTTTAACATAAAACACATGCGCGGTTATTTGATGGCTTTGTACAGTGATTATAAGGGAGGGAGGGGAGGAAGGCGGCAAGTTGGGGGAGTAAGAGGAGTGACAGAGACGGGGAGAAAGGGCAAAAACTGAGAGAAAAAAGGTTGGTGATCAAATAACTAAGAATTATTGTCGCAATTATTCTTTCAAATGAAAGATGACGATGACGGGATTAAGACTTGTATCCAAGAAACTTGTGGCTTGTTTGGGTTAGGACAGGGAAATGATGCTGATTATCAATGGACACTGAGGTGGAAGATGAGACAAGAGCGATATAGAAATGCAGACACATATGAACAAAGAAAAAATGTTAGCAGTTAAAGACGGAATGAACAATTTGGGGAGAAAAATTGACAAAAGGTTTTGGGTTTTTTTGGCGCAAGGTGACGTGTTCCTCTTCCTTTTTTTTGATACTGGTTATGTCGTTTGATGTGGCTGCCAATCAGCCATTCCTCCTATCTCCTTCTATCTCCTCTCTGCCTCTCCATCCTCCGCTAAACTCAGCCCAGCCAGCCTCTCTGATATGGTTTGAGTTGTTTTATGTGGTCATGCGCTGAAGATTCTCACGCATGCTTTCCATAATGATAAAAAGATTCACTCCCCAGTTCGAACAAAAAAAAAGAAGGGAAAAAAAGACATTTAAGGATGCAACGAACATCCCGATACACACACACACACACACATGCACAAACACACACACAGACATGAAAACACACTCTTGAGAAATGTCTCCCATCTGAGATGTTTCAGATTTGTCAGGGCTGTTTTTTTCTTTGACGAGGTTTGTGGTTATGGAGCGTCACAGACTTAAGATTTCAAAGAAGTTTGTAAATTGAATCAAAGACTGTCTGTATGCATTCATCACTGTTAGAAAATTGTGTGTGTGTGTGTGTGTTCTTATGTGTGTGTATGCATGCGTCTTTTATTTTGAAAGAAAATCTGCCAATGAAAAAAAGAAACTTAAAAAATAATTTTCTCCTTTCTTCAGAAATGGTGAGGAAGAAGAACCCCCCTATCCGGAGTGTGGGAGGTGAAGAAGAGGAGGAAGAGGAGGGAAGGAGGCCAGCAGGAGGAGAAGAGGAAGAGGAGGGAGAGGAGGAGGGGAGAGTGGGAGCGGAGGCTGAACGAATAAACTGCCCATCAGAACCAGAGTCTTCTGACCGGATCAGAGGAGACGAGGAGCAGGAGGAGGACGAGAGTGAGTGCATATCTTCATCCGTCTCTCCCTCTTCTGTTAGTGATCGCTACAGCAATGAGGAGAGAGTGGCGAGAAGAGGAGGAGTAGGAGGAGGAGGGGGGAGAAGAGCGAAGGAAGGAGGAACAGCATTGACTGACAGACCAGAGAGCCAGTCGGAGCCCGAGGATGGGGAGAAAGGAGTAGAGGACGGGGACAGAGACAGAGTGGAGGCAGAGCACCTCTCTGCTCGTCTCCTCTCCGCTCCTCACCTCCTCCTCCTCCGCAGACAGGAAGGAGGGGAGGAGTCCACAACAGACACCCCTCCTCTTTCCTGCAGCCCCTCTCCTAAACTCCAGGACTTCAAGTGCAACGTGTGCGGCTATGGTTACTATGGCAATGACCCTGCTGACCTGGTGAAACACTTTCGGAAGTATCACCTTGGTCTGCACAACCGTACACGCCAAGATGCTGCCCTCGATTCACACATCCTGGCCCTGCACAACATGGCCCCCCAACACACACCTCTAGGTAACTCGAGCTGGCTGAGTGAAACGTGTTGATGTTGTGAATCCAAAATCATGTACGATTGGAAATGTTTGTCATTATTTAATTCATTAATTTTTCATTTGGTGAGTTAAAAAGTGTTGATTTTGATTTTTTTCCTTTTTGTGCTGCTGCAGCTTCTGTACCTCTAGACACAACCTTTTATATTTTTGCCTCTGGCTACCTGGCTCTTGTTTGTTTTGTCTGCCTCTATAACCTTTTCCCCTCCTCTGTAATATCTTCTCCAGATATACAGTTAGGACAGGGCCAGAGGAACCAAGCCAAAGAGTTGGGGAAGACGAGAGCAGACGTTCACAATCAGCAGCACAGGACAGTGATGATGAACGGCACATATGACGTACAGGTGAGCTATTGAAAAAAAGGGTCGAACCAACGTACTCGTCAGGTTTCGTGAATGCTTTCCCTCCCATTTATATGCTGAAATACTTATTTTTCTATATTTGGAAAAGTACTTCTTAGAATACCTGCAAAGTGTAACTATACATGATAAAGCTTGTAATGTTAAGGGAAATTAGTCAAAATGCAAAAAGGATGAAGCCAAAGTTTCACAAGACTGATGAAAAATTAAATAAATGAACAAATTTATTCTTGCATTACAAAAAACTTTCTCCAAGTAACATTATTTTAACAATACTGTTACTCTTTTCTCATAGCAATATTACTTAATTCCTGAAACACTTCAACCTCCCTTTTGGACAGTATATGAACTTGTGCAGTCAATGTCCCAACTTACATTTTTCTAGGGAGTCAAACTATTTTCAATCAATCATGAGTAATAAGTTAATACCCTTAAAAAAAGAAACTACAAACAATGAAAAAATAAATCCCATACGTGTGGTAAAAATAAATCATTAGAAGCATTGTGGTTTTCTTGTGTTTCTGTATTGGATTAATTTGCATCATTTAATTTGTGTAACTTACTGGTTTGTTCAGCTGTTATTTTCAGTGCTGCGGGGGCCATAGTCTCATTGGTACTGACAGTTTTTATCGCTCATTGCTATAGCTCCATCTGGGTCAGCTGCAGTCTCTCTGGTTGGCTTTATCGTTTGACCTTTTTCTGAAAGAGAAACATGTTTCCAAGTGTAATCAGCTTGAGGAGAAAAGAAAACACCAAAGCCCAACATGAAATGTGGATAATTAACCACACGTGTCAGATCCATTAATGCATGATACAGTTGCCCAGCTTCCACTGCCCCTTCGAACAAACAAAACCAATATCTTTAGTTTTGAGTGCACAAAAAAAATGATATAAAGTAAAAATGGTGCTGCTCCATGCAAACACAGACGATTGCCCCAAAGAAAAATGGGTAATGGCTGGATCACCAAAGTTGTCCTGATGATCTATAAGAGGGTGAAATGTTGATTTCTTTGAAGTCAAGAGCATTAGGAGTTGAAATACCCAGAAAGAATACTCCAGACCTGCAGATATGTAGCAGTTGGAGATACATCAGCTTTGCATCTGCCTTTACTTAAAATTTTAGCATCTGCTCATCATTAATAAGAGAGGAGCTACAGTATTCATAATGCAACATGAAGCAACCTGACAGGTTTTGAAAAATCTATGAGTTTAAAACAGGTGACACATTGAATCAGTTATAGTGTTCACTGTGAGCGCAAATTTCTGTCATAAATCTTTAAATCTGGGGCTGTAACTGAATACATTTATTAGGTTAGACAATCTGCAGCTGATTTGTAACTTCAACTGTGTATGTGTGTGTGTTTTTGCCTTCGACAGCGAGGCTATGTATTCTAAGAAATAAAGTTTTACAGCACGAATAGTACACCTGGCAGACAGGCTTGTACTGTACCTGTGATATTAACTAGAATTTTAATACTTACAGTGGTCTTTGTGAATTGAATAACAGCTTATAAATGCACTTGCTGCCATAACTTCTTTTGTTTTGGCCAAACAAGATCTGCTTTACTTAGGATTGACCGGATAAAGACTGGAATCATTCAGGAATGAAAGGTTTGCATTCAGTGAAAAGGCTGGCTGACTTTTTATTTTTAAATTGATTTCAAGTTAAGTTGCGCGTAATAAGAAATTTCAGAATTTACTGACAAAATTTTCACTAGACAGAAAAGTAAACATTTTTATTCAAAACCCCCATTCACTCATTAAAGTAGGGACAAGATTTTAGTCACTGTTTAAAAACTCCTGTGAGGGACTTTCAGTTTGTATTGACTTTGGTGCCCCCTTCGAATAAAATTATATATATTTTTTTATTTTGCTTATCTTGCCCTTTACATGTGTAAGTTATGTTTTCTGAAATGTCAATGGGTCTGCTGATAGTCTAGTTTACTTTAATTAGGTATCAGTGTTCTTTTCAGCATTTTATTATAACCAGTTAAAAACTTGTCATAGGAACTTTAGACTAGATAATCATCCAGCAACAAATCTCCTTCTAGGAGCTTTTATTTGTTTTCTCTTAAATTGAGAAGTATTCACAGTAGGAGACACAATTCACTGTCAAATAACGGCATGATGAGTGTTTTGGACTGAAGAGACTGCACACACAAGTGAAGGACCACATCAATAAAATAAATATCCTCTGATTAGCTGAAAAAAAGAAATCTAAATGGCATTAGATATATCACAAATTGTTGAAAAACATGGGCTGATATTCGAACTTATTGTTATTTTTCCTTCATAAAATGCCGTTAAAAGCTTTCATTTCCCTTAATTTATCAGTATACCACTTTGGCTTCTTCTGTGTCTTTTTCTACTAAGTTCAGTTGACTTTAAATACTTGGCTCAAGAGTGGCTTTTGTTATAAGACTTATTTAGTCAACTTACCACTAAAATTGTTCTCATGGTATATGTAAAACTTTAGCCTCGTGCAGGTGCTGGTCTCATATATTAGTTACAATTTACGTAATTGTCCATTTAAATAGAGACAGTTATAATTTTGTTACAACTAGGTCAAGTTTTAAAACTTTAAATGTGCAGAAACAGTAGAGTTTTGTCTAAAAGCTTCAAACAAGATGATCTAATAAGTGTGTTTTTTTGCATGTGTGTGTCTGTGTGTCTGTGTGTGTGTGTGTGTGTCTGTGTGTAGATGAGGAGTTTCATTTCACTTAAACCAGAAGTCTGCAATGCCCGTAAGTCACGTAATGGACGTGGGCACATGCGTACACACTGTAGTCTAGCGCAGATACACACACACTCAAACACACACACTCAGACACACATGCACGAGCAGAGTCAGAAATAGAAAATCCAGTGGGCTTAAGTCGTCATTATGAAGAAAAAGTGAAAGTATAAAAAAGAAAAAAGGGAATGAAAGGGGTCTCTATTCTCTCCATCCTTCACTTGCTTTTTCTCTCTTCCGCCCACGTTTGGAAAATTCCATGTTGTCATTTGCTAAGGCGAGATGCCCTGTCAACCAATCAAAGTGCGGGAAAAACTACTCAAGGAGGAGAGTGAAAAGAGGAGAGAGAGAGAGAGACAGAGATTGGGGAGGAAGAGAGACAGTGAAGGAGAGAGGGAGAGGCTTTTAAACCAGTAATTATAATGGGCTGTTAGGCAGTGTAATGAAACAGCTGTCAGACATATTTAACTTTCTCCCTTTCTGTCTCATCATCTGTCTTTGTCTCTCCTTCAACTTACCCACTGCCTCTACAACCCCCCACCCCACCCCACCCCCATCACCACATGTACTCACTCTGCTCCTCTTTCTTCTCCTCAACTCAAACACTTTTACTTCACATTGTCCTAATTCTCTTACCCCCTCCTTTGTGTCTTTCTGTCCATTCCTCTGTCTGAAATGACCTGATATTTGGCTCTCCTCTAATTGTCTGGGCATGGTCTGTGGGTTGTGATGATTGGATGATTGCTGTTGTGAGATCACACATGGTAATAGATGTCATTTAGTCTTCTTAGTTTATTCTCTTCATTGACGCTGAAATGTACCAGTGGACAGACTTTAATTTGTATTTTGGCTCCTTTTTTCCCCTCATATAAATGTTCTGCATTAGCATCTCATTTGGTGCCCCTTTCTGCCTCGCAAATAGAAATTCCTCTTTAATGCCTTCTACATCAGGAGACAGAGGGTGATCTTCTAAAAAGACCTATTTCATGTATTTTATTACCAACAAAATATGTCCATTAATTTACAAAACAATAAACTGTGTTAGAAGATTGATGAATATTACTGCAGTGTGTATCAGCAGAATGCCGTCATGAAATGTGCTTCTTAAAAACTCTCAGAAAGCCCTTTCATAAAAAAATATGGAGCCATACATCTTTGCTTGTTAAAATGCAGTTGCAGTTTCCTCTTGCCAAAACTCTAATACATGCCTGCCAACTTTCAACATCAAACCACAGATCCATGAAGAGACAAATCCAAATTGTACTGTAAGTAGCCTAATGTCATTGTAAGGCTTAGCAGGTTGCTGGCTCACCAATGCAGCCAGCAGCGCACTATAATCACCCACAGACACACAACTGACCTAATAAAAACCATACGAGTGTCAGGTTGCTCAGTCAGTAATGCAGAATCTTGGCCCCATACGTTGGATACTGCAGAAGAGTGGGACAGATATGTTATTGGTCACTTTGTTGGAGTTAAAGCAGCATTTTAATTATCTACAATTACAGACAGAAAATGATGGATTGCATATGTTTTTGGCTCTAGACTTAAAAGCACATCAGGTATAATTTTCCACACAGCTCAGCAGCACAGTGTGATATTTCAAGGCTCATGTCAAGCATCCTTCAAATCTGTTGCCACTGGACTAAAAAGAGTCTAATACCTGTGGATTCAAAAACGTATTTAAATCCCTTATCTCGATAAGTGGAACAATAAGAAATGAGAGAAGCTGAAAGGGTGCTCCCTCTGGAACAAGGGGTCCCAAACTTCCCTAGAAAAATAAAGGTGTTGGAGACCAGTGACTCCCCGCAGCGAGAATTCACTAAAAGGCAAATACAAAAACAGACAAAACATACAAAACAAGAGATAAGATACTCAGTTAAGCTGATCTGAATACCAGACTTCTTGTGTGAACATATTGCTAAATTGGTTTGCCACCATTGATACCATTGTTATCTCCGCTTAATCACCTCTGGGGTCTTGTGGCAGCGCAAAAATGCAGAAAACAGATCAGATTATCTATACTGTGTGACTCCCAATTTTGGAACTGATGAGGTAAATTTCTCAGAAACAATGAAGCTCTCGAGAGAAAATATTGATAACAGTTTATTCAAGTCTAATTAGAAAACACTCGATAACTGAATGATCTCGCTGAGATTACACAGCTACTCTATCATCAAGCAATCACTGAATGCACCCACTTAGCGTTGCAAATATTTTCTTTTACTGTTGATGTGAGGGTGGGGATCATTTTGCAATAAAATAGTAAGTGCATAAAAAAGGCATCTTTATTAAAATTTACTTCTGGGTTATACATTAGTGCATGTTACACCATTTTCCATGAACTCTGTTTAATGTTGTTGTTTTTTTTTTCTTTTTTTTGCTGCAGGAGACAAATCTCAAGATACTCATTCATTAAAACAAAAGGTTAATAGAAATTGAATCAGCATAGAACAAGATAATTGAACTTGAATTTGCTGTTGGAACACCAAACAAAGAATAGTACTTTTCTACTGAGCCAGAAAATTAAGGGGCTGTTTACAGGACACTGGTTTTAGGATGAGACGTAAAGGTATTGTTGCATTTCGGCCTCTCGTTTACATGGAATTGGTGTTTAGCCGACCTGAAATGGAAATTTTGATGCTGTTCCTCCTTTGCTGTGGAATCATGCGGCATCATGCTTTTATTGTGGCATAGCATGGCCTAATGTGAACCAGACATCAACAACAACAACAACAACAGTTACAGATTACTGTTTCTTGCTTGTGCTGCTGCATCTTCTGAATCTGCTGACTGTCTTTAATTATCAATAAAATGTGCATGTATTGCACCATTCTTGCAATCAGGAAAGAAGCGTTCAAGCTAGGCCTGATGATCAGCCCACCTCTACTTAAGCCTCTGGACCGTTGTTATGAAAGTTTGTGAGAGGTTGTTGTGTAAACGGGTCTCAGTCTAGTTTTAATTGGATAAAACGATTTCTTTCTTTCTTTCTTTTGTTTTTCATTTTTTTCCTGATTCATGTAGAACAGGGGTGTCAAACTCATTTAATTTGATGGCTACATACAGCTTAATTTAATCTCAAGAGGGCTGGATCACTACAATCATAGCATACTATAATTACCTATAAATAACAATACATTTAAGTTTTTGCCTTTGTTTTAGTGCAAAGACAAAAGTCTCTTGTAAAACTCTTTAAAAAACTATCCTTGGACAAAACATTTCATAAACAGACTGCAATTTTTTAGGGAAAATAACGGCAATTTCAAAAATACTTAACCTCAGTTACCAGTAAGACAGAAGCGTTATAACTGATCACCTTGAGTGAGTGAGGTGCAAAACATTCAATCACAGGCAATTTTTTTCACCATGTCGAGTCTCAGAGTGACACCAAATATTATATTCTTTAAGCAATGTAACTTGCTGCATACATACCAACTACACAGGTTTCCCGATGACTTCTAAAGGGCCTGATAAAATTTCTTGGGGGCATGTTTTGACCTTCAGGCTCTATATTCAACACCCCTGATGCAGATGATCAAGCATTGGAATCAGGGTTGTACCAAGTGTTTATGTCCATGTGGGTGTAATTTTTGTTTCTTTATGTCATCTACTTGTTGACAGGTGACGCTGGGTGGCACACTGATTGGGATTGGCAGGAAGACCTCAGACTGCCAGGGGAATACCAAGTACTTTCGCTGCAAATTCTGTAACTTCACATACATGGGCAGTAATTCCTTAGAACTTGAACAACACTTCCTGTCCTCACATCCAAACAAAGTCAAGACTCCGCCCACAACGCCCCTGCTGTCCAACAGCAACCTGTCAACCCACGACAACCAGACAAAGGAGAGGAGTCAAATCTTAGATGGGGCAGAGCGAGTTGCAGTTAGAGCAGAGGATGACTCGTTGGTCGGGTACTCCATCCCGGTGAGGGTGTCCCCGGACTCCTCGGGCTGGACGGGGGAGCCGGGTCGAGGTGCAGTGCAGGCGTATTATTGGTGTAAATTCTGCAGCTGGAGCTGTGAGTGGTCCGGGGGCTCTGCAAAGCTTTTAGAGCACTTTGAGGAAAGACATAAACTGAGCGGGGGAGGTACCATGAGTCCCAACAACGTTAATCCAGACAGAGAACGGGAGAGAGGAGGGAGGAGAGAGGGAGGAGAAGTAACGTCCAAAAGGCGCAAAGATGTGTCGTCAAACCCATCTGGCACCAGCCAAGGTAATTTAAAAGGGAAAAGTTTCTGAATTGTGCTGAACAATTGTGGTAATCTTTGGTGGGACACTCTAATTAGATATTTTTCTGATTCCTCTTAAGATCTTTGTTTTTTTGATTTTTGTTTTTCTGATTTTGCTTATACTTTAACTCTGACATAATTTTTCATCCTTGTTGTTAACCAGACTGCCAACTTGTTTTCTCTCGCTATCAAGATTTAGAAATTTACAAATTTATGATCCACATTTATTTTATAAACTTTGAACCATACTAGTCATCTGTTTATCACTTTTTTTCTAATTTTTTTATTTTTTCTCATAGTAGACCCGAACAGTAGCGATCCAGATGCTGTGGTGACCAGCTACAACTGCCAGTTGTGCGATTTCCGGTACTCGATGGCCCACAGTGCAGACGTGATCGTAGTAGCACCATTACTCCTTCACTACCAGCACAACCACTCCATCCACCGCTGTTGCATCCAGCACTGCATGTACTGTCCTCAGGGGCTCTGCCAGCCGCATAAACACCTGGGGGAGGTGAGTTAATAAAATATTCAAATGTTTATTTGCTTGGTTTTTTAGTGTTTGCGCTGCAATTAGGAGAACGATGAGCTGTTTTGTAGGCACAAGAAAATAAAATGTGTTATATGAAGTAGTGAGAAGTTAATTGCTCCAATTTTCAGCCTAGTTAAAATTCTCTCGCTTTCCCCCAATCCACCCACACGCACTCCCCCATTCTCCTTTGTGCCAGCTGCCAAACTGCGCTGTCGCAGCTGTTAAAAATGCAAAAATGGATGGTTTACAGCCAGAAATAGGGGGCGGTATCATTCAGTTAATGGAGCACATTCATACTGGTGCCCTTTGATATCACCTGGAAAGACAAAAACACTGTTACATCACAGGAAAGAGAAAGGGAACAGTAGCAAACAAAGTCTTAAAATCAAAATGAACCCCATGTGTATAATTTTGTCTGTAAACAACTAAACTTCTTGAAATTATTATTTTTACCATTAGGTGTCTCACCCCTTTGCTTGTCGGAAGTCGACCTGCTCTAAATGCTCCTCCAAGTTCCCCCAGTCCACCAAACAGCAGGAAACCATCGCTTCAAAGCCTGCCATCACCACCTCACCCAGCATGACCCCTCCTAATCCTAGAGGTGACCCCGCTGTGATTGCAGGATCAACTTTTCACCCCTCTAACCCTTCCCATCCTGTCGTCACGCAAGGTACCTGAAGGCAAACTTAACTTGTATATTTTGCCAGATCTTCTCTACTTGTTTTTCTCTTACCTCTGAGTATAAAATTCTCTCTTCTTTGCATTTGATTAATCTTTTATTAATTCTTCCAGGTGTCACCCACTTGTGCGACCAGTGTGCATTTGCCACCACTGACATTGATGTGTTGCTCCAACACTACGAAAGCTGCCATACCCTGATCAACCTTAAGGGTGCACCGCCACATGTCAGGGCTGAGGAGGAGGCGAGTGGGGAAAAGGAGGGAGGGAGAGAAAAAGGCGGAGGAGGAGGAGAGAGAGAGTACTCATGTACCAAGTGTCACTTCATCACAGAAGTGGAGGAAGAAATTTTTCGACACTACAGGTAAGAAAGACAAGGAAACACGCTACACACTAACACATTAGCTGTTCTGAGTGACAGCAAATGATAGAGGAGGCCAGAGAAAGTCTGGATGAAATGCTGTGGAAAAAGGTGTTGTTGAAAAACGTGTAGCTTCAGATGAAGAGGCTGAGAAATTCAAACAGATAAAGCAAGCTGGGTGAAATACTTTTGACTACTTTAGTATTGATCCGGAGTGCTGATCTGGAAAGCTTATTGATAAAATTTAACAGGGAAATTCAAGAACAGACTTGTCTTGTGTACCTGCACACCCACACATGTATGAGAACACGCAGATTTACAGTCTGATAGAGTTTTCTTACCGTAATTTCTTTGAAAAATCAATGAGGTATTCAAAAGCTTGATCTATTTCAGGGGAAAGCAAATAGAAGGGCTGAGACAAAGCAAGAAGTGTTGGAAAGAAAAAAAGTGAGGCACAAAAAGGTATTGTTGAAGGGATAGAGAATAAGATGGGGAGTCACAGGAGTTCAACCTGAAAGAAAGGCAAAGAGGAAAGCAAAGAAAAAAGGTGAACAAGAGGGAGAGAGACAAAGTGAGAGAGAGCTGTAGACATTTAGCAATCCACTCACACTTCTAACAAAGTCTTAGCTCCGAATCTCAGAGCACAAATCAAATAAAAGTGAAACACAGCCAGAAAGTTTCCCACCTACACTAACACTGACCTGAACTAAAAGGGTTCCAAGGCCAAGTTTTAGAAAACAAAACACAGGATTTAATTACACAGTGTCTGGAACAAAGGGCTAAAGAATTTCAGGGCTAAAATGAGTTATCGCTGAAACAAAGGTATCAGCCACCTTTACAGCTTTTTGCACCAGCACACCTGTTGAGATTAGAACATCCGTCAAAAACAACTTTCCAACACATATTTATGTAAAATCTGAAAGGATTTAGAGTGGGACACATATTGCTCATATCAATATATAAAACATTACCGGATCAATACCTGTTTATGTTGAGTTTTTTGTATTTTATTGTTTTTTAGTTTCATTAACAGACACCCAAAATCAAGACAAGATAATGAATCTCATCTCATCTTAACCCACCATGGTTTGTTGATGATGTTGTATTTTGATTACAAGGAAATAACAAAAACATGGTTTATATATATATTTTTTTTGTCTTGCAGTATTTTATTGGAGAAGTCAGGCTTTTCCTGGTATCTATGAAAAACTGGCACTGTATTTAATTACACTTGTCCAATTACACCCATGCTTCCATCGAGTATGTATGTAAGCCTATGAGGAAATCCTGCCTTTTTGAAAAGTTTCTCGATTTTTGCTCTACTTTTCCAGAAGTCAGATTTTGCAATGGTGTGTTTAGTTTTTTTCTCTGATTATTCTTTTTATTGATGTTTTGTTTTAAAGTGATGATACCAGATATATAATGAGAGTAAATTCCTGCTTTGATCTTTTCTAATCCCCATCTTTTTGCAAACGTACCGCACATAGTCCTGTATTACTTCTTGCTTAGCCTGGTCATTTTTTTCCCTTGCTCTTTAGGAGAAAAAAACAACTGCTAACATTTTGTGCACAATTTTTATCAAGCTGATTCACTCACTTTCTTGACAGAGCCAAAATGTCCTTCTTCTATTATACACAGTGAAATCTCGGAGGATGAAAATATGCAGTCCTGTCTGCAGTCGTAGGTGATGACAAAAAGAGAAGCCACTGTGTCTTTGTTCAACATCTGGAGGCATTTAGGTCTGATAGGTGGACTTCTCACACACACTCTCAGTAATTCCCATAACAACCTGGGTTATTTGTATGTTATTTATTTTTTAAGACTAAACTTAGACTGTCATACTGAAGACATAAATTATTTCATGAATGAAAAAAGAACATTACAAAAGAATTACAAAGAATAAGCTGGAAGTGGTGAGACAGCATCACTTATTTCAGCAGAATTCACTGTCATGGCAGATACTCGTTCAGGAGTAGTAATAAGAATAAAAAGTTTAAATGACAAAAATGATCATACTTTTATTTTCACATGTTCATTTTAGCAACAGCTTGTTTTAGGTTGGCACCAGAAATGTGTTGACCAAGAGACCCCACAAACTGAGTCCAAGCTCTTGCTGTAGATTCTCAGTGGATTTTTTTTTTCTCATTGGCCCACACAGGATGCATCAAATGTGTTTTCTCTGCCAGGAAAAAAATGTGATGTTGTGTATTGTATGTAAAGTGCATATCATAGCTGATCATTCGTGGCTTTGCCAACAGGAAATGAAGGTGGTTTGTTGATGGGTGATTCATTTCTTGTCTTTCAGATTCATTTACAGTTCTCACAGTTTAGTCCTAATTCATGGTGATTTGGTGGAACACTGAGTCACTTTTTGGCCACAAACTCGATGAAACTCTACCTGAGTGGTGGAAAAAAATGGGGCAGGGAGCAGTGCACTTAAGATTGATTCAATTCACAGGGTTGGTTTTACTCAGAATGTGATCAATAAAAAACTTTTTTGGCAGGTTATGTAAAAGCCATTAAAAGCCACCAAATAATGGAAATTTTTTACATTTTCAGGCTGAGAAAATCATAGATTGACTCTAGTTGTGTGGGAAAGTGAAACCAAGTATCAAGATTAGTTTTTTAAAGAGCCTGGTTGTCTGAACTCATTTTGGTTTATAACCTCAATGTACAAGTAGTAGAAATTTGAGCTGTATTATAATGTTATTTTGTTCACTGTAGCTAACCTACCATTAGTTAACATTTATCCACATTATCTCATCATATTTTTAAATCCATGCAATGTTTTTCCCCTCTTTGCAGGCGTGTTCATGCATGTTGCCGTTGCCGCCATTGCGACTTCACGGCCTCTGATTCAACAGTTCTCCTGGACCATTTTAACTCCGCCCACTGCCATGAGTCTTCACCCTCATTAAGCTCAATGACAACGACATCCTTGACACCTTCGTTAACTCTTTCGACCAATGGCTGCTCAGCTCCGTCTACCTTAGCCATCAAGGAAGAAAGCAAGGGGGATCTTCGCCTTCTCTACTCTCTTGCCCCACCTGAGGGACGGCTTGCAGAAGGTGGTAGGGACGAAACAGGAGGGGTGGTAAAAAGTGAAGGAGGAGAGGAGAAAGACAGAGAAAGAGAGAAAGGCTGGATCCTCGGTGAGTCGAGGGGACTGGGAGAAAGGGGAAGCGATCAGGCTCACGGTTTACTTTGGGTGCCAAAGGAGCGGATGGGACCCGAAAGAGGACCAGGAAGTGGGAGCCCGTCTCTCTTTCCCTCCCCTCTCTCCTTGTCCTTCGTTTCAGCTAATCATGAAGCCTCGCAGCAGAAAAGAGGGATTGCTTCGCCCAGCATGGTTTACCTGGGGGACACCAAGTCGTTTTTGGGAGATACCAAGTCATTTTTGGGGGATGCCAAGCTGTACGGAGGAGGGCGGTCAGGGGGAGCCAGTGCTGGGGGAGGCGCAGGGGAGAAGCAGATCCAGATACCACAGCAGCAATACACAGCAGGAGGAGGAGGGAGTGGAGGAGGAGGAGGAGGAGGAGGAGGACAGGAGGTGAAAGCAGCCAAAGAGGAGTCCCAGTCTCTGCTACGGGTAAAGATGAATACAGCTTAAAGCCTAATCTCTACACTCCAGTTTTACATTTATCTTTTCTCTAATCTAACTTACAACCTGAGTTTACCTTGAAGCTACACCTCTGTAGCTCTCTACCTGCTGGGAGTATTAGCAGGAAAAGTGCTGCTTTAAATACATCCTCATCCTCACATCCTTTGGTCAGATGCAGAGATTAGGCTTCATGAAAGGGGCTGATTCTGTTTAATGTGTAATTCCTCCAAGGTAGATTAATTGTACACACTGCTGACAGCTGATGAAGTGCATTTGTGGGTCTCTACAAGCTCTTAATACTTGTTGTGGACGTTTGTGTTTTTACTCCCATGCTATAGTTTCCTTGCCTTTAAGTTGTGATCTGTTCTTTTTTAAGAGCTGAATTTCAACTCTAAAAACCCAAAATGTTGCCTGCTGTCACAGCAACAGTGAGGCAAGTTGATGGTTCCCATAGTTACCACCTGTCAACTCTGTCATCCTGCTCTGTGGCTCACGATGCCTTTCACTTTCCCAGTGATGTCATAAACTGGCAGGAGCATACTGTGGTTTGCTGACGCCACAGAGCTTATTGGCTATGATCACATTAGATCAGAATAGACTCAACCCTGTGAGGGTGTGTGTGTGTGTGTGTATAGTGTCATGGCACCAACATGGGTGTATGTAAGTGGTATGATTGAGTGTCAGATTGTCACGCGCGTAAGTGCACATATCAGTTTGTGAGTTCAGTGTATGGCTGATTTGTGTGAGTCCTGGGTTGGTCCGTGACATGTGTGTATGTACATGTGTGCTATATATGCATATATGTGTGTGTCTGTCTATGTGTGTACGTGTGTGTGTATGTGTGTGTTTGAGCGGGAGAGAGGTGTTGGCAGTAACTTGGCAGACTGTACAGGGTGGGGCAGCAAGAGGTTTACTCATTATGATGGGTGGGGCAGAGTGTGTCTGTGAGAGAGTGTGAGAGAGAGAACGAGAGCACATGAGTGTGTGTGTGTGTGTGTGTGTGCGTGAATGAGAGAGAAAGAGAGAGAGAGGATTGAGATAGAGCGATAAACGGATCACATGGAGATAAGTCTTTTAGCCAAAATAAATGAAAAAATAAAGCCTTAAAATTGAGTTTTTCTTTTTAAAGAAACAGCAACAAATTATAAACTTAACCTTTTTCAGCCAAATAAGTACTAATTTGTATTTGTGCAGGAAAATCATGTACTACTGTATTCATATGAACAAGGAAAATCACACGAAACAAGATAAACAGACTGGTTTTGGGAACAGCTATCCCCTTCCAGCAAATTAAGCTAAGTTTTTACTTTTAGAAAGTTCTTACGATTATCTTTTCTGATTTATTGTGATGTCAGGTGTGTTTAAAGTGCTTTTACCTTCTCTGATCTGCTCAGAAAAAGACCATAGCTGCACCGATTTGAAAATGCAGTTGACTCGTTCACATTTTCAAACAGACATTGTATGGCGAGAGTTCCTTCGAAGAAAAGCCACTAATGCACTGTATGGATTGACACATGGAATAAAACCACAGCCAATCAGGAAGCAAGCTGGCTGAGGAGGAAAGCATAGCAAATGCAGTCATGGTGACATAAGTAAACATTTGACATACATTGTGATGGACTCCAGAAATGAGGAACATCTTGTTGATTTGTGTTGGCAACATGAGTGCTTTTGGAGTTTCCTGAAAAAAAGAAACCAACCATAAAACGAATGAGATGAAAGTTGACGAGACATTTCTACTGCACTGAATGGACCAGGTTGCTAAAAGGGAAGTGGGTATTATCAAACCATTAAGTCATTAGTTCCCCCTTTTTTGACTGGAGACTCATCAGTGCAAAAGTCTGCCCTCAAACTGGTTTGTTACACCATTTACACTGTCTCACCTTGCACAAGTGCTATTGTCTCCTTCTGCCATTAACCGGCAGTCAGCTAACAACCTTATGTTTAGCTTGTCAACTATTTTCTAAATGCAAAAATATATAGTTTTAAACAGTTTGACTGGCCACCAAAACTTTGTGATAACTAAACAATCTGTCAGCACCCCGTCTCCTTTTGTTGCAATGTTTTGGCTCTCAGTAAGATGGGGAATGTGTGGAGGCGTGAAGAAGAAAGAGAAAGGGATGAAGGGCAAATAGACACTTACAGATCTTATTAAGGGGGAATCTGAGTATGACTTACCACTGTAGTCGTGTAATAGCTTAATGATATATTGCCTTTGCTGCTATCTCTTCCCTTCTCTCCCCACACATTTATTCCCAGTTTCCGTGGCATGCAGTGGCACGTTCAACACACATGCACACACGTGCACACACAGTGTGTGACTCATCACTGGGCAGAGTTAGGGAGAGGCACTAATGCAGAGGATCACACACACACACACACGCACACACACACACACATACATATTCGTTGACACATTCGAATTCAGCCTTTGACGCAGTAGCTTGAATTATAAAAGGTGAATCTGCTCCCAAACACAAATTGACTCTTTGTTAATGGCAAGTGAGAAGAAAAAGTGGTGGAGAGATGTAGGTAGGAGGGTGGAGTGAAAAAAAGAGAAGAGGAGAATGAGCAACAGATGAATGATACAAGGAGGAAGAGAGGGATTAAACAGAGACAAAAGCAGAAATGAACGGCCAAGAGGAGTTTTTCATCTTTGCAGACTCACGTCTGGGTGTTCCCCTCATCTCTACTCCTTCTTTCTTCTACCCCTCTGCATCGATCTGTCACTGCACTTTCTCTTCTAATTCTTTTTCTTTCATTTCCCTTTCTTTCCTCAAAGGAGAACTTACCTGTTACTCATGGATCGATACACACCTCACACACATACAAAAGCTTTCAAGGGTGCATACTGAGAGACAAACAGATTTAAGAGTCGTTGGTATTCTGATATGGGAGGTGCTTGCTGTGTCGTGAGGAGAGAATATCTTCTTGTAAAAGGTCTGATCTATAATTGCTGCACTGTGTTGAGACATTGTGCTGCTATTGGCTGTGTTTTGTGAGTGATTTATTACATCAGCGATGTTTTCTCACTCTGAAATTAAGTTTTCAGACTTTTTTGAACTGCTGGATTATACAAGGACAAAACTTTGGAGGTTTAGAGATGGACTTGTACTAAAAGTTTGGTTGACATTTTAGGATGTAAACGTAATGGGACAGACTTTGAGTAATAGTGGTTTTTTGAGTTAGGCAGCACCTCCGAGCCAAACATATGTGAACATATAAGAATTGACCCAAAATATAGATGATCTAATAAGTCCCAGACTGTGCTTTCAAAGGGAATTCCACCTCGAAGACAGAAGAGGGGAGGAGATAAAGGCACTACAGCAAGGCAGGGAGGAATCTTGAAAGTGACCTTGCACACACATCATAATTGTATTCATCTTATGTGGCCGTAATGCCTCAGAACTCAAAGGTGAGCCCTCAGGGTTTTTAGTTGTCCCATGCGTGACATTCAATTCCTTTTGAGTGCAGAGACAGACAGAAGAAAGAGAGACCAACACAGAGAGATAAACGGGAATGTGTGCTTTCAGCAGATCAGAGAAGAGTTTCATTATAGTTTCTCTCGTTTACATTTCTCCCCGACGGAGCTAATTATGTTTAAAAGACATGCACATGCACACACGCGCACACACACACCACACACACACACACGCACACAGCTGTATTTCCATAAAGTTCTCATTACTTCATGTTCTGTTTCCCTTCCTCCCCTTCTCCTCACAAAAATTAATGCGTGTGTGTGTACACGCACATCTGTGCGGCTGCGTGAGTTTTCCACTGCTTGCTTGTGTACCTAATTGTGTGTGATAAGTCTGCTTTACCATTCTGTGTAAGTGTGAGAGCAAGATTATGTGTGTGTTTTGTAAGGAAATTAAAGCATGAATTGAACTTATTTTCTGTGCTAATAATTTAACATCTCTTTATATCCGCTACAGGAAATTATAGAGCTTATGCCCTAGACGGTGTTTTTGTGTCTGTGTCTGTGTGTCAGTGTGTGTGCTTGATGCTTTATTAAAGACAAAAAAGGGGGAAAACTTTCGTGAATTAACTCAGAAATTGTGTTCCTGTGTTGATATGATGTGTGAACTAATGCTAAGTATTTCATCTATTTCCTTGCCCAAACAATATAAATTCACAAAACTTTCACAGAACAAAAACCACTTCAAATTATTTTTTGAGTATAATTCTGCCTTTTACAGTTTCCCTATGTACATCTCTTATCCTTGTGTTGCTTTTGAAGTAAGAACCTAGAATCAAAATGCTCTCAAGGCTTAGTATCATCCAATGCAAAGGCCAGAGAAGGTTTAGCTGTTGAAAGTTATACATACAAAAAAATGTATGTATCTTAGATAATAGTGTGGCCCCTGATCTCTTGTTTAATTTGACTTAACAGTACAAAAAAATTGCATAGCAGATATGTACAATATGTACAGAGCTCTGACACTGTTGTTTTTCAGCTGTACAATGCAAAACATAGTGCATACATATTGTTGTGACATTAAAAAAGAAGTTACCGTTCTTACACAAAAGTTTACTTCATTTTGATCCAAGGAAACTAGTGATTCCTCATCATTATACCTCAGCACAGAGACAAATTAATTTTTCTTCTGTTGTATTTCTAATTCACCACTTTATATACAGGTCACAGAACAACCATCTGCATTTACTGTTGATCCAAAAAATGTGTGACGAGCATATGGACAATGTTTGTCTATGTTCATAACTGATGAAAAAGAAAATTTTTAGAAAAAAAGAGGACCTGAACACAATGCAGCCTGATAATAAGTTCAACACAGCCTACAAATGTGAGAAACATTTCTACAAGGTGTATATATATATTTTTTAAGTTTGACCAAAGCCTATTTAGACTGAAGAGGGAGACAGAGTTTTTGACCTATACTGCAGCCAGTCACCAGAGGCAGCAGTTTTTGTGGCAACCTCACTTTGAGCTGAGTAAAATGATGTCCATTTGTTTCAAAGTTATGGTTTGACATGACTGACAAATCACCTTGTCGCCACCTCCTGATCTGGCATGCTTATGTGGATGTGTTTGATGGATTCTTCTTAGTCAAGACAAGAAAGACATCTATTTGGAAATATGTGTACACTTGTGAATGTAGCCTGTAAATGTATGTTGACATCAAAGAAACTGGAAATTGGATCCTTAATACATTGATTATGGGATATCAAAATACTCCCAGACTAAATTAACATAGTTGGTGCTATCCTGTCATCCCTGTTTTTTATTTATTTGCAGAATTTTCCATTTCCCTCTAGGTAACAATGCAGGAAACTAGTTTGCAAGTAAGCTGTATATTTCCACTGCTGCCTTCACTTTCTGATACAAACTATCAAAGCCGGTAGGTATCAGTACAGCAGTGTGCTTGTGAGCAGTCTGGGCTGAAAGGTGCATTCTCTGCAGACACTTTTATAAATGGAGCTCATAGACCTGGGTGCTCTGCAGAAATCTGTTAGCATCCTATGTACAGTCCCTTATGGAAAAAGTGAAAAGTGTCTTTATTCTTTGTAGTTGCAGAGGTGATGCATGTGGGCATCTGTGTGCACGTGTGTGTATTTGCACGCGCACGCACGTGTGTGTGCGGTTGGGTGGGTCGGAAAAAGGGAAGACTTACTGATATTCACCAAACTGCTCTTTCTCTCCACGCAGACAGAGATGTCTGTTCTGGGCAGCTCAGTTTGTTTGTGTAGCAGTCACATTTCCCATCAGGACACAGACTCAAATAAACACAGTCCTGCTGGAAAAAGAGTGTGTGGTAGCTTGTGTGTGGTGATGCTAGTGTATAAAATTTAGGCTGTGTTTAGTGTAACAGAAACATAACCAGACAACCTGTTTGCAGTAATTTTGGCATGTGTGTGTTTGTGTGCCTGCCCGTCTGTGAAAGTACAAGTAGATTAGCATTTCTGTGTGAGTGTGTGTCTGTTGATAGGAGCGTCACAGTTACATGTTAAGGCCTGTGTGTGGCTTTCCACTGCGTGACAGTCAAAGAAGTCTCAAGAAATATCACATTTGGCTTTAAAAACAAATTACAGCATTTTTGCCACATTTAGACCCATTTTGGCTGATCCGTAAAGGCCACCCTCATACACACAAATATATTACAGCTGACAACATGCTTATAGAGAAGGTGACAGCTTGGCGTTTTCCGCTCATGCTAATCGAGGAATGGCGTGTTTCCTTGAATGTATCTTGGCTTGTGTTAATCCTCCTTGCAAGCAAGCTTTGAGTTTTCTGAGTGACCGATTCCAACTCTGGTTAAGGAAAAACACAAATAAATCCATGTTACTATTAACCTGCATGTGAAACATTTAACAACATAATACCACTCCTGGAAGTGTTAAGTCAGTCATCAGTCAAAGACAAGCACACTTTTAAATCCCTGGATTTGGCTTTGTGGTTTGATTTCGTTGCTTTTTGGAAGCAGTGTGGAGCAGTTATTAGTCAGATAGCCCTCATACTGAAGTGTCGCTGAGCAAGACATAAAATCTTTGTTTCCTCCAGGGCTTCTGGTCAGCACATGAGCCTCCCATTATCCTTCCTGTGGAGTGGAGGAGGCAGCAAGACAAGGAACTGCTCTTTGTTGGATTGTTAGAGTATATAAAGAGATTTTCCTGTGATTGTCTGGTATGATTGGCGCAGGGTGAAATTTTCTATTTATGACAAACCACAGAAACCTGGCACCTGTGTCGGAAAAACATAAAAAGTATTCCTGTATTTACCACTTGATTAATAAGATTATAAAAAGTCCTGATCCAAAAAGCATTAGCGCATAAAAAAGATGTATTTTTTTACAGATGATACAAAGGTTTATTACCTAATATTATGTTTTAGGGTATAATTAGTTTGCCTAAAACAGCATCTATTTCAATGTCTTCTCTTTCCAGTGAGTATTTCATTGGTTCGGACACGTGTCGCTTTAACACAAAGCCCTTTCATTGGTTTATCCATGAGCCCATGACACAGATGTTCCACCCTCCCCGCCAGCGTACCAACCAGCTGTTTTTCATCACGTAGACATGGCAACGGTAAAACACAGTGGTTATTTTAGCTCCTAGCTGTAATTTAGACGTTTACATCAATTACTGTTACAATCAACTTACACACACACACATATGCACACACGCGCACACTCACACACTACTGGAAGTGTGTGTGAATACACATGTATATTTTTTCTCTTTCTGTTTTCCAACTATTTCTTTTACATCCATTAGTGCGACACTTGTCTGCTTCTCTCTCTCTCTCTCTCTCTCTCTGACCCTCTCTTTCTTTTCCTTCTCCTTCCATCTTTCTCTCTCTTTTTCGCTTTCTCCCCCACTCAACTCTTTTTTGTGTAAGGTGGGAGCATTTTACCACAGGCTGCATATGTTTGTGTGTGTGTGTGTGTGTGTGTGTGTGTGTGTGTGTGTGTGTGCGCACAGTTGTGTATATGCGTGTGTATTCACACATGGAACCAATATTAAGGCCAGATGATCATTTTGCTACAACAAGACCTCTACACGCAACGCCAGCCAGCTACACACACCCACAGAAATGCACTGGGTACACTGTTCTGGCAGCACTTGTGTAATTAGGAAGCTGATTGGTTAGATTAAATGTCTGTCTGACCCCTGACCAATAGTTAATTTGAAAACCCTGCTCACCTTCCTCTCCCTTCTGTCTCCTGGTTTTCATGGATGTTTTCTTTTTTGCTTCTCTCATTTTCTCTTTTTAGTCTGAAGTACTTTCACACAATCAGACTTTCAGTGTGAGTGATACTATTTGAAAATTATTTGGTATTATTATCTATATCTTTCCTTTTGGCTATTTAGGCCCCTTCTTTTAGGCACAATAGGTCTGACTAAAGCACACACCTAACTTAAGATATACAAATGTATTATGACATATTTTCCTCCTGTAAGTAGAGATAAGGCATTAATACAGGTACCAACATCAATAAGATGCACAAAACTGATACAGTTAAGATGCTGATATGGATACTGGTCCAGATGCAGATATCAAAACTGACTCAAATACCAATGCAGATACTGATATAAATGCTGATACTCATAAAATGAATTGATACTGGACATAGAAATCAATAACCTATATAAGGTCAATTATCTATTATATACCTACACAAGATACTGATTCTGTACAGATACCAGATAAAAATGGCTATACCAATACTAATATGGATTCTGGTATAACTACAGATACTTATGAAGATGACTTATTTATGAGTACACCAATTCTGTGCGTAGGCATCTAATTCTAACACATTTATCGATACCAGGAGAGACAGTGATACTCAATAAAGATACTGATACTAATAATTATGATCAGTAACGTGGTTGTATTTTGGCTGTATGACCTGTGGACCCAATAATACAACATTGAAGCCAAGATTTGAGTCTAATATCAGTACTTATATCTGTCTGAAACAACTGTTTGTTCAGCTTAGTAAATTCAATTTGGACCGAGCATTCGATTGGTGTGATCTGTTTGGCAGCAGCCTGGTGAAGAGCTGGCAGAGACATTTAAATTCAATCCCCGTCACTACAAGTAAAAACTGTGCTGCTTACCTGCTATCTAAAACAAAAGCAAAGAATAGGTGGTAGGTAGACCAAATAATCAAACCTATTGGTCAGCTGCCAGTCAAACTGCCCCCCTTGTGAAGCATTTAGCATCTCTAGTGTGGCCAGGTTTGAATACAAGACAAAAAGAGAAGAAAACAGCTTTTTTTTGCATCGGAAGAGATTAAATAAGGAATTTAATGGTGCAGTAGCTTTCTACCCATTCACAACTCATTGACACACACATACACAGCTGCCCACACTCTCTTACCTGGGTGTGAGAGGTGATTTGACACTTTGATCCTCTCCACTTTAAGACATCTAGTCACACCTTGCTTGGGAGAGTGAGAAAGTGATTGAGAAAGTGTATGTGTGTCTCACTTTGTGTATATGTGTGTGTTTGTGAGTGAGCAATGCCATGGCAACCTTGGCGGTCCAAGGCCCTCTTGGCAAGGTAGCAATATGGCTCTGGGCATGTGCGCGCGCAGAGGACTTCCTGCAGTGTGTGTTTGTGTGTGTGTGTTGTATGTGTGTGCATGTGTGAATGGAATGCAGAGTGGAGATTTTCACTTTTAACTCTTCTCAGTGGACACGCACATCCATTCTCAAACTTGTAATACACTCACACACACTCGCGATGTCATGCATACTTGATATGGGGTGAAAGCTCAAGAAGGATATATCAGTTCTCTCTCTCATTCTGTCTCTATCTCTCCCCTTACTCCTGCTTTTCTCTCTTTCCCGTCTCTCCCTCTGTGTCCCCTGTGAGGTTTTCGCTCATTAGGAATTCTTCACTGGTGTGTGCCTGGAGAGTGAGTGTGTGTCTGTGCCAGTGTGTTTATGGATTCTGCTCCACTGGCATGATGCATCTTGTATACCCAAATTCCCTTAAGACTATTTCTCTTTTGTTTCCTCACTCTCTCTGTCTCTCACTGGGTTTACGACACAACAGGACCCGACACAGCTCAGCACAGCTTCAACTGTTCAAGACTTGTTTGCTCCCAGAGAGTATATCGACTAGTATTGTTTCTGTGTTCCTGTGTAGCTCGGTGGACGGGCCAAAGCTGAGTACATTAAGGTCCGGCTGTGCTGTGACAGCCATGTGTTTGTTCTGTCTTTACAGCAGCAACTGGAGAGAGAGTCTGGGGCTTGTTTAAGTTTTCTTTTGGGCTCTCTGCCTGCTCGGAGTACATCTGTTGGTGCAAAATTACATCAGAAATCCTCAAACTTGACACAGATTAAACTTTCCTGATCAGTTTGGACAGAAATTTCAAGCTTTACCTTTAGGAATATTTCATATGCATAAAATGATGATAGGAACATGAAGCTTTAATCTGAAATTTTTTATTTTTGCTGTAAAACTTTGAAAGTATCAGTTTTTTGCAACTCTGAAAACACAAAATTAAGCAGACACATCTGTCATTACATTATACCCTAATATGGCATGAAAGATGATTTTAAAGACACATGAGCTTCCTCAATATTATTATGACATTGCACAACCTCTTTATAATATGATAGTTTTACAAGAGGAAGAAGAACCAGGGGCTGTTAAAAATATTTTTCCTTATTTGAACATGATTGTCATCTTTGAATTTTCTGTTCACACCATTGTTTCGATTTACAGTTCAGTTTGCTAGAAACTTTGCTTTCATGTGCGTATGTTTCTTATCTTTCACTCAGAAATCTTCTTATACTGCGCAAACTGTGACTCATACTCATGGGAACATTTGGAAATTCTTCTGAGGACGATTTATTTATTTTTAAGAATGACTAAAATTATGAAGGGATAGAGAGGGAATGAATCTTGTGAGTGTTCGCCTGAGGTGAGAGGATAAGATGTGCTGCTAAACTCCAAGTTGATAATTGTGTTATTTGTGTATCTGTGTTTCCCTGGTGTGTGTGTGTGTGTTTGAGTGTGTGTGAGCGCGTATAATCTTCCTTGTGCTATGAAGATGGTGCGTCACTGCTGCAGATGTTTGGCTTCTGTGATTGTACACACACAAAGCCCAACAGACACACACGCAAACACAATTTGACACGATCTGACACAAATGTTCACACAGTCAGGTCCCAGAGTCCCATCTATCCTGTTCTTTAATAGTCCAGGTGCAGCCAAACAATTGGTCTGTGCACAATCGCCCAGTGGGTGTGTATGTATCTTTGTAAGTTAGTCGCTCTGAAACTGCTGCTGTGCTCCTGTGTCCTTGAACTTTTGTTAAAGTTATCTCTTAAAATTTTTGCACCATGCATTTTTTCCAGAGATATCTCTCTCTCTCTCTTTCTCTCTCTCTCTCTCTCTTGCACACACACACACACACACACACACACACGCTCAGTGTTTGTTTAATCTGGTTGTATCTGTTGTATGTTTGTTCTCCAATAGAGGAAACACAGCAATTGGCCTCATGTGTCCCCCAGATCAACACAATTGCGACACTGTTATCTCCCCTCTTCTTAGAAATGTTGGAACCTTGATCTATCTTTCCGGCTGTAACAGGATAGTCTTGTGTTATTTAAGCCAAGCGGGATAGGATCCACTTCTAGTTGGACATTTATTCTTACATGTTTGGTTAAGGTCTTCAAGATAACCGAACCCATTTTAGAGGGAAAATCCTTGCCGAAAGTGGACCTGTGCTACTCCTTTGATCTATCACAGCTCACTGATTAAGAACAACTCTTTCCCTCAGTGCTACAGACCTGAGACTTGCAGTTCTAATGTGTGTTGCCACCAAGAGACTTGCAAATGAGGCTGACGATAAATGGGGAGGGTGACAGGGATGTAAGAATTTAGAGAAAGAAGAGTTTTTTCATCAACTGTAAAGTCTTCACAATCAAAAAACTGATTGTTTGGGTTCGTTTCAACGTTTCTCTTTAATTTTATTTTAGCAATGTTTTTATATAGAGCAAAGCAACACTTTTTGAGCTTCCTTTTTTCCTGGTACCCTAAATTGAGGATTTTTAGAGGCATAAAGAGTCAAATCAGTCATCAAGATTAAAGCCACTATAAGGAATTTTTTAGGTTTCAAAAAAGACTGTGATGAACAGTGCTAGACAAGACTGTTCGTTTCTTCTTACTTATTGTGGCCTGAAACTGTTGCAGCAGGCAAGGCATAAAACGATAGAATGAACTGAAGGCTAGCAAAACCAGTCCTGTTTTTGAATCTCCACAGCAAAGATTCTCAACAATTTGTAACTGTAGCTGTAAAAAGAAAATATGGTCCCAAAAACACGACTTTCATCTGAATAGAAAAAAAAATGAGCAAAGCAATTAGATGTGCCACTTTGTCTACAGGGAGTACCAAAGTCAGCACAAAGCACTGAAAACTCCTTGAAAAGACGCCCTATTTACCACCTCATATGGTTGATTTGCTTGACATGCCAGAGTTAAAGACAAGACCGTTTATCTTTGAATACTTACGCCTACTTACGGTGTCATCTTTTGTATGAAGATTTTTGACAATCCATAAAACTGTTGAAGTCTTTGTTTGTCCATAACCCGTCTAACTACACCTGTCTCTTGCCCATAATTCTGTTCTGCCCTGTTGCATTGTTCCCTAATCAGATAATTCCTGTAATGAGCACAGCACATAATCATAACAGCAAGAAGTAATCACCAAACCTGGGAATGTGCAATGAGCTGATATTATCCCTTTATAAGTACTCCAAAGGTGGCTGTACTGAAGCTTACTAATGACATATCGCATTGTTGCTTTTGTTAACGAGTTAACATAAACAACTTTTCATGTATATGCACAATCCAATACAGACTGTAAAGAAACCAAGTGCAAAATTCAAGAAAACAGCGACTTGCTTGCAAAATTTTGCTCAATGGTAATACTAGTGGTCAAAACCTCCAAAGGCTCCTTTTATTGCTCATTTTAATTGCATCATGTTCTCACTTTAACAAATAAGACACTCATGGCAAACTAAATTAGCAAGTTATTTGTTTATATTGTAAACCCCTTTAAGTAAAATTCATCCCTGCATAAAAGAATAAGCATGAGGCCTGCAAACATAAACACACCTGGCAAACAGATGGACATATGTTAAGGATCACAATTATTTAAAGCCCCTGATTTGCAGATCAACCAGGAAACAAGTTTTACATTACCCCAAGACCACCAAGAGTGAGAGCAGCAGACTGATGACGAGAGAGAGAAAAGAGAAAGCACCAAAAGCGACCAGAGTGAGAGCCAAAGAGACAGACAGAGCAGGGAGAGAGACAACAAAGACAGGAAGACGAAAGAGAAGACCCGGGGAGAACGGGTGGAGAGAAATAAAAGTAGACAGAGAGAGAAAAGGGAGCAGCTGCCAAGCTCTGAGTGGGGTTAAGCATCACCACAAGTACAACCTAATAAGGTCTGAAAGTGTGCACGAACACACACACACACACTCAGAGAGATTTGGCCGGTGTTCAAAATCAGTGTTTCTGCAGTAAGCAACAGTAAGCAGTAACTCACATCTGCCTCCAGCGCCTCTAAAGCAGAATAATGTTGTGATGCATAATGTTGAAATACTGTGGTGGAGTTCTCCTGACCTTACACTTCATGATATTTGAAGACATTTCTTTCCAAGTTTTGCAGAATTATTCAGTCAGATCGTTCTTACCTACATTTGCTATCTCATTCTTGAACAAAGGCAGTTTAGACGCCTACGCAATCCACTAAAGCTAGGTACCATTTACTGCTTTGAGACAGCCAAGGCTGCAGAAAATAGTTAAAAATGTTTCTACTCTACATTCAGATTCACTCAAATCTTGTTGTTTACACAATGTGTAGTAACATGGGCATATATCCTGACTGCTGTGTCAGGTGTGAATTGATCTGGTGGTTGCCATGGTCTCCTTAGCTGACTGATATTAGAATAATTAAAGGCACTGATACTCTATGTTGATGGAGTATCTCTGCTATTCCTACTCTGGAATGAAACAAAGGAAAATACAATTGAAAAGATTCTAGAGTTTCTTTTCGCCTGTGAAGCACCCATACTGTCATCCAAAGTGCAAATGACCATCCATTGTTTAGATATTGCAGAGACACGTGATTAAGATAACATCTGCATACAGCACTGAACCTTTAAATTAGCACTGCAACTCACTGAGTTTTTCTGCCTTGTCATGGTAGCATTTCTCAGTCCTTTAACACTACCGCAACCCATGTTACATTGAGTGTACAACTTCATCTCCAATTTTCATGGCCTTCAGTTTTTTCTTTCTTAACCTTGCAAAGCCTGACCCATTGAAAAATAGCTTGAAATTTTACCTTTTTTTGGAACTGAGATTTTTATAAACCCTTTTATGGCAGTCACTTCAAAAAGGTTCCGCTGCAGCTGCTTTTAGCGGCACAAGAATCCTTTTTCCTTTTTTACATTTTCAAACAGGGTTTTATGAAAACTATTACGTTGATGAGATAAAATTATTTGAAACTTATGTATCAAACCACACTGCCTTTACAAAGCTCTCCTCTATAAACAAAGCAGTACTCATACAACCAGAATTCTTTCAGATGATACATGTGTTGCATGATGTGATTTTAAACCATTTTAAAAAACAGCTTTTGAATATTGTGAAAAATGCCAGACTGTACTGTCTCAAAAATGCATCGCTTATCCACAAAAGATAGCTGCTCCTGGACCAGAGATGTGAGTAAGAAGAATGTGCATCTTTGTTCTTGAGTTTCTCAATTCTCCTCTGTAGTCCTTTCAATCTGTTCAAACATTATTAATCCCTAGGAGCATTTTTACACCTGTTACTCTTTAGTTGAAACCAAAACTGTACTGGCTCCATAATCAGGTACAAATCACATTTTCTGGTCTGTGCAATAAGAAGTGATCTAGTTTTGAGGCCAAATGCAAGAAAAAACTCAGTAATTCACTTCGATTGGTTGGGTCTTAATGTTTCTTTAATGCTGTTAGGTGAACAGATTAGCGTATGCTTTCACCACCTCACTATTCCTGAGATTTCTCTATAAATTGGGTGTTGAGGGAAATCAACACTGATAATGTAAAGTCAGTGGCCCAGGGGGTTTGATGAGAGGACTTGTTGGTGAGCCATGTCTGCATTTTCTATTCCATGATTCAATTATCGGTCAGATGCAAAGAAAAATATTAGATTTTCTCTCATAGTCTTCCATCAATGCGCTATTTTTGTTGGACGAAGGACTTCTCCATACAAGTTAAAAACAAACACGAACGTTACAGAAGCTGAGGCGTTACAAATTGGACGGCAACATTACTGTGGAAGGTCCAAACAAACTCAGCAAGTCAACCTTTCCAAGCTAAATAATAACTGTTGAGTCCCCTGCAAGCACTAAGTGAGAAATGAATGTTGACGTTACTGCGAGCACAGGCGTCCTCCTCGGTAACCTAAGAAGCCAAAATAAAAACCATCATCTCCCAAGTTATTTAGACACCAACATTTAAATCACACATCAACACACATCAGGCCAAGCAGATGACTCCTGCTCCCTTTGTCTTTTTCCTGAAGGCGAGGAAGAAGTTAAGGAGCCTTAAAAAATAAAATGAATCATGGGTGGAAGAAGAGATAGGGGAAACTTTGTGTCCCCTCCTTATCACTTTCTCTCCATGAGTGCCTATTCTTTCTCTCTCTTTCCTTCTCTCTCTCTCTTTCCCCTCCTGAATGAAGATTAAAAGCTGATAGGAGATTGCAGAGACATGTTGCACTCCTGTTCTCTCTCACACACACATGCATACAGATGGTAACATTAGCTCTTGTATAGCTGGGAGCTCCTGATGTAAAACACATGTTCCTGCCTCAGCACTGTGTGCCGGTGTGTCTACGGCTGTTTAAACCAACTTTATCGCTCCATCAGTTCAGAGACAAGGAACGATTCATTCAGAGAGAGAGAGGGAGAGAGAAAGGGGGAAAGGAGCGTGTGTGTGTGTGTGTGTGTGTGTGTGTGAATGTGAGTGTGTACACTGTGTGTTTGGAAGGCGTGATTGACAGAAATTTTCCATTTTTCCCCTCAGTATTAATCAAACCTTTGGAATGTCAGACACACTGATATCCAGGGTATAGCTAAGTCTGCCAAAAAACGCCGTAGAGACAGTGATTATAAACCTGGATCTGCTTTTTTCAGCATGTTCAGCAATTTTAATTGAATTAAGTCAGTTGGTTTTGGAGAGAGGAGACCTCCACTGATAATCCAGCTCCTGTATGAAACCTCATGAACAAAAGAAATACACAGAAGGATTCCTCATCTTAAAAAAAATATATGAGTAAGGTAAAAGCTAACATAAAACATACCACTGAGCATCTAGCATTGAGATTTGTCTTTAGCAATGAATAAGGCTAAGTAAGTTTCACCTTAAAATAAGGGGAAGACTGAGGTAAAAGCTAGCATTAGCAACTGCTTGGCTATCAGCCCTTGTGAAAATGCAATGAAGGCCAAGGCATTTGACAAACACTGTTGTGGTGCTTTTTTTTATTTGGGTCCATATAGCTCCAATTGTTTTCATAATTTCAATACCAAAAAAGTACTTTTTGCTTTTTATTTATTTTAGTGAAACTGATTGTTTTAAGATCTGGCAAATAACTAGAAAATTACTTCATTTTATTTTCTTTCCTCTATGCATCCCAAATTGTGTTGTTTTTTTTATTCCTTTATCAATTTAGTTGTGGCGAAAAAAAATGCTTGCTTCCTGCAAATGTAGATCTGTCATTACTGTAACAATACAAATCAATGACAGAACAATAGCCATCATTACCTCAAAGATACTGGAGGCTCAAAAACTTGTTCTTATACCGTTATATTTGTGAAGGTGAGTCAACATTTCCAGTTTACATAAGCAGCCCATCACAAACAGTCTCTTATATCGCACTGACTTTCCATCCCTCAGTGATCATTTCTGGGATCCTTGACATTTAAAGCAAAGATTCTCAAATACTGTTTTGATCAAATGTACACTGGGAAAACAAAAAGCAAAGCTATGTACCGCTAATCTAACTTGAACAAAAATCGTGTCAGAAGAACCATCTTGTCCTGCTCAAAGAGGTTTCTCCTTGTCAACCAAAAATCACAAGAAGTAGTGAAATAAGTTTCGTCAAAAGGCAGTGAATAGATGCATTACACCTCTAAGTTACCTTTACATGTAGCTCTGCCAGTGCCTGGATCGCAAGAAAAAAACTTGGTTGCTGTTATTCCTCCCTGACTCTTGAGACCAGCCTAGGATGTAGACTTTTTGCCACAGTGTCAACAGGGAGAGGCCAAATATGCCACATCTCATATGTGCAGATTAATCAGATCTGATCAGGTGATCAGATTGTCCCTTGTGACACTTTTTAAGGCAAAGCTCATCACTGTTGTCATTGATATTTTCAAATCAGAGTAAAAAAATGAAACGCGGCCCAATAAAAGCTGGGTAATAAATTGGTTTGGGACATAAGGTGTTATTTGTTAATCCCTGAAACAATAAGTGGCAAATGGAATTCAGTGCGAGCTTTGAAGCAATGCTGAAATTGGGTCTGTCTTTCCAGTTAACATGCTGAGTGTGTTTTTAGTTTAGTGTAAATAAAAAACACAAGAAATCTGTTTCACATAGTTAAGGAACAGCGAACAAAAGAAACAAAAAGAACAAATCTCTTAAAATATCAAAGTACACAAAAAGCACAACATGATGGTCCTCTTTTGTTTACTTTTTTTGTTAAAGTAGGTTTTTTATGTTCCTTAATTTTCCACTTAAATGGACTGAATGTGGGAGCTCGGTCCATTTGGGCCTTGAGGAGGATATCTTCCATCAAAATGAGCTCACAGCTGACTCATATCACCTAAATTGTAACTTTGGAACAGATCTGAAAGAGAACAGCAGCGCCGTCACAAAGTCTGCCTTTGGTTAACCACCAATATGAGTTTAGTCTGCTAGAAAAAATAAAAAATACAGGTGACTTCAACATGTACACATATTTTACTCTGTGTGCTCTGTGTTGCATCAGACTTCAAATTATCCCGTTGTGTTTCTAACAAGAAAGCAGGAGAAGAAATAACAGAGACTTCGTATGAAAGGTATAATCCATCAAAGAAGAATCAAATGAAGACCAAAAAAAAATAGCACTTTCACTCTTTCTTTACCTCTGGCTTGTGTTTATGTGGTGCCTTAAGTTTAGCTTGATTTTAGCTCCCTGCAGTTTTGACGCACTGGCTCAGAACTATAGTCACATTTTAACCAAATTGCAGTGTGCTGTGAAATTGAACGAAACACACGTCGATAAAATTTAGTTAAACCGATTGAAAGGATGGTCAGACACGCTGGGCGAAATAACAGAAAACAAATAGATTTGCTTGATAAAGGTTTCTTCTTGCCGCCAGTCGTTCTGGCAGGCTGAACTCATCTACATTTAGATTCACAAGCCAATGTGTGTGGTCATCCGTGCCTTTGAGTTAAAGGGTGTGTTTGTGTGTGTGTGTGTGAGCTTTATTGACCAGCAGTGTGTGTGTGTGACGAGAAGCAGGCGACCAGATGGACTTATGGGAAATAAAAAGCGTTTATTTATTTATACGTTTTGATTAAATGGCATTTGTTTCTGTCTCTTTGTGTGTTTGTGTGTGTGTGTGTGTGTGTGTGTGTGTGTGCGTGCGTACGTACGTGTACATGAGTGTGCCTTGTATTTAATGACAAATAGAATAGAGGGATCAGAGCAATCAGGTTTGAATGATTACTGTGGGGATGAGGGACTGAGAGTGACAGGGAGGGAGAGAGGGAAAGAAGAGAGAGAAAGTTGGATTACAGAATCAGCTAACTCACACTTCAACACAAAACAGAAATTATTGCCTCTGTTTGTTGATCTCATCCTCAGTTTCATCCCCTCCCTTTTCTATGTTCTTATTTATTCATCATTATGAGATGGATACTTGTGATTGTGCATTTCTTCCCTCCTGAGGCCCCCCTCTCCCAGCTCTCCTTTTCTTTTCTTCTCCTTATTAGACATATCTTTCCCCGCATCAGTAGGTCTATAATAATGAGATTACTTATAACTGTCTGTAAAAGCATTTAGATGATTGTTCCTTGGTATTGTCCTCAACTGCTACAGCCCATGAAAGAATCTCTTTGTCTGGTGTGTTGGGATTTTTTTAAAGCTTGTATTATAAATGTGTTATTGGTTATTGCCTGTGAGTACATTAAGTTAAAGAGAAAGTATAATGCTCTTTGTTAGGCTTGATACCATCCCTCTGGCACTCCCTCTGACTACATAGGAAAGTGGTATATATATATATATATATATATATATATATATATATATATATATATATATATATATATATATATATATATATATGTGTGTGTGTGTGTGTGTGTGTGTGCGTGTGTGTGTAACCCTTTGTCTGAGACACTTCGCTTGGATGCTGTCTCTTTAAGACTCCCTTTTCTACAAATCCCCTTCCCTCTGACTGCCCAAACCCCTGGAGACCTATCAGAGGCTAATGGGTTGTCCTTGGTGTTTTAGGTCCACTCCTGTAATGTGTCATGAGATAAAGATTCTGATGAGGTTACCTCATTATTCTGACAAGTTTTGTAGAAATATTGTGGAAATCGTGTGCTGCTTTTGAACCAACTGTTTCAAATGGTTGATAGACAGATTTTAGGATATAAAAAGCTAATTTATAAAATCTACAAATCTTCCATGTGGACATGTAGCATTGATACTTAAAGTGTGATATCCTCTTTTAAAAATGACCCATTTTGTGTATCCATTGTTTCTCATGATTTGATTGTTATTAAGTCAGTCAAAAGTCAAGAATTTCTTCACTGTCAGTAAATGCCCTTCTATTATGTCAATGGCTGCCCTGAAATTTTAAAATTATGTAATTTGCTTGATTATCAGCCCACAATCCCAACAATATTATCTGTGATCTACATGAACAGTCTTCATAAAAGCACATAATATCTAAATAATAACCCCATTAGTGTGTAGTAACTTACTTATCCCTGTTTAAACTTGACAACTTCATTAGATACAAAATGCGACTTTATATCTACATCTAAATCACTAGATAACTAGAATTGCCAAACAAAGAATCAGCCTCGTCATGAGCATCTTTGAGAAAAAAAAAATAACACACTGCGTAGGTCATACTTGCAGTGCTTCCCTGCACTGAGTCAGGTTTATTGTCAAGGTATTGAGTGCAGAGGTTTCACTGAGAGACACTTAATATTCAGAGATGTTCTCCTGCTGTACAGTACATCCTCTAAAGGTCAGCACCCATTCTCTCCAGTTCATAAACACCTGCTGTACATTAATTCTATTTTTATGCAGGTTTTCCATTTTTCTGAGTGTGCTGTTGAAGTGTCTTGTCTGGATAATACACAATCTAGTTGCGTTGTGACAACTGCAATGCTGTTTTTTTGTATGGGTATGAGCTTTTCACACCCATATTTCCAAGGTGAGCTGCAAGTGTGAACACAAACAGATTATATTTGCTACACTGGATCGAGTACTTAGATTTTTGCCTGCTTGCTTCGGAGTAAAATGTTGAAATGAAGTCAAGCGAGCATGTGTGAGAGCCCAGCAAGACATATTTTGTAAATCTAACAGGAGTGAGTAGGTGGCGGAGCTGACATTTGTATAATGCGACTGGTGTGTAACGAGAGAACGCGCAATGGGGTGAAAGGAAACTTCCAGAGAAAACCTAAAAGCAGCAAGCTTAGAGAGCAGAAGCTGTTTAATAATGAATAAAAGTTTTTGCACTCTTTGTTTCAGAAACATTACCAGGAGCAGAAATTACCAGCTAATGCTGTTTGGACTCAGCGAAAACAATTTGCAGAGGAGTCTGAGTCAGTGTGGTCTTTGCATAATATCCCCAAAAATGTTTCAAAACCAGAATTATGATCAAAGTAAAGAAACCAAAAACCCCAGTAGACTAAGATCAGTCATATTTGGGAGGTTTTTCAGAAAACACTGGTGTTCTTTTGTCTTGCTTGATTTTTTTCATTAAAATAATTTGCGGTTGGTTGCTTCTCCAGCAAAGTTTCGAGGATCCTGACTCAAATGATTTAGAAATGTGGCTCCCTTGAGGAGCTAATGATGACTGCCTTGGTTTGCCAGTATTCCGTGTGTGTGTGTGTGTGTGTTTGTGTGTGTCTTTGTGTGTGTGTGTGTTTGTGTGTGTGTGTGTGTGTGCGTGTGTATGTAGCTTACTGAAGTTGCTGTGTACAGAGGTTGTACTATGTAACTGCACAATGTGTATCTGTCTACTGTACACCAACTAACAACCTGCAGCTTGCTCAACACATTCAGTTTTGGTAACAAGTGTAATCTCTCTGTGTGTATTTTTCAGTGTGTGTGTATGTGTGTGTGTGTGTGTGTGTGTGTGTGTTTGTGTGCATGCATGTGTGTGAGCATGTGTGTTTGTGCTAGAAAGAGTGAAGCAAAGACAAGGAGTGTCTACATATGTTCCAGGACAGTTTCCAACCTCATAAATCACTTCAACTGGTGTTCAACAGTCAATCTCTGTCTCTCCGTCTTTCTCTCTTCCCTTCTCGTCTCTCTCTCCCCTCTCTCTCAGTAGAAACACGCTGTTCTTCCACTGCCAACTAGGAGATTTGTGTTCTGTGTCTCTGTCTTGGAGGATTAGAGAAGAGACAGAGAGAACACAGGGAAGGCAAGAGAGGGAGAACGAGGAGGAAATTGATAGAAAGAAGAGTAAAATGGAGGGAGGGAGGGAGTAAAACAAGATTGTTGCCTTTTTCTTGGCAGTGTGTCTCTCTCTCTTTAGGCCATCTCTCTCCACCGACATCATCTTACTCTGTGTGTGTGTGTGTGTGTGTGTGTGTGTGTGTCTCCTTATCTATGTCTGTGTGTCTGTGTGTCCTGATGCTATCCAGATGTGCAGCTACAGTGAGCTGTAAAACTCAGAGTTATTGTCATAACATTGTTGCTCACATTGTGTGTGTGTGTGTGTGTTTATGATAGTAGGGGAGAAAAGGTTGGTCACTGGGTGTGTGCACGTGTGTTACTTCCTGTCTGTGTCCTAACACTTACTAACCACGCTGATAGAGAGCCAACTAACACTCACACACACTTGAACACATGTACTTAGAGCATGAGCAAACTCAGGAGTGATTTTTATGCTGTAATTTGTTCCATTTTATATTTACCCGCTCTTCATTCCATCTGTGACCACAATGTCTAGCTCCTGCTCGGTTTGCTCATCTGTCTTGGTAGATTTAAGATACCTGGCAGTGATGTGGAATCAATATCCCGCTGTCCCTTGTATCTGTAAGAGAGAATAGAGTACTTAAAGGGTGGAGCAGTTCTTTGAAGAGGCTTTATTAAATCAGATTTTAAAAGATGCAGTTAGATGCTTTTGATCATATTTCATGACTTAGTGGTAGCTTTTATGTTTTCATAAACAGTGGAATCTTCATCACATCGCCTTTACATTTACTTTCTGTCACTATTCTCCATTTTTGTAATGGCCAAAGGTGGCTGCTTAAAGAGAACACCACTGTGAATCATTTGAAAAAGTTATTTTGGACCAAAACAAATTAAGATACATCAATCAGTCTTGTGCATGGACTTCTTAAACTATGAACCTCTCAGTGATTTCACTGAGTGGTTTCTGAGGAGAAACAATGATGATCTCAGTAGAGGCAATGGTAACGCCCAAAAACGTATGCAGGACTTGCCTCAGTTCCATGTCTGTTCTGTGGTCTTTTAAGTTTTTCCCAGCCTAAGTTCAGTCGGGCACTTAGCAGGACCTCCAGGCCACTGGAGTTACAAGATCGAGAAGCTCCCTGCGCTCCCCACCCTGACAATAACCACTCTTCAATCCATGTTGTGTTTACTGGGCTGTAAAACCTCAAACCTGTCCACTCCTGACCTGGCTCTGCCCATTTTGTTGGTCTTTATTTATGGTATACTGAAATACAATCTGGTGTCAACACATGGTATTTTATTTTGAAAGTCAACCAGATGTTTTAATGTTGATACAGTACCAAACTTGTTGCTTCACTTGACCTACTCTTCGCACATTAATGCATATCAAAGCCTGCTGGACCCGAGGTGGCTACAGTACTCACTGAAGCAAAATAAGTATGAGTTTACCACATTGACTTGAACTGAAACCCCATGATTGAGCAAAGACAGAGTGGATACAGATCTGATGTGATTTGGCCATTATGGTTGACACTGCAACCATATAGAGCACATAGGACCGGATCAGGCAGGAAACACTCTGGAACAGCTACTTCTTAAACAAATTCAAATATCACTTTGCGTTTTGATACCTTTAAACCCAATCTTTTTCACCACAATCTCTTCCTAATACCAACTTTAAGCTCCAAGAGCTCCTCATGGTGACTATCTGCAATACAGGACATGAAGCTAGCCCCCCTGTACAGCAGATGGGACATTAGTCAAACTGGAAAACAAACATGCTTTTTGTCAACAATATTCATATAATTATGATGCTGATTTATGTTCGAGTGTTCATTTTTCAGAGGAATTTAGTTTTAATTAGTCCTTTGATGCTAAAAAGAGGGGATGTGACACCATGATTGATAGCATTGTTGTCAAATGCTGCTCCTGCAGGGTGCTTTATTGGATTAGTGGGGTAGAGGCAGAACAGCAGAGGAAAATGTAACAAAAAGAGTTGCTGAACCTTTTTATAGCTCCAGTGTCTGCTTCAAACCAATACAAGAATCTGTTCTACTGGGGATTGTACCAATCCAAGGGCCTGATAGGTTGAATTCACAGCAGATCAAAAGCACAAAGTAACAAATTAGTTTCACTTTTTGATGATGGGAGGACATTCAGACACGTTGTCCATGTTTATTCACTTGTAGTTGCATGAGACCAATATGGAGTGGACACAAGACGTGACAGTTTTAGACTTCTAGGTTACAGGTTGCTGAGCATTTTAAGATGTCAGATATTCTCCTCTCTGAACTGGGGCAAAATAGCCTCACACTGAGTGATGGCATAAGTAAAAGGAAGGAAATGCTTTCTAAGTCAGAATCATGGTTTAGCTTTGAAAATCTGCATCTGGATGTTTCCTGTTTGTATTGTTTAGCTCTGCTACCTGAGGAACAAAGCCGTTTATATAAATTGCCTGTTGTAGTAAAGTTGAGAAATGCTTTTATGAACCATCAGAGATTCAAAAAAATCTCCTGTCTGTGTTAAAATTCACATTACATGCTTCCCTCTTTTCTTCTCTGCACTATATCATACATGCTGATTTCAGCACATCTGGAGTTATGACAGTTGCATTTCCCTGCACAATGAAAAATACAGTTTACAGTGACTCATAAGCTGTTGTGTAGAGCCTGAATGTGTTTTTTTCTGTTTCTGAATAGTCTTTACTTTCTGTAGCTCCCTGTTCTTACTATCAATCACATGAAACACACAGAGTGCGAGAGGTAGTTTTTGCTGGGAAATGCTCTCCAAAGTGTGTAGCATTGTTAACTTCACTTGGTTACACGATTGTTAACAGAAGCAGGAAATCTCAAAGTGAGTTTGTTACTTTCATGGCTGTATTTTGGAAGATTTTTGTTGTTGCAGGCTGTAGCTGAGGAGATCAAATCAGGGAGTCACTTTGATTTATATGTTCTGCCCTGTGGAATATTTATCCCTTATTCAGTCTTTTTTATTCTATGACAGTCAGGGTGGAGGTGACTTTTATTCTGTGACAGTGCATCTCCAGACAAAGTCTTTCCACTAGAGGGAGCAGCGAGCTGTGTCTGCCTGCACGATTATGTTAAACTAATTCAAACCCTTTTAACACAACTGCATGCACAGTGTGTCTGTAGGAAAAAGTGGAACCAAGTATGTGTGTTCATGTGTTTTTTCTTTTTTTTTCCAAACCTGAGTCAATAAGCGGAGGACAAACAGTCCAACAGGCCCGTTACTTTGGATTTCAGCAGCAGTACAACAAATTTCAGGTTGCTGTAACATTTAATATCGCCTCGTCTGTCTGTGTTGTGTTTCTGCAGCACAGCTCCTGTTGGAAATGATCAGTATCTCCCTCTCCACTCCCCTCTGTTTACTCCTCTCCAACCTGGAGTGTCTCTATTGTTTTTTATTTGTTTTCTTGCTGCGGAGAGATGAGAGGAAAGATATAGCAGGAGATAAAATAATGAAAGGAAAACAAAAGGGGGAAAAGCTGAACTGTGGACTCAGCATCACCCTTTCCCTCTCTCTCTCTCTCTCTCCTTTTCTCTTTGTCTGTCTCTCTCTCACTCTCTCTCTCCATCTTTCTCTCTCTTTACCTCACTTGCCCTCTTTCCCTCTCTCACTTTTTCTTCTTCTCAGAGATGACAAGGTGCTAACTATCACTTTGATGGTCTCAGTATGGTGTCTGTAGTAAATGTACAAGCATATCTGTGTGTGTGTTTGTGTGTGTGTGTGTGTGTGTGTGTGTGTGTGTGTGTGTGTGTATCATTATGAGAGTGAGTGTGGCTGTGTGAGCAGAATAAGTCAGCCCTCAGGCTCTATCTGCATGAATGATGCGAGTTTGTACTTGGGTATGGTGGATAGTATTAAGCTGTTAGTACAAAGTCTTATAAATGAAGAGTCATTTGTTTGCTCTCTTTCCTTCTCTGTTTCCTCATGTCTTTCTTTCTCTTCAGTTTCTCCCTCTTTTTGTTCTTTTCTCGGACAGTTTGTGTTCCGCAAGGGGGGTGGTATGGAAGAAGAGATAGAGAGAAAAATTGAGAATCCTTGTCCTTGACTGACCTAGTTCTATTTGTCACTGAAAATGGAAAAGTCTTTGTAGTTCTCTTTAGCCACGTTGCTATTACAAGGACTTTTTGGTATTGGTTTTTTTTTTTAATTCAATACATTTTTTTCGGTGTTGTTTTTTTTTTTTGTTTTTCCCCCACTAAAAGAATCTTAGCAGCCTGTATTTCTTGCAGCTGAAGCTCAATCAGAGTTATTGATTCCCATAATTACAACTATTAAGCTAACAAAGGTGCTTTCTGAAATGACACAGATGAGAGTAATGTGTTCCTTAAAAAGTGTAATTTGTCTCATTTAGGCGTCTCAGCCTTCAAGCAATCACAATGACGTATTTTTGTTCCTTACGAAGTGATGTTAAATACTTGATTCTGATTGGCCAATGCTCCATGGCAAGGGTTATTTATTGACAGCATGAATATTGTAGCTACCAATGCACCTTTTTGCAGATAATTCAAGGATTTTAATTGTATCAATCTGTTAGACGAAGTGTGGGGACAAAAATTTTGAAACATCTCTCACGGCCAAAAATAATAATAATAATAATAAAATAAAATAGGAGAGAGAACAAATGGGAAAAACTTAACTAAACTAACAAAGTATTGAACACAGTGGTTTTTAAGGACATAAATGGAAAAGAAAATATTACTGACAGCCTTGAGGTTGAAAACCTCAACCAGGTTTCATTCATGCAGTCTTGTTATGTCAATGCAGTCAGTAAAAACAATCAGTTCAATTAAAACTAGAGTGTGAGTACAAAAATAAAATAGAACCATTTATCAACCAAAAGAAAAAAAGAATTATTTAAAACCACTTCTAATCAATTAATTGTTCGATCCATTTTGTCCTTGTGGTGTGGAACAGTGTGACCGGGTGAATATTTGGGAAGGGGAGGAGTACATGCATTTTAATGTACAGAGGTTTTGGAGGACACATTTTATGTATTTTTTTTTTTTTATTATTATTTTATTTTACTCTTCTTCTTGAAAGGTTTAGATCATTCGAAAAATAGCCACTTTTTTGCTTCGGTAATGTTCCTGTCTTTTTATTTGTACCCATCACATGAAGGAAAGAAACAATAACAAAAGTATGTTAAAAGAAAGAAAGAAAAAGACAGAAAAGAAACCCATTCTTATGCTTACAGCTTTTCATTAGGGAAAGTGTGAAGTAGTGGCTTGTTGTCTGTATAGAGAGAGCACCTTTTCAGGAAACCTCTTTGTTTTGACTTGGGTTCTGCTCATCCCAAAGGGTTTCCAATCCACTATAACAACCAGCTTTCTCTGCTTTAACTTATTTTCTGTCTTGTTCCCTTCAATAGCACACAGACTTGAAAAGGAAATATATTGATAGTAAAATGCATGAAAAATGACATAAAGCAATATAAGCCCCTGTAGATTAAGTCTTGCATCAAGACTGGAGTTTTGAATTTGTTGAAAGTGATTTCATATACAAAAAGTGTAACTGGAGTAACAGGCTTTTTTCCTTAGTGTAGGTGGTCAGCCCTTACCTTGACCGTCCTGTTAGCACCTTTCCTGTTCAATGTGTGAGGACAGAGCTCGTTCTGAGCCAGGTTACAAACCTGTTGATAGATTTGCCCGTTAGACAGGGTCAGTGTGAAAAGACAACTCTCTTTTAAGTCCAATTAAGGCCTCTGAAAAAGTGACAGCTGTGTTTTTGAAGCCAGATAGGACGTGTTTTGTGTGTGTGTGTGTGTGTGTATATGTTAATGCTGCTGTCTCAGTGGATACAGGGCTGTGTGAAGCTCAGTATGAAGACTTTTACTTATAGGATGTCAGGCGATATACCCATAGAAGCCATCTCCCCTCTCCCTGTCTGATAGCGTGAGGGTTATCATATATGGTGCTGTCTGGAGCAAATGGAACAAAGATGAGACATTGATTATACAAACGCACACATACACACACACGCACGCCAAGTGCACTCCTCAGAGGGTAGCTGATCTGTTTGGTTCCTCCTGACAGCTCGAGCATAGCCATCAACACCTCAAATGTGTGTTTCTTTTCTCTTAGCTTGTGCAGTGCGTGTGTTAGTGCGTCTTCTCTCTTGGCTTGAGAGTTATGTGTGTCTGTGTGTGGCCCCAAAGCAGCCAGAGGACTTAGAGAAAGAGAGAGGGATGAAGAGAGGACGGGCTGGAGAAGGGGTTAGAGTAATTCAGATATTGATGTTTTAGGCTCTAACTCCACCCTGAGGGCCTGTCAAAGTGGAAAATGTCAAACGGGCCCCTGGTTGGTCGCACCACTTAGCATTGCTGGAGCCTCAGCAGTGACACAGAGCATGAGCACACAAAGTGGCACAAAAACAGGATTTACCAAAAAGAACCAATATAGAGAAACCTCAGACTCTAAATAAGAAGTGGACATAGTATCTGGTTTCAGAAGCAAAGTCATGTGGGTGTGTCTATAATCTGGATTCTCTCTAATGGCTGAGTAGAGGTTGACCTGGCTTGAAGAAAAAGTCAACTAATGACAAAATGACCCCACAAAAACTTGATCTATTACATCTGTGAACATTTTCTGTGATCATGATGTGGTTTTGTTAAATATGGTCCCATCTGGAGGGAAGTTTCATTAGAATTGGGTAAAGTTAGGGCATGGGGCCTCTCGCCATCAAAGCACGTGCCTCATATCCAGAAGTTGTAGTTCTGATCCCATTAACCACTGATTGAACTCCAGGCCTTGACCATCTTTACTCCTCACATTTCCTCTCTCTTCTGAGCGGTCCGATCCAATTAAAGCAGAAAGGCAAGAAATTATAGCTTCAAACACTGGTGTTTGAAGCTATAGAAAAATTTAATTCCAGCCTGTGTTTTAGCTTCTGTCTGTTAAAGACTCCCTGCTCCTTAAAGCCTGTTTCTTCTGATTGGCCATTCTTCTGGAGGCCTGTTGGTGCGGGGGGTTGTAGATTTTTGGGAAGACAGTGTTTGAGGTCTGACAGTCGTGTCAGATACAAGTTGAGAGATCCTAATGTAAAGACCTCATAATTTGAGCAAGTCCCATGAAAATATTGCCTTAATTTAAAAACTGACAATTTTAAGCAGTTTACAGTAGGGATAGACGAAATATCTGGGCTGATATTGGCATTTTGACACATATTAGTATCAGCCTTTTTTATTGTCAATGATCGGCCAATGAAAGATCAGTTTAAAACATGGTTATTGTGGCTTCTACATATCCTAGTGTTGTCATAGAGTCTTTGACGTGCTATGAATTATTGTGGTCCTGCTTAGCCTGACTGGTAAGCTGAGAAATAGCATTTAGAAATGAGCAATTTTGGTGTTAATAATCTCATTCTAAGTTGTTGATAACAATCAGGCCCATAACTAGAGAAGAGACTTTTTCAAGATCTATGAGAATGTTCACAGTCCCAAGAAACATATGCTTAAAGGCATTTAAACAAAGTATTGGACTTGATGTTTTTCAAAAATTTGATGCCAGTGTTTCTGATTTTATTGCAAATGAATATCGGCTCCAAATATCGGTTGTCCGCCTCCTTGATCACCAATAATCAATATTGGCCCTGAAAAAAACATATAGGTTATCTCTGGTTTACAGACAGATTCACAGAGACCTATAATTATGCAGCAGTTATGGTAAGTGTGTTGTTACTTTACATGTATGTTTGAAATGGGGGGAGGCAAAATACCACCCCCTTTAAGATTATTATATATGTCTGCTCAGCAACAAGCTTATTAAAAGAATTAAAAATAAGTAATTTCGCCAAATTTTAATGATCAACTTTCTCTTGATGCTGTTTGCTGTTTCTTTGCGTGTCCATCTCCTCTACCAAGAAACAAATGGAATGGCATCACCAGCTCCAAATCCCTCTCTATAAATATTGCATACATAACCTGTAGAGTGCATGCACACGTAGCTAACAAACTATGCATTTACATATCCCTGCACTCACACACATACACACCTAAACCTGGTGGATCATACCAAACAGTATCTACTCAGCACACTGACTCCTCCATCATTGACACTGCTCAGGGACAATGTCAGCACGCAGTCAACAGCACAGCATTCTGACGGCTGGTGCAGTCATATACGGAAAGGCTACACGGCTGTCACTCCTGCAGTAATGATGGTGAAAGGTCACAGTGTTTCATTAATTTCAGGCTCTCTTTATCATTGGCAGTACAGCTCTTGCTGTGAATTGCTTCTGCTGCTGACTGAAAAAGGGGGTAGAAAAGTGGTAAAGCAGACGGACAGAGCTGCCCCTCTCAATTTTCGAAGCATAATAATTTCACTTAAATCTGGAAATTTGATACAAGTTTGGCATTTTGACCCTTGTCATCTTTGAATTTTTTAATTTGATTACAACTGTTAGTTCACTCTACTATTCATCATTTATTTCTCAAATTTGCACAGGCATGGGTGTTACATGGTCATTCATAAATATCAAGGTTTATAAGTTAACGTGTGGTTTAAAATCCAAGTTTGCTTCTTACCTTTTGTTTCATTTATTACGCCCCAAAGACCGCACAACCAACTGAATTCAGCACTAGATGAAGATTACTGTACACGCTTTCTCGGGTGTATTCAAGTGTGCGTGAGTTTCCTGGGTTTCTCCAACACAATGTTCACCTTGACCTCTACACCCACTCTGTTTTGCTCATTTCCCGCAACTGTGACCTTTGACACCAACACACACGGATACTCTCACACACACACACACACACGCACGCACGTTCATACGCACACAAACTCCCATGCAGCAGGAAAATGCATCACCTGACTGAAGCGGGGATGGACTATGAAATTGTTGCACCACACTGGAGAAATGAAACCTACAACCTCTTCCCCCCCATCCTTCTGTCTCTAATTTCTTTTTTTTTTTTCTCAAAAAAACACTCTGGCCATCAATGTTGTGCTTTCTTCACTCATCAACAAGCATATCGACTGCAGGCAGAAGAAAGGAACAGGCAGGTCAGCAGGTGGGTGAATAGGTGGACAAACAGCCAGACTTTGCAGCAGGCAGCAAGTTGTTGATGAATATTTAAGTGGAGACAGTAACTCATTCTCCTGTGTAGGGGTATATATTAGAGCCACAAGGAGTGAAGAAAAGCTCATCTGGGGCCCATGTTGAATTTGAAAGATATTTTTCATAAATGAGGGAAAATCTTCCTCACGGATTGAGTTCTCTCTCACTCCCTTATCCCTCAACCCCTGCCTCTCCTTCGTCTCTCCTCACTCTTTACCACTGGGGCTAATTGGGGAGATAAAGTCATTTGGCAAGTCAGAGTGTGTGGTGTGTGAGGTCATTTAGAGGGGTTATGAGCTAAAGTGCCATATATTATGCAGTTTAGTTGGCATTGAAGTCTTTCCTCTCCTTCCCCCTTTCTTAACACTCCTCCTCCTGCCACTCTACGCTCGTCATCATCCTCCTTTCTTTCCTGCAGCAGGTGAATCCTTCCTGTCCAAGGCCGCTTGGCAATTAAGATGTGCTTTCATTCTATGTGTGTGTGTGTGTGTGTGTGTGTGTGTGTGTGTATTCATGCACATCTTTGTTGAAATGAACACAATTACAAGCATTTAACGCCACAGCTGTTGCAATCCAACCACAATAGAGATTTAGGGAAGAATGAAACAGGTTGCAATCATGTCAGGGCTAACAGAGAGAGATATGATCCTGTATGCTGGTGTTTTGTTTGATGTGGATTTTAATGTACCATGCACAGTTTATTTCTTGTCAAGACATTTCTATTTCGCTGTGAATGGATGTTGTTGTCTCATCTCCACCTTTACGTTAGAAATCTACAGACACAATTACACTAATGCTCACCTGGGTGCAGTGGTACAATAAATAACCAACTGTTTCTTAATAAGCACGGGAACTTACCTGCCTATACTTTGTTCAAAGCCATACTACCAATTTCAACCTACTGAAATATATTCATTCTTTTGACAAGAGTTTTCCTGACTGAAGTATGTTCTTTAAGGTTTGTTTTTGCATTGTTTCATTAGTTGATAAATATTTAGTGAGTTGTCCATTTTTCACTCTGCCTGGAAAGTACTAAACTTAAAATAGACTGGGAAATTTCTTGTACAGTGCAAAAAATTGAAATCTAAGAAAGTGTTATTGTCTCATTTTTAGGAGAAAATGTCTTTTCAGCCTTAATATGAGCCACATTTGCAAGACCAGTCCATAAAAATGTCCTATTTCAAGATATTAAAAGACAAAAATGATGTCTCATTGCTTGTAATGAATATCTGGGGTGAGAATACTTTGCTTGTCAAATTTCTTGAAATTAGAAAAATGACTTAATACAAGAAACTTTTTGCTCACTTCATTGGCAGATTTTTTCCCCCTTGTTTCAAGTATTTTTTTTACATTTTTCTGTACTGGTCTGGTAGATATGGCTCATATTCTTCACTAAAAGTAAGACAAAAACTTGCTTGGATTTCAATTTTCGCAGTTTAAAAAAGCATTTTTAACATGTATTTATGTCTTTCTGTGTCCTAAGTAATACAGTTGGTGTTTTGGATTATAGTTTTGATTTTTCATTGTTGATTTCAACACCACACAGAGACAGTTTCACTGGATAGCAGCTCATGAAGGTTAGAATCCAGCCCACCAGTACCTGAATAGGTCATGTGGGTCCGTGTTGTGTGGGAATCAGCCCCCAGAAATGTTCTCAGATAAACAATAAAATGCATCCTAAGACATTTAATAAGATGCCTAATACCGGTGGATAAGTCTACAGGTATTAGAGATGAAGATCATAATAATGAATCCCTCTTCCTCTCTCACTCTCTCTCTCACTCACTCGCCCACTCTCCCTCTCTTTCTCTCCATACCTTTGGGCATTGAGCTGCACATTATGTGTACATTTTGTGTGTGCATGTTTCAACAAAGTGTGTTTATGTCAGCCTTCGGGGCCTTCCCATGAGGACATACACACACATACATAATCATGCCCCCTCTCTTTCACAGACACAGCAAATGCAGACATGGTGATCTTTCTGGATCAGTCTGAACTGGGTCACTGCTGTTCAGACAAATGTATAAAAAGTTTTGAAAGGGAAGGAATTATAGTTTTAGATAAAGAATCAGAAAATGCACTTGGCCAGATAGCAAACATCCATCTGATAAATTATGTAGGAGTAAGCCAGCCTTTTTATTATTATGATTATTGTTATAAGACTTGAGCATATTTCCTGTTAATACTGTATTGACTTCCACATGTAGTGGATTAGCAAAGCTAATTAGCTCAGACCTTAAAAAAGCTGACCCTTCAGTGCAGGTTATGCCCTCAGTTTGACACGAGTTAACAAAATAGTGATTTTATTCGCTTCTGTCATTGTTCTCTGCCCTATCAGGAATTGACTGCAAGGAATTTACAGGGAAAAAAGGAAATCAATATTTTTTCTAAAAAGAATTAGTATTTAATGTTTTTTTATTATTATTAATTATGTCTTTTCTTCATTCCTAGGAGAGCACACCAGTTTATTTAGCGCCAATATCTTGGTCCTAACATCCATTATATTAGTTCGTACTTAACCCTTTTTAGTAGGCTAGAACTTTTTTTAGAATTTTCACTAAGCATAAAAACTGTTTCCAATCCATCCTCTGAGTGTATCACAGACTTGATCTCTGGATTAAAGAAGCTCAAGGTTGAATAAGGAAGATTTCTATTACAGGAATGGAAAAAATATATACCCCGAGTATACCTGATGCTATCTTACCAATATGATAAGTTTTGATAAAACACAAAGCTTGATATGGGTAGTTTAATATCAGCTGTTTGGATAAAAATACACAGAAAACAGTACAGTGCAACGAGCACATGCACTAACATTCACAGAGGTGGACTCTCAGTGATACATGATCTCCAAGTCTTCATGCATCAAGGCTGTTTATCACAATTAGATCAACTTGGAGTGATTCCCTTTTTTTTCTGTATGTGCTAATATGCTTTCCTGCCTCCTCTCACAGCTCAGTGGTTATCAGGGGCTACACCCCCAGATGCATAACTGTACAGTTGATGCAATCGCGATCGTTTATCAAAATTAGATCAGTGGAAACAGTATTTTGAGAAAATGAGCCCCAGCCAGTGTTTTCTCTGCTCACTTTGTCAAGACTTTTTGTGCTGTGCCATAAGATGAAACAACTGCAATAAGACTGATGATAAAAAAGATGAAGGAAAAGTGCAGTAAAAGGGCTGAAAGATACATAGTGAATGCAAGATGGCAGTAAAAAAGAAGTTGGTATGTGAGGTCATTGTAAGTATTACTTAAGGCTGTGCGTATTAGTTGATGTGATGTCATCTTGATGTGATGTTTCAGACAAGAACACATAGTTGCACACACATGTATAGGTTGACATTGCTGTTGGGAAAGCTGACACTTCCGCTCCGTTTCTGTGTGCCTTTGTGTGTGTATAGTGTTTCATTCTCAAAAGATCTGGGTTGTCCCGTCTTTCCATCCTTCATCCTGCCCCTCTGCTGTGCAGAAACTGTTGCTGTCTTTTATATTTATTTGAACAGTTGCAAGTGTATATTTACAATTTTCAATATTGTACAAACTGTTTAAATAATCCAACACACAACACACTTATCAAGTTTCTGCTTCAACTTTCTTTCTTTCCAAGTGGAAAATTGACTTTGAGTATTAACTACATCTCAAATAAGCTGAAAGCCTACAAGGCAGAGTCTGATAGTCACCATTACAAGGTGCTGACACAGAGTGTCAGGCCAGCAGGATGAGACAGATTACCATTGTCATCATTACACACTCTCCACGGGTATCAATGCCAATCAATGACAAGTGATCATCACTTTCCTGCTGCTAATGCTACCACACAGAGCCCTAAGGCAGAGGGGACAAAAAAGGTTGTTACACCTGATTATCTTGTAGAGCTCAGACTAAAATAACCTCTTGAACCTGACATGAATACACTTTTTCATTCTTTAATTTGTGAAACTGTTTCTAATAGTAGAAATGATTGCTCAAGGGAGCATTTTTCGCTTCTTCCTCTTTCTCCCCTGTCTCTCTTACACAAAGATCAATAGAAGGAAAAATGTTAAAATAACTGAAAAAAAAATATGTGGTAGCTTTAAACCCAGAACATTGAATATTGTTGATTCATCCCCCACCACTGCTGTTGACAATGCTGTTATCAGAAGTCAAGTCCCTCTTTTATTTTGATTGGTCAGCATGGCATAAGTGATACAGGTGAACACAGAGGCGTTAAAAAGTTGAGCTATCTCAGCTGAGAATGCTGAGTGACGAAAATGGTCTCCTGTGCTGGTTTGTTTCAATAAAAAATCTCTGTTGATACAGAGAGAGCTAGTGGTGGACACAGGCCCTTTAGGGGCGGAATGGTTCACAAAATTTATGGTTTAAAATATCTTATCACATTTTGTAGTCACCGTTTTCACTTAGAGTTGGTGTACATTGTTGTTTTCAACACCCAAATTGACCCTTAACAGTCTCTTTTAAATCAGTTATGTCACGTAAAGTCACGTAAAATCTGTAAGAATTCGGCAATTTGCAATATAACACATTTTTTAAAGCTGGGTGACACATTGCTTGCCTCAATATGCCAATGCTTTCTCTCTTTCTTTTCTTTCTTTTTGTTGTGCTACAACACTTTTCGGACATTAAAGAGGACTTTATGGTCATTTTCAAGCCAAATTGTGTTGGCTTCTTCAGACATTTAGTTTCAGGATGTAGTGGTAGTGTTCTGCTCAGAAATCAGGTTTATTCAGTTGCAGTATGTTATCATTGACCTTTTTTTTAATGCCTGTCGATTCCTGAAGGAATAATTAGCTGCTCTCTTCCTCTCCAACACGGAGTTACTAAAAGAAAGGGCACCTTTTTCTGCTGTAATAGTTCTCCCTGCTTTATTGCTCATGTTATCTAAGAAGATAATCAGCAGGGAATTCACTGTTGAATTTCCCTACTGTTTTGGACATTTTTAGCTCTTGAATACTTTCCACTTAAATGAAAGATTGTAGAAAATCTCTGCCTGCTGTGTGCTATTTCTAACTCTGCTTGCCTCTCAAAAGCTGCACTATAGTGTTGTACTTTGTTTTGAATTCATTGTTTGTTTCTTCTACTTGAATGAGAGTAAACTAGCAGGACAATTTAAACCCATTTAACTCAAAATCAGTCTGCTCCAACCCAATTATTCTATTAGGAGAGGTCGTTTCAGTGCACACATGAGTCTGAGGGTAAACTACACAGATGGACTTAAGTAGCTATTTTAGCAACATGTACACAGAACTACACAAATACACAAACAGTTGATGGCTGGTAGCACCCATGGGGGAGGGAGGCTTGGTTAGATTAGACCCAGATGCCTCTCAATTCATGTGTGTGTGTGTGTTTGTGTTTGGAAGTTTAATATGGCGGACCTTTATCTTGAAACTACCTCTGCACATAGGTCTACCTCTTACTCACAGATGTGTGTGTGTGTGTGTGTGTGTGTGTGTGTGTGTGTGTGTGCGTGCATTACAGAAGGCAGACCCAGACTGATGCAGTACATAGGATATTGAACTGGACAGCATGGAATTCAGTTAATTCCTTCTAGCTTGATTAAATAATTGCTGATTTAATGCAAGACAGTGCATGTTTCAATGTAAGTGTGCAGGCATGTGACCACATGGATGTGTCTGTGTTTGCGTGTGCTCGAAGCAGCACTGGTTTACTCTCTAAGTGATTTAAACCTAATTTCATTTGGAAAGACTGTGTTTTCGAGAGCCCTGTCTTAAAATTATTTTTAGACTGCAGGGCGCCTCAATCTGTTTCTTTAATCATTTTGCACTCCCTTTTATTAAAGGTTCTCATTGATGCATCATTTTACCACTCAAATTCAAGGACACTGCCAACATATTTGCAATCCTGTCTTTCAATTTCTGCCACACATTTTTGCACCCCTAGAAAAAAAGGTTGACCCCTTTCGGCTCCTTTTTTTAAAAGGAAGTCAAAGCTCAAAGGGAGTCAATAAAAGACCAGGACATGCTGATTTATTTGGTAAATTCCCGAGAGAATTATATTTTTTATTCATCTTAATGATAAGATACAACCAGAATGATGTTATGAAAAAGGAGGACAATTTGTAAATACCAACACCACCAGCTTCTCACCGAGTTATTCCAAGTGAAGCTCCACCACCAGAGTTAAACAACTCAAAAGCTACTTCTCATTAGTTACAGATGGATGTAAAAATATATCCAAATGACTATGCATCGCTACAGAAACTAGCTGATGCTTATCTCCTTGGGCCAGTGCTTCTAAAAACATCTATAAAGACCATGCAGTGTAAACAGTTTGTACAACATCTGTAAATGAATGGCTTCAGGAGTCTCTCAGAGTGGACTCAAAGCCACAGCTGAAGGGTTCAGCTGCTGTGTGGTTTCACCATCTGTTTTGATGTAGAGTAAAAATCAGATTCTGGAGAATAAAGTTATAATTTATTAGAACATTTTATGAGTGGAGCCATGAAAAAGTCACTGAGAAGCAGCTCATAACTTCTGTTCCAGTTTGAAGGATAGCGATCACTCCAGCTCATTTATTGGAAGACTGGCTCAGCAGCACAAAACCATGAAAGTCTATCAAACTAGCAGAGGGAAAAGACACATGCTGTGTTAAATTGTCCCTGTTTTTGAAGTGCATATTTTTCATTCAACAAAACATCAGATCATATCAACTCTCCCGTTCATCCTTGGAATAAATATCATGCCAACAGGTAAAATATGCTGTCCATGAAGGCTGTTCAGGTATTCTAACAGAAACACATACCACTGAATGTAAAATTTGTTATTACCACAATAATATGTCCATGCTAAAATTTTCAGAATGTGTCATAATTGTTTGGGGTTTTTTTTGTTTTTTTTGTGAATAGTACTGTCACATAATCACAGAAGTCTCAAACTCATAAAATTTGGAAAACAGTTGTACAGCTGATAGCATCATTTGGTTCACCATCCAGAAAACCCATTAGCCTGACTGTGAAACAAGTCCCAGTTTTTTAGTCAAGAATCATGTTTACTAAGACAACAAACACCAGTTAGCGTTTAATAATCCAGCTGATTTCAGAAGAGTATCAAGTAATGGCAGGTTATTCATCCAAGAATCTATGCCAGGTTTACAAGTGGAACAGTAACATGATCCTTCTGTCCATACACAGATATAAAAGTATGAAGACGACATTTTCAGCGGAAAGGTTTTAGAAATGATACCTATAGCTTTTTTAGTGGTCTTGGGATTTTAACGGCAGTGTTTTTATTGTTGAGTCAAGTACAAACTTTGTTTTGGGACAACAACCCTGGAGTTATTTTTTGTTCATTTTCTTCATTAGAAGGAAGTTGATAAGGACTTAATTTCCTGAATAATGATTGAATTAGCAGGGCTCCTTGTGTCCCTCTGTATGAGTGCAGAAGTCAGAGGGCGTTGTCGTCGGTACTAATTGAACGGCATCGTAGGCCGCAGATAAATAGATGTCATTAAGCGCCTTGAAGTGTAATTACCTGAAGCCCTCCTCTATAGGGGGAGGTGAGAGGGAGAGGCCAGGTATCAGTGATCAATCAGAGAAACATGCTCTGAGACACAAACATGTTACAAGAATACACTGAGCACACAAACGGACACACCAAAAGATGTACACCCACTGGAACTAGATTGAAACTGTCGTTGTGTGTGTGTGTGTGTGCGTCATATTTCCACATATGCACATTATATCCAATCAGAAGAAACTTGAAAAGGAAGTTGGACATCATGAGTCAAATTTTGTGTCTACACTTGTACACTTTTGAAGGTGATTTCTACATAGTTGATGCTTGAACTTCTCTCTTTCCTTCACACATACACACTCACACACATTCACATTTGGAGATATTCTTGTCATGGTTACCAAGTAGCCAAGATACTCCCTGATACACACACAGGCAGTAACTTTTTGGATCGCAGCTTCTCATCGGAATCCTGCATGCCTTCATTAGCTAGTGGAAGCAGATATTTTCAGGTGTGTGTGCATGCAAGTGTGTGTTTTGCAGCAATGGAGAGAAGCTACAGGGCCATATGTGAGTGATTTGGGCTTCATAGGGAAACTGAATTCTGATGACAGATGTAGTGTTTGGCCTGCACTGTTCCTCTCACACACACATGCATACACACACTCACAGACACAGGAAGTGTACATCAATCAATCACCTGGCTCAGCTTCTCTACATGTGGTGACCGTATGGTGTGTGTAACTCACACACATATATGAAGGCATACACACACAATCTGGCTTAGTCTGCCACTGAGAAGATGTGGTGGTGTGAGTCTTCTGCTGTCTGATGTCAGACATGAGACACATGTAGCATAAAGACTCCAGTGTTAGCTCAGGTGTTTATTACGTACATCATTATTGAAAACAGAGGGCTTTATTAATCACATACGAAACCTTAGAGACAAACTCCTGAAGGATAAATAAACAATTTTATGGAGTCATCTTGTGGTAAATCTTTAGACAATCCAAATCTTTGATTTTTCTCAGCGTAACACACTGCATGATGAACACCAACATAAACCTGTGTTTATGAGCCGCTCTTACATTTAGGCAATAAAAGTACTCAACTCCCTTGTTGTTGGCTGAATTCGATTTGTAAACCTGAATCATGGCCATGCTACCATTCGCTTTCTTGGGGGTCTAATTAACATTCAGCCTCATATTTTCAGACAGTGTAGTGTCAAAGCACAAGCCTGCTTTTTTACTACCCTGTCAAGGTGAAATATGTCAGACTTTGTTTCAAAGAGTGATTTGATTTGATCTGACATGTGGGGTCAGGTTGTCTCAGGCAACAGCCTGGTCTTCATCGCAACACTTGCTGTCAATAATGAAAAATCATTGCCATTGGGTATTTAACACAGCCAGGTAATATAAATCGGAGGTCCCTAAGTCCCATGCTTGCTCCTGGAGTTAATCGATGCCAATGTTAGCTTTTTGGTCTGTTATTCAGTTGGATTTTTTTTCTTTGTTGTGACTTTTGGCCTGCATTTCATTCCACAATAATGTATTATGCTACTTGATGTGATATGGCATGGTATAGATTTCTTTATTGTACCATTGAGTTAATATGACTTTGTGACTCAAGTACTGAACACACTAAACTTCCTTCCAATAATGCTCTTGAATAAAAGCATTAAGAACATAACAGAGAGTAGTTAAAAGTCTTTGATTGAAGATAGTAAATGAAAAGAACAGTTGAGTATCCCATGTTCCCATACTCTTCAATTTTTCTTTTAGTCCCAGCATGCCTTATATTTCTACCCACTGCTGCAACCCATTGAGGTCTTAAACATTGTGATAATTTTGGAAGTGGTAACTTAATACACTAAACAAAGCAAAACTGTACTCTATACCAACCAAGGGTATAGCTGAAAAACTTGAGCAGCCACAGTCAGCGGTCATCATCTCTGCAAAGGATGCATAGAGGAGCACACCAAGGAAACAACAAAACATAAATTGCCTGTTACCCATCATGCACTACATCTGCACAAAACAACATCAGTTTGTTTCAAGACTCTTTATTTTAAAGGTAAAGTAAAACTTTCTTCCTCTGTAAGTGTGCCCTAAGTAGCATAAGAACTATGGACTTTTGGTAATTCACCTAAATGTGCATCATGACCTTTGAAAGTTGGGTTTAATTCTCGACAGCCAGTACCCATTATTCAAGAGATTTTGCTTGCAATAATGTGACATCATAAAACTGTATTTTCATTGCATTGCTGCGGTCACATTTGAGTTGTTTGGTTTCCAGTAGGAACGTAAAGTAATAAATTGAGCAGAGATCTTCCCACCATATTCAACTGCACAAAAATAAATAAATAAATAACCAACCAGCCCAACCGTTCTGTCCCTCTGGGCTCCTCTGCTTGTTGCTGGCAGCGTGAAACAGATGCTCGGTGAAAGTTGCTGCTTGTGTCTCCATCTGTAGCTCTGAGACTACAGAAATCCTGATTGAAGTGTGGCACTCTTTTGTGAACAGAAAAAGAAAGATAAATGTTTCTAACTTTTACCAACCGGTGCACTGAGCCCTAAGAAAATAAGTATGCTAAACTCCCAGCTCTACCATGAACAAGAAACAAGGAGGAGAGGGTCCCGATGGACTCCAGGTCCATGGTGGAAGGGGAGAGGGGGAAACGGATGGGGACACCTGTGAAGAACAAAGACAGAAAGCTTTAGAGATGTTTTACACAGACTGAATTTACAATCAGAGGAAACCCCAAATCAAAGCAAACTTGAATTTAGATCAGAAAAGAGGACCAAAATCAAGACTAAGAGGGTAAAATTTGAAACTGAAGAGGAATAATAAGATAAAACCAAAACAAGAGACAGAGTCATTGAGAAGGATAAACAGATGGAAAGAGGGGCAGATAGAGAAAGAAACAGACAATCAGGGTGGAGAAAGATGAGGTATGCTGTCCTTTCAGGGTCATAAAGGTGCTGAATGGGTCCACAGACTTAATGGGATGGAGAAACGTTGTGATTGGCTCATTACTGTGATGGAGCACGTTGCCACGACAATTGGCCTTTTCACCCCGCCCCTCTACCCTCTTATGCGCACACTACTTTTCTATGCACCACTGCTCTGTGAACTGCAAAGGTTTGTGCGTGTGTGTGTGTGTGTGTGTGTGTGTGTGTGACACACTAATCCAGTAAAAGTCAAACACTTGGCCGTAAAGTAGCTTCTGCGGTTCAGATAAACACCCAAACACTTTATGCGACAAGGTGAAAGCATAACTCATCTCTCTCTCTCTGCGTCTTGTTGAGCAGTACTTGACAAAATTACTGCAGTATCTCTCACAGGATCTCACTCAGGCAAACACACTCGCTCATATTTAAATAACACACAACTTATTCAGCTCAACTAGATCATTCTCTTTCAATTTGGTTCTTTTATTAACCTTGTTCCATACGGAGGAAATCTGCATAGAGGAGAGCTGCGTGCATACGATTTCCCATTAGGCGTGATAAATGAGAGCACATCATCTTTCTGCCATCAAGACAATCTGTTTTCTCACTCTCCCTTTTTCTTTTCACTAACCCCAAATCAAATCACTGTTCTCAAGTTTGAAAAATGAAAAAGAAACAAAACTTCAGTCAACATTTTTAAACTTTTTTCCCCTTTGCTTTCTAAGGCTTTGCATTTTCCCTGACTCTCTCAAAGTTTTTCAGTCTTTCTGTGTTTGTACTCAATCTTCTAATGTGGCCTGTGTTTTCTCATTCACAGAGGCGAAGGGGGAGTGGAGTCTTCTGTGCAAACTGTCTGACCACCAAGACATCGCTGTGGCGGAAGAACGCTAATGGGGGCTATGTGTGCAACGCATGTGGTTTGTACCAAAAGCTACATTCGGTAAGTTGTACACAGACATGGAGAAGTCAGTGTAAATAGATGCTGTCAGTTTTGAATATGCATTACTCTGCAGATAACCCAAATACATCTGGGAAAAATGGAAATAGTAGCTCCAGACATGGTACATTAAGTTTCTGTATATTCATGATTTTCTTTTATTACATTATTCTTTAAAAACAATAAAAAGAGAGACAAAAAGAAGCTTTAAAACCAAATGCAAAAAGGAGGGGGGAGAAAAAATAAAAGTAATATGAACTACTAAAGGATGCAGAGCTTTGGCTTGCACCATAAAAAGTTCACACCCATAAAGGTTAGACTGCATCAGTATTTTACTGTATTTTATGGACTCTCTGTGTTTTAAGATGGGGGGGGGGTTGACCACTCATTATCATTCCTCCAGCCTATCCGATTAGCATGCATTGCAAATTAAACGGTCCATCCTGCAGTCAAATTCTTGTATATATTCTGTGAATCCCGCTGTGGAAAAAGTAATATTGTGGAAAAAGTATATTTGATTTGGTGGGTGCTGGGAGAGTTACAGTTCCATGGAGTGAGAAATATGATGGAATGAATCAACTTTACCATCTAAGCCTGAGGAAAGTCTATGGAAATCCCAAATTTAATTAGACTGCATGAATTACAGATGAGATAAAGAGCCAGGCTGGAATTTAGTTCACTTCAGAATATTAAGCTCTCTCACCTCAGATACGGTTTATAGAGTTTAAGCTGATTTCACACTTGAATGTACCTGTTTAACTCGAGGGATTACAAATACAACCAGTGTGAAACAGGCCTTAAATGTATGTATATACGTGTGCTGTAGATTTGTGGAAACATATTGGCTTGTAAAACCTCAAAGCTAACAGAAGCATTTCAGTGTAATAAATCACAGCGTTCATAAATGCATCACTGGGTCGAGCGTGTTACGACCCAGAGCAGTATACCGCAATTATCGAATGGAGCTTTAAAGACCTTTCAGGGGATGACAAGCCACTGAAGTGTACCCCTACCTGCCCCTGCTGATGTCCCTCAGTTCAACCTGTTCATCTCATCTGGCGCTCCAATCACGTCCATGCTCCCTCTACTCTGAACAATCTTCACGACAACCGTATTTTATATCCCATAATAAAAGTTTTATATGCTCGACACACATTATTAGAGAGGATAGCAGCTAGTAAAACACTTCAGACTAAGAGAGGGGCAGGGAGAGTTATGAATAAAGAAGGAGGAAATGGTAGACATAAAGAGAGGGAGAGGAAGGTAGCGATAAAGAATGACAAAGAGAAAAACAAGGGAGGAAGAGGGACCCGTTGAGGTAAAGAGTTAGGAGAGGATAATTAAGAGGGAAGTTGAGTGTGGTGAGTGAAAGATGGAGGAAAGCTAAAGGGATGCAAGGGAGACATCCTAAAAGATATGGAAAAAGGGAGAGGTGGGGAAGAATTGCGCATACTGAGAGTACATCAGTTCAGGTATTATATCAAACCACCTTATAAACATAAAGGTGTACAATATAACGAGTCATGTGTGGGTTTTTGTCATTGTCTGAGTCACACTCTACTGTGCAGATACTGTAAATGATCAACATCTCACCCTTTTTGATTCCGGTAAATTAAGCTGCTTTTAATTTAGATTATAATGTTTCAAAAAGTTATCTAAATAAGACTGTTAAAGGCTGGCATCCCAGAGACCACTGATTTGAATTCCGCACTGAAACATCGCAATTATTCAGCGGCTACACACCTGTCTGAGCAGTGTGCTTTGATTTGAAATTGAAAGTTAAAAATGGGTGCTAGTAGAGAAGGAATGGCGATACAAAATGTGTTATTTCATTTTTCAGATATTTGAGTTTTACAGCCAGGAAGAGGTCCACTACCATTAATCTTTCCTCCTCTGTTTCCCAAGGAAATTTCATTATAGGAAGATAGAGTCCATCAATGGGACTGTTTCAAGTTCTCTTCAATTTGTCACTGAACAGAATCTTCCTTAAAATCAGTGTGTAGTCAAGAACTAGGACACAGCTATGAACTGTTTCCTCCATGGGCACCACTATGCCTTTACTGTCGCTTTTTCTCCCCTCAGTCAGTCCTTCTCTTGTCCCTGCACCCTCACTTCTCCCTTTTATTCCCTGTGTCTTTCATGTCCCAGTCATCCAGTTCTTCCTTTCTCTACTCTCCACACACTGCACTTGCCAAATACTCATTTTTATTCTCATTTTTCATTGTCTGTACTCCAATGAAAGACCAAACCATGACACATAAAACACTTGTGTAAATGTTGAGGCTGTTGGTCTTGGGATCCAGTGATAAAAGCAAAGCAGTGGCAGACACAGGGTGAAACATACAGGTGCAAACATGTCTGTGAATACATACATAGGATGATGAACCCACAAAGCACATATTGCATGATTTCTGCTTTGTATTTAATTCTACGCCTCTCTATATGTATTGCTATTTACTGCCTTCTTTATCAACCATATTCCTTCTTCATAATTATTACCATATTCTTCTCCTCTTTATGCATCATGTAATGATTTGCTTACATCTCCTACCATGTACATTCAAAGCCTCAGTGTGTACACACATACACACAAACACATAGACGGAGCAGATGACTGTAAAAAGGGCCACATATCTGTATGTGAACATGCACCATCAATGTGTTGGTGTTTCCAGCCATCCTGCATGCAGAGAGCCTTTTCTATTCAGCCTGCTTCGCTGTAACATTTCAATAAACTATGATTTTTGATACCTGAAAAGCTCCTCTCTTTGCAAGCTGAATATAAATTTGTTTTAAGTTAATTCTCTGTGAAGGTCACTTTTATTATCTCTATTTAGAGAGGAGGCTTCAATGAAGTTGGTTCTTCAATGGTGAAGAATACTGAGTCATTACTTTGAACTGAAGTGAGACACTTAAAAAGGCACTTTGAACCTAGCCATTTATTCTACTCGAGGAGACAAAATCTTTGGCTAATTTGAGTGGAAATGTTTTTGACTGGTTGATGCTTTTTTGCCTGTCTTTAGGAACAAAACATCAAAATGGCTTTATTGTCAAGTACTTCATTAATCCCAGTTGGAGACTGAATAACTGAGAGGTACTTCTGAAATAGTGTGGATGTTTCAGAGCAGTTTTCATTCTTAGTAATTATGCTTCAATATTTCTCTTTTTAATCCAAAAATGTTCCTTTCAAAGCTGTGCTGAAAACAGTTGCACTGCACTTTCTAGAGTTTCCTTTATTTTTAATGAGAGAAGTATTCATTTAGAACTCAATAGCTCAATGGGGGTGTACTGTGTCCTCACATCTATGTGGGACCTGTCAAGAAAGTAAATGTTTGGTCTTAGGGGTGAACCTCATTTACATCAGATGTAAGTGCTCCCCCTTGTGGAACGGGCAGCAATAACAGCCTTAAGTAGTTCTTGTATCGTTTTTTTAAATGTCATTCATTTAGTTTGTACAGAGGCTGAACAGTAAGTTAATGCTGACTTTTTTGTAAAAAATCTTGACTGTAAAAGTGGATCTTCAATGTAGATGTGTTTTTATAAATCTCCAACTGAAAACAGATTGTTTGTTTGTAGTTAGAATATACACAGGAAGTTTATATCCATGCTGTTCCATGAATCAATCTGTAAATTGAAGGTCTGAATTTTTAATGCTAATTTTTAACAATTCTTTTTGTCTATTCTCTTACAGACACCAAGACCTCTTAACATCATCAAACAGAACAACGGAGAACAAATAATCAGAAGACGAACAAGAAAACGGCTCAACCCAGATACTTTGTCATCTGAGCCCCCTGCCACCAAACAGCAGCGCATCACCAGTGAGGAGCGGGTAAATGGGGACGAGTCAGACAGGAGCTGTGCTTCGATCAAAAACCAGCAGCCCTCCCCTCGCTCACGCTCGCCCCGATCCACCCAAGCTTTCCTCGCCAGTCAAACCTTGGAGATCCACAGGCGCATGCCCCCACTGCTCCTCCCCTCACATCCCTCCTGCTCATTAGCAGAGGGCAATGGGGGCATCACTGAAGGAGGGATAACATCGAAAATAGATGTAGGTAAAGGAGGAGGGGGATCAGAAAGAGGGAGTCCAATTGAGAAGTACATGCGTCCATCGAAACCTTCGAGTTATTCGCCACCAGGTTCTCCCATTGAGAAATATCAGTATCCGTTTTTCTCCTTACCACTACCCTTAACTCTGTCACCTGACTTAACTCCTGATTCTGATTGGCTCAGATTCTGGAGCAAGTACAAGATGGCTGCCTCTGGGGTTCCTGGTAGCATTAGTAGTCTAAGCAGCCCTGGTAGCCTCGGGAATAACACCCAGTATCTTGGTGCGATGGTGACTCCAGTTCAGCATCATCAGCAAAGCTACACGGTGCCTTACTGTGCCTCTCCATACTCTCCTCTTCCTCCCCCTCCAGCTCCTCCACACTATCCTCCTCCTCCTCTTCACTCCCAAACCTCTTCAGCGGAAAATGAGGCTCCCCTTGATCTTGCCATCAGACAAAGGGATACAAGTGCTGCAAGTGCTCACATGTCTACAAACGGTGCTGAGAGGAGGAGGCATGAATCGCCCATCTCTGAGAGGTTGAGAGAGAACTGGAAAGGAGTGAAAGAGGAGGAGGAGAGGATGGATGAAGGAGGAAACCAGAGGGAAGACGTAGGAAAGGAGGAGAAGGTTAATTTGACTAAAAGTCGGTCCAGTGCCCCAACAAACCGCGCAATGGTAGAAGCATCCACGCAGGATGATATGTCCAACCGTTGCATCCACTGTGGGATCTTCTTCCTTGACGAAGTGATGTATGCCCTGCACATGAGCTGCCACGGTGACCAGGGACCATACCAATGTAGTTTCTGCCTCCATGTGTGTGCAGATCGCTATGATTTCACTACACACATACAGAGGGGTTTACACAGGTACGCAGATAAAACGTCGCAAAACAGAGGACACGTGCAAGAGGGCATTGTTCAGAGCGCCGCTGCACTGTCAGAGCGAGGAAGTCATAATGTAACGCCGGGGAAAGAAGATGAAGAAGAAAATCACAGGGCGATCACAGATGAAAGCAATGACGTTGCAGGAGAATGTCAGAGCAGCAAAGCAACAGAAGTTCCAGCTGATGAAACAGGAGTTGAAAAGGAGGTAGAAGAAGAGAGCGCTGACATGACAAACCAAGAATTGGGTGGCAAGACGGCGTCTGATCATAGCGATGATGTCACACAAACCCCAGAGATGAGTGATGCTGAATCTAAAGACTTAGTGGAAGATACAGAAGATAAAAAATCTCATGCCTTTGACTCACAAAACTCTTAAGAACGTGAAGAATAAGCTGTGTGCCTCCTTGTTCCTGGAGGCGAGCTCTTGTCTAAGTGGACCTAACCTGGGCACTAAATGGAACACATCCTTATGCTGGAAGCACTCAGCTGGCAAATGGTTAAAAAATGATTATAGGATCAGGTGAAACTGCTGCAGGGACAGTAGTATTCAACATCCAAGAGTCCAGGCATGCAACTGAAATCACATTTAATAAACAGCCACTTCATGTGCTCTCCAAATAAGAGGATTGGAAGCTTGACTGAAAGTTGGACTGGTCTCATTTAGGAAGAATTTGAGGGGCTCAGCACTTGCACAGCCACCTTACAGCAGAGCAAAAAAAAAGAAATGCTGGAAGCAGAACACTTTATCTGAATTGAATTAAGCTGGTTCGATATGCACCAAGCTTTATGAAGCCCAAACTCGTCTGATATATCAGTCAGACTCTTTTATCTTGGTACAACCAGATTTGATCTGGTTCAAACTAATTTGTTCTGGTTCAGAGCATGTTCGAGACTTTTTTACTCTGTACAAATGGATCCAAAACCAAAACGCGCTTTCCCTCCCCGAAACTGGTACGAGGTATACTGGTTTTTCCTTCGCTGTGGTTCATCTGGGATTATCTTGGTACAAATGGATCTTTTTCTTTCACACGTGCCATGTTGGGTTTAAAACTGTTAATGCAAGATCACCACAGCTGCAAAGTGGCCCACTGTGGCACTTTTTGAATTTCTCTAACTTCTTTGAACTTGTAAAACCCGGAGTGATTACGCAGGACCGAAGTGTTCTCTACATCCATTTGGATCTAACTAAGTGACATTATTTTCTACCTTCCTCTGTGCCATGATACTAGCTATGTGCCTGGCTGCCTGCCTAATAGAACAACCATCTATTAACCTGCTTAACATTTATATTAATAAAAATAATGATAATAATATGGTAATAATAAAGGTGATGTTATAGTAAAAACAACATGCAATTTGCTACTTTCCTATATAATATGTTATTTTGTAAAGGCAAATGTTTTTTTTTGTTTGTTGTTTTTTCTTTTTTTTTTCAGGAAACGGTACTATAAATTTTAGCCTGTTTGAGGTTTCTTTTTTTTTCTTATTGAGAATGTTACATCTTACACATAATGGTACAGAAAAGAGTGGGTTGTGTGTATGCTTGCATTTGTGTTATTGTGTTGATATATGTGGGTATCAAAGGATGTGTCCGTCCCCGAACAATGATGTAAAGTAATGAAGGCTTGTGCTCGGTTTTTCAGTCCTCAGGGGTCACTCGTGTTGCACACCAACCCACCGGTTGCAAAGCATGTTTGCATCATTACCACATGTCAAACGGTCTAATGGTGTTAGCATGTTCATAAAAGTTCTCTTATGCGTGTGTTAAAGGTCAAATGGTCTTAGTGTGTTACATGTTTTCTGTATGTCTTTTCCATGTTGTCACATGGTTTAAAAGAGAGACTTAGGGACTGTTAATTTCATACAGATCAGTTTTTTGTGTTGACTGTATGAACTCCTGCTCTGTATGGGGTCAGAGCTTCTTGCCTACAGTGTTTTATTAAGCCTATCTCATATTTCTGAAAGTTTGGTAGGTTGCCTCTATGTAGCATGATAGTGTCTTGTAAAATATTGAAATATAGTTGCCTTGTAACTGAACAGGAGCTGTTACAAGTAAGAAATACCCCAACAAATCCCAGTTACATTCAATAATTCAATGAAGTCAAATGTTCATGTTGCTTTCTGTTTAAACTAACTGTTCCCACTCTTCCTGCCTTTATTTCCCACTTTGGGTTCAAATTCCATCTCTCAAACATAAAGAAGAAAAGCACTCCCCTGAAACCATCACCGAGTCTCTCTTTAAACCAAACAGTTCTCAGCGTTTATTTTCATAATTGAGAGAGTCGGGTCCTCAAGTCCCGCTGTTCTTCAGAGTGAATCAACAAAGTGGCCAACTAGCTTATTTTTGTAGAGAGAGAATCACTTCTGCAGCCTTGATGCCTTAGTTGCTAGAAAACAAACAAAAAAATCACAGAGGGACTCCTTTGAAGGAAATAATAATAGGCTGAAAGAAAATAAAAAGATAGGAAGGAAAAAGATATTTTTCTATGCCAAAAGACATGAATGAAAACTATTCCGCTGAGTGCCTGATAACTTTTACAGTTTTTTTTAAGGTATGTTTATCTGTGTCAAAAAGTTTTATACGTTATGATTCATATCAGGCAAAGTTGGGCAAACAATTTTTCATGTAGTGTAATATCAGTCATTCATTTCTTCTTCTTGATATCACATTTTGCATTTCTAGCCGATGAAAAGACCGACTTGTGCTTTAGAAACATACAATAACATGTTTTGCTTTCTCTCAATTGTTATTCACCATCTATATATGACATACTTAGATGACGGGTGTTTGAACCTGTGCCTGAGAGATTTAATATCAACACTATGTCCTCTCTGGTGCTTTAAGACTATTTGGCCTTTATTATTTGAGAGAAAATGACTTAATTGTCACCACGGCGTGTCCATGTCATAGTAACGGTAAAAGTCCTTCTGAAGTGTGGAGGATTTTATAAAACTATTTGGATCAGTTTCAGATCTCATTGATTTTTTTTTCGACACGCTATGATATGAGATTACTTTCTTGCTGAAAATTAGACAGTCTGACAAATGCTGAACTCTTGACCTTAGCATTGTTTTGCCATTCAGCATTTGGTTTGTACTTGCAGATTTAATGTTCAATCTCAAAATATTGTCTTTTGAATAGATTCTGTCTTGTGCTTTTACTCCTATGCAGACAAAACCTGCAGAACAGGGTTGGACTTGTCTTATAAAAACACTAAGAAATCTTTCAGTTCAGCAAACTGGTGCGGATATTTTTAAGTTAAATGTCTAGCTTTACAGCACTTCCTTAGGAGACAAGACTGCTCACTGCTGTGGAATCAATGCAAAGAAATAAGCATTTAGCCAGGGATGTACTTGGTTCAATTTTTTGTGTTTGTGCAAATGCAACGTTTCCCCTGCCTCGATTGGCACATCAGCTGTCTTTGAAAATGAATGTGACACAGACACTACCTGTTAAGCAGATGGGAGTGTAGATCCAGAGAGTAGGCTATAAGGTCAGCAGAACAATGCTTTTCAGACAAACTGATCGCCTAAGTCGGCACCTATCCACATCTGTAAAATTTTTCATCACTGCACAGAAAAGGGACTGTTAACTGTGCTGATGGTGAGCTCTGTCCGTCATTCATTGATTCCCTTAGCTGGCTCAGGAAATTATCACTCACCAGGCCACTAGGTTTCCCTTTTTTAAACACTTAAGTCAACCTAATTACTTAATTACTGGGGAACTAGTGTGAAATTACGAGACAGAGTTGAACCTCCTTGCTAATAGCTACAGCATGCCCACCTGTCAGTCAAGTCAGCTGTGCTCATAATTATACAAAACTTGTAATCTTAATATCTTTTAAACTGTTCAGTTAATAAATTCACACCCTGTACAGTTTGTGCTCTTTGTGGGATTAGCTGCTCAAACAAAAGTAATGTTTTTGTAGTTTTTATTTATTTATTTTTTTTAAGCAATTGAAGCCGCATACACATCATGCCCAGAGGGTCTATCTGTACAGCAAAAATTAACATGTTGACAGCCGGATTCACAAAAAAGGCTCTGATCCGTACAACTAATTTGTCTTTTGGTACACACTGTGGGAATGTGTAGTTTCAGTTCTCAAATATTTCAAAAGTTATTAAACTTTGGCTCATTTGAGGGCACAAATAACTTGACTGACAGATCTGTGACCTGCAGCTGTTTGCAAAGAGGCCTCGTCCAAAGTCAAACAGGTTAATTTGAGTTCAGCGATTTTAATATGGCCCCTGCCAAAGACGGGCTTCAAAACTCCGCATCAGAAACAAATGGGTGACGTCACAGACACTACATCCATATATCATACAGTCTATGGTATTATCATGTTTATAAATAATGCAGATGGTTGCTTGGTTGCAATGTTAAACAACAAGTATAACTCCAGCTTTTCTATTCACAGATTTGAAATGTGTTAATCTCCTGTCTGAAGTATAATCCCTGCACAAACAAAAGTAAGGATTCTTGTTCTCTGTTGAGTACACAACATCCTAGCATTATGCCATCTCCGTACCTCATCTCTTGAGTGCGGCTTCTTGATTGTAATTTCAAAAAGGCAAACCCCTGAGCTTACTCTGGGTGGTGTTATGCTAATGTGTGAAGTGTCTCATGTAAAGTGTGTTGCAGTCATGGGCATCTTTTTGTGGACTGCTAGCATGATACAAACTGTTTACATTTGCAAATGTAGCAAAAAAACAATGGAATGAAGCAGTGCTTTGTTAAAGACAGAACAAAAGGAAGGATTGAGGGACACCTGCTGGGATGGATGGATGGGTGCTTTTGAAGAATTTATTGGGAGTAGACGGGAAAATAGGATCAAATGACACTTTTAGTTGCGGATAAAAGAGGTTTACTTCATGTTTTCATTTCATCCCTCCAGTTCTGTTTTGTTTGTCTCTTTACCTGCAGTCACAATCACTTTGATCTGTCTCACACGTTGTTTAATTTGACAAATAACCCCCTGTCAATCCTTCTTTTATCTCTGCACCTGCAGCTGTTCCCTCTCCCACTCATCTCCTCTGTACTTCTCCACTTTTCTTCATTTCTTCCCTGGGTTAAGGTTGTCTCAGTTGGTAGACAGATGTTTAAACTGAAGTAAGATGTCATACCATGTTGTGTATGTAAAAGCTGAGGTTGACTCAGTTAGACAGACAGGAACCTTTCTCCTTAAATGATCTTTGATTTTGTTGAATTTCTTTCCTAGCTGAATGATCCATGGGCTCATTGAGAGATGAGTGAATTCTAAGCACTTGCTAGAAGCAAGTGGTGGATTTTCTCTGATTCAGATTCTTTCATTTGCCAGTGGGACTTGCATATTAATAAAACCTCTGAACATGTATTTTCATCCTGTAGAAGATGAGATGTCTTTTGGTAGAGATTTTTCATGGAATTTCCAGGAAACATTGGTACCCAGAGAACAAAAAAAATGATGTTTTGCCTTCAATTGAGTCTTGGTGAACCTCCACTTGATGAGCTCAGAGATTTTTTTTTCTCAAAACTACACCCAAACCTTTCAGTGGTTCAGCTTTTGCAAGAATCGTCAGTGTCCTGCCAAACTGTTCCCAGCTTAAGTATCATCTTTCAACTCTTTAAGCCACTTGCCAAATTATAATGCTTTTTCTCTACATCAAATATTCTTGAGACAAATTTTGAGACAACATTTCATGTATTGTTAAAGTTTCTAAAAGGCAAATTTGATTTAAAAATGCAGTTTTGCAGGACACAACTGACCATTTACTTCAATTGTGAGTGTATGTTTTAGGTTTGATGGCATTTCACATCAGCGTTTACATTGGGGGGCCTTAACAAGTGTTTTAGTTTTGTCTTCGTCAGAATGTGTTTTAGAAAATTAATGCTGTTGCTTGCACTCCTTTTGTTATGTTGTTATTACCAAGGAAGGGACAACACAAACTTACACAAAGACACACACCGTCAGAGGTACGGATCGAGTGTACATTTTTGGATGTACAGTATTAATCATGGGAGATAAGGGAGCTAAAGGCCAGTTTAGTATTGGTCAGAAACACATACTCATACACATACACGCACACTTCAACTATGTACATTTAACCAATATATTAAGTAGGTTTTTGTTTCTATTAAGTTGAATGGCTTTTATAGAAAGTGTTGATTCTGTTTAGGTTATTTTCTCTCATGTTTTCATTTTGTTTTCTCTCATTGTATTTTATTCTGCTACTTTTCTGTACGTTATTGTTTTTAGGTTTCATTTCATGCAAAAAAAAAAAGAAAAAAGAAAAAGAAGATATTTCAACAACATATTTTGACAGCCAAGAAAAGTTTGTTACACAGCTAAACTTGAAGAATAATGTTAAGGATGATGACGATGATAATGATTAATAAAAGTAATAACAACATACCAAAAACTGATTTTGAGTGTTGAATCTATCTGTAATGCAAAATTTCTCTTAAAGACTCAGAGAAGCTGTGGTACATGCTGTTTTTCTGAAAGAAACTTCAGAGTCTGATCTGGTTTTAACAATTTCATAACCAGGCAGGTGGGACTATCTCAACAAAAGACTTTTGATAAGAAAATGTCCAGCCTCTGATCCTACCTCATACTGCGCCGCCTCGTACTGCATAAAGTAAGGAGCCTCAACGCCAGAATTTTTTTCACCATATCGCCTTTGCTTGTTGGGTCTTCCTGTTTTTGCTGCTCAGAAAAGTTTAGCAGTGAGATGTAAGTTGACCCAGTGAAAGGAAAATCTTTCATCTTTCTCGAAGAAAATTGAAGATTGAATTTATTTTGTAGTATTGCTGAACGCTGGGGCTGGACTTGCTAAAAGAAAAATAACAGAGGAGCAGAGGAAAGCTTAAGGGGAGAGTGATAGAGCATGGACTTAAGCTGTTTGTGATAATGTGTATATAACCCACCTGCGGCAGTTATACTGCAGGGGTCTATTTAAACGTAAGAGTCTATCAACAAAATGAAGAGCAAGGTTAAATTTGCTGTGCTTTTGTATGCTAAACAACCATACAGACTGAGTACACACAATTTCTTTGCTTTCCTGTTTCAAACAGCACTACATAACTACATATAAAAACGATGCCATATGTTTTGCATCATGCTAGGAGTTGTCTGGAACAAAGAAAAGTAGTGTTAAAAAGAAGATCTGATCTACATTTGCTTTGAAGAAAAAAACTCCCTTGGTAATTATCAGGTCCTTATGACCATGGTGCTCATGGGTAATGGAGTCTTTATCCAGGAAATACAACCAATTTTGGCCAGAGGCTTCACGACAATCAACGCCAAACATAGTTCTGACAGCACCCTGCTTTAAGTAATTGATGCAGGTGTTTTACTTGACATTTCAAATGGCCGAGAAGAAGAAATTGACACGATTCAATTCCTGCAAGAAAACTTCAGTGGTGTCACAATTTTCATATAATTTTTCATGCAAATTTAACAATGTTTAGTTGCGCAACCACAGTCTGTTTGTCCACATATTGCTGACCAGACTTCTCAAAACCTGCAACCTCTCAAATGGCCACTAGAGGCTGGCCAGAAAAAGTCAAACTGGACATATTCATTAGATTAAAAAGAGGCAGGGCAAAATCACAACACACATTTACTGTGATATCAGAGTCATAGTGATTCTTTGCCTGTTGTGCCTTGCCATCACTTTTTCAACTCAGCACCGTAAGACCAACACTTGAGCACACAACAAGTTGAGCAATGAACAATGCTTGCATTTTAACATTGCACTATTATTATTTTCTTATGTATTTATTTTCTTTTACTGGACAGCCATCGCCTTTAGAGGAGAAATTGTAATTTTCTATGTTACCATCTGACCTTGCCTGTTAGACTACCACTGAGTCAGGGTTTCATTTTCCAGACAAGATATTAGAAGGTTGTATTCAAATTAAAATGTACAGGGCATTTTGGACAATCTATGAGATTTCCTCTTGAGCTGCTGCCAGGTCAAAATGTCAACCTCGACACACAAGACAAACATTTCTATGATAATGTTGATTTTAGTGACCCCGCCACCTTTCCTCCGGCACAATTCCCAAGACAAACTGAATATTTAGCTGAACTAAGATCTACATAATGTACTCCTGGAGTGTGGTGCACTCTGTATCTTTTAGAATATTTTATGGTAGCATCAGCTCATTGACAGAGCTGTTATGACACAACAGATAGAGTTGGCAACGTAAGCAGAGGTTATTATTATGAGTTATTTCCTCCTACCACATACACTATAGAGGAATAATTTGAGATCCCACTTAAATCTTCCTCCCAAATCTCATTTGGGTCACAAACTCTGACAGAATTGATTCCTCACAGCTGTGCTATCTGTCAGAAGACAAAAGCTGCTTATCTCACATCTATATTATTAAGCCCAGTATTAACAATTTATCCCAGTGTTCGCACTACGAACATTGATTAGAGTTGATTAACACTGCATTAGAGCCCGCAGTGAAATTATGAGGCCGCATGGCGGCATTTAAATGTGTGTGTGAGCGTGTGTCGTGGGTGTACAAGTGCATGATGATTGGCCACAGAGAGTTTGTGTCCGACTAGAATATTAAACACCCTGGTGTCTACCGAAGAGGTCAACACACAGACACGTGCAGCTGCACATAATTATGAACCTGTTCAAGGCAAAAAAGGAAAATCCATCAAATGAATACAAGACACAAGACTTCAAAAGGAATGTTAAAGCAACAGTTCATGGACACTTGTATACTGACAAAAAGAAAACATACAGATTCTTAAACACACAAAGCCTAACAGATTCTTGTGTCTCAGTTTCACACTTGTGTATCTCCTCTGTATGCACCCCCTGCCCCTGCCTGTCTGTCTGTCAGCCCGCCTGTCTCTCTGTTCCAACATCTCGCAAACATCATTTCTGTTTATTGTAATTCATGTTTATTTATGAGTTACCTACACTGTTGACAGAAGGTTTGACTCTCTGTGCCTATGTACAAGAGAGCAGTGGGGAAAGTAGCTGGTTGAGTGTCTGTGTGTGTTGTTGTTCATGCATGAAGCAGCTTTGTTGGGGTTGTCCCTTTTTTGCGGGGGTTGATAGAGATATGGTTTTGATTTCTATAAATATCTGAAAAGCTAGGTAGATAAATAGACTGATGGTGTGGCAGAGATGTCATGGACCTATAGGGTCTCTCTGACCCTCTAACCAATCTTGGTCCCTGCTGAAGCTATAATTACAGCTCTCCATGGCCTCAGTTTGGCAGCTGTATATCATCAGCTTCACAGTGAGCTGCACTGCAGAGGGATTTGATGTGTAATCTGCTCTTCTTTTATTTCCTCTTCTTCTCCAGTTGCCGGGGTATCTGTACACTTTCTCTTTTAATCTGCATGTGTGTCTTTCCTCCCTGCTTTTATTCTTCTCCCAGATCTTAGTACACTTCGTTGACATCCCTAAACAGAGCTCATGTGACCTGGTCATTTGGTAGGGCTTAGTTTTCCAATCCTCTGCAAGGAAGCATTGAACTAAAGATTTTTATTGGTACAGTCGTGCGGACCATCACTGTCAAGAGAAACTAAAAGAAGAAGAGCTATATATATATGTGTGTGTGTGTGTGTGTGTGTGTGTGCGCGTGTGTGCGTGCATCACACACTTTAAGGCTAAATCTGGCCCCAAGTCTAGGTCACCAAAGAAGAACCTAAGCTGAGTCATTGTCAAATACCCATTTTGATTGTTATCTTAATAAGACTGACCACTGTTGCTCTTAAATTAACACAAACATAAGGAAAGTGTGTTTGGTACATTATGTCTTAGTTTTTAAGATGATTCTTGGCAATAAATCTTATACCTTCAGAAAGCCTGTTTATTCCCATTTTAAATGGTGCATTTGTAAGGAAAACGCATTTGTGGAATGAGCCACAGAGCTTAGGATGTGAGTTGAGCCCATGAAGAATTTGCCAAATCTTCTTTGCCAGTGCCAAACAGCTTCTTCTGCCATTGACTCTTCCTGTTTTGGGGTGTTGTTTGATGGATTAAATGAATAACATCTGAAGAAACGAGACGTGAGCAACTTTATTGTTTTGACATACAGGAGCCTAAGTAGTCGGTGGAAGAACCATACAGAGCTATGAAAACTTGGCACCTCCTCCTCCCTTTATTTAATGCTGAGTCTGTTACATATATGAACCTTTACATGACAGTGTGTGGCCTTGTTGGTCGTCTGGAAGTTGTTAAGCTGAGATGTCCCATTGAGATGTCAAAATGAACAATATGAAATTTAGCTCAACACATAGCACTGCACCACAGAAACTGAAGTTTAAGGAAGTGTTTACATTTTATCTTATGTAGGAATGTCCTTTTGTACTTAATATGGGCCCCATTACCTAGAAATTCCAATTAAAATGTCTTGAGTGAAGATAATAAGAGACAACAGTGATACATGAATTCCTTGTAAAGAGTAAAACAGTCTGCCAGAGGGACAGAAAAAATGTACTTTTTTAGATTGAGAGGGATAAATATTAAGATTTCTTGAAAAAGAATTCTACTGGATTTTACTTTCACTTTAAGTTTCTTCACTTCTTAGGTACAAACACACACACACACACACACACACACACTGTTTTCACTCTTTTTTTTTCCTTTTTTATTTTGCAGGGCAAGCTTTTTCAGAAAACACATTCAGGTATCAGTGCTCCCGCATATAAATATATATACATTCACTGATGCTTGCTCACAAACAGTATGCAAATGTTCAATGTTTAACTGCAGACCCAGATATGGGGAGAGGTGCATATTGCATCTACACACACACATAAGCACACAGCAACCTTTCCTTGGCCCATCCTTCACATTAGGCCTCAGGAGTGCTTTAATAATCATTCTTTTAATAACATTCTCACAGTATCACTGATCATCCTATATGTATCTGTATGTGTGTGTGTGTGTGTGTGTGTGTGTGAGTGTTTCCCAAAGAGCATTTCAATTTCTGCTGACGCTCTGATAAGCTTTTCTCATACCTACAGCCCACCTCTCTTCCTTTTTATTAACCCTTCCCCCTTACTATTTAATGAATTGCATTTTAACTCTGGATTGCATGAGAAGACACCGGTCTAAGCAGTCAGAACAGCTGACTATCAAACCCCTCCTCTATTTTTGATGGATTTCTTTTTTTTTTTAATCTCTCAGCTATTTGGTGTCTTGAGCTCCAGGTTTACTCTTATTTTCAAAGTGTACGGTTTCCAGTTATAGTTTTACATAGTATATCAAACTTTTATAGAGTCCTAAATGTCTATATATAATAGTTTATCTACACTGTGTAATGTTTGAGAGAAAGACTATGAATGTGTGCGTATGTGTGCAGTTTAAGCATTCATGATATTTCTTCCTCTTCATCTATCACAGAAAACAGAGATAAGCAATAAGACGATCTACAAGCAATATGCCCACATTTCCAAGGCAGTAAGTGTTCCAGGAAGACTGGTTTTTGAAAAGCAATGTTTTCCTCAGACTGTTTGAAAAAAGAAGCCTCTCCCTGTCAAACTCATTGTCTTCACATTATGTATTGTTCTCAGTGCACTCAGAGCTGTGATGTATGCTCATGCAGCGTCAGTGCTTCTGTTGCTTTCGGCCTTATTGTCTCCCACAGTCTCTGCCTGTGCAATCATCCGTCTGTTCATTGTGCAATGCCTCCTCAACAATTGGAATTTGATCAAATTTGGGAGACTGATGTGTCTCACCACTGCATTCTGACACGTTGGAAATTGAAATGATTAGCTGAAACAGTGCTTTGAAGACAAATCAAAAGAGAACGCATTGTGCCGTGGTGACAGGATGGTTACTGAGGCCTTTTAACGCCCCGTTTGTGGTCACAATACACTAAATATAATTTTCTGACTAAGTTCTCATTTATATGGTAAGTTTTTGTAAAATTAGCTCTATTAACATTATCAAAAGTAACCAACTTCAGCTCATGCTTAGACAGTTAGAATATGAGCGAAGAAATAGAGTATGCTTTGGAAGAGTCCATAACAAAAGAAAAGGGAGCATAGTGAAGAATTCTACTTCAGTTTTTTTCATGTTCAGTAGCACATATTTTCAACACAAAGCCAATAAAATTTGAAGTTTCCAGTGCTCAGTTTGAGTGCAAAAACGGTGGTTTAGGCAGATATTTTATTATCAATGTGCTTGCAGCATTCAAATAGTGTAATTATGGAAGATTGCTGTCCTGGTCAGTGTCAGCGACCAATCAAAATCAAAAGAACAGTTAACACATTCAGTTTTTAAAGGTCAGATTTTCATGCACACAGCTTCTTCTAACACTGTAAGGCACCTTAGTCACCACAAACAGATACAGAAGTACAGCAGCAAAACAACACTTGAAACCTACTAACAGTAGGCCCCACTGAGAGGTTCTGTGAAACTAAGGCTCTTAGATGCTGCCAATGTGAAAATTAACATTTACAAAACCTAAGATTAATGTAACCAGAAAAAAAAGTTACAGAAGTTATAACATGATAAAAATAAAAATTTGGATTGATTTCTTTAGAGCCTTTATATCAACAACGAAAGAAATATTGTGAATTACTCCAAAGAGTTGATTTTTGTGAGTTCAATTGAATGGCCCTAATTTGAGGTCTTTAAATGGTTATTTTCACAGACTGCCTGAAACAGGACCTAGGATGTTGCCTTTCTTTCAAAAGTTAAACCATGGTCAACTTATTAGTTGTCAAAGTCTTCCCCAGTTTTTCATTTTGCCCTCATGAATAAGACAAACAAAGCTTTCCTCTGAGAGCTCCACCAACTGATGTGTTTACTCCGCAGCTCAGTGAGAGACCTTCAAAACACTGTATTGACCAACTTATTGGGTGATTTCATCTTCTATTCATGCTCATCAGAATCCTAACTGTGCTGACAGAAACATTTGCCGGGTTTAAAATAACAGCCGATGGCAATTTCACTTTTTCTCCTGCTAATTTCCTCGATGATGATTCTAATAGTGTGTATACATCTTCACTTGGCTTTAGGCTGCTGACATTTCACATCAACAACCATTAATACAGCAATGACTTTAAATATATTCGAGCTTAATAAGCGAGGGTTACGCTTGGAAACACAAAGTTCCTCCAGGAAGCTGGAGATCTTGATAACTTAAGATTCATTTTCATTAATATATTCCCTCCTGGGGTAACATGGCTGGGAGAAACTTGCAGAGGGATGGTGCTCATGAATAATGGTGTTAAAGGGTCATCCAGCTGTAGGGCATGGGCCAACCCTTCACACCATCTCTGCTGAGTTAAAACACAAGCTTAAGTACGATCATATTTAAGAATAATGTTCAATGTTACAAATTCATTTGGTATAAATTCTTCCTCAAGTTGCCCAATAGGTCACAACATCTCACTGTCAACATTTCTGTGATGCTTGGTTTGAAAAAGACCTTAAGTGTTGCATTAGAAAATATCACAAAGCTGCAATCTTTACTCTATTAGAAGGGTCACATGAGGACAAGGAAAACATCAGAAGAGCCATTTTGTGCTTAAGAAAGGAATTATTGAATGCAGGGTGGTTGTATTACACAATATTAGATAAATTCTTTCAAGCCTTTTTACCTTTGAACTCTGTTTCGTTAAAACACTCTTCTTCTGAAGGGTGGAAAAGTATGTAACTAATTGAACTAGAAGGTAACATTTTGTTCTGAAAAGCATGTAAAGAATTAGGAGTGAAGTCATACAGATTATATAATTATTCTGCCCTCAAGTTGGAAACCATCCCTTAGCATGATTACATTTTATGTTGGCTAACTCCACTGTATAAAAGAGATGGTGCAACAGCTCCCTCGACATGAGGCCAAAACTTTTAGATCCCTCTTAGCAACTGGCTACAGTAAAGATTATATAGCCCCCATTTTCTAATTTCACAGATACATGCGTCAAACTTAGTATCAAAGTACAAGTGAAGAGAATAAAATCTTGATAATGCCAGCTGTGTTAATTATGAGCATGCCATGGCTCCACTGGCACAATTGGTGGTAAGTATGGAAAATGTCACAGAGAGTGTGAGAGAATGATGGTAAGTCATATTTAAGACATGGCCAGAAAAGAAACAGGTGGGTTTATTTTTGCAAATTTAAAAGGATAAAATGCAGTTAAGTTAAAATTTGAATGGGACCTACATATCTGTTGCTTCCTTGCAGACAAGATGCTAAGTTGAAGGTCTGAGAAAAATAATTTTCTTTTTTGTTTGTTTGTTTGTTTGTTTGTTTGTTTGCTTGTTTGCTTCTCCTTCCCTGGAGACAGCTTGGGTGATGGCTGTACATATCCACCATTATGAGTAAGTTGCCTTGTATTTTTATTATTTGTATTTATTTGGTGCTTTCAATCATATAAGGATACACAGTACAAAAAAGTTAGAGTTGATTTGTCATGTATGTATACTGAAAATGTATTTTTGAAAACTTGGCCATTTCCAATGCATTCTGAGTTATTGCAGCTATACTCAAAAGAAATGAGGCAAACAGGAGCTCAGTTTACTTTGACCCCAAATTGAATTACACTCGTAAATGTAAATAACTGACATCTGAAGTCGTAAATGAAGATGTACAAGTAAGGTTATCATGGTCTGATATCAAATCATTAAACATTGCACTGACTTAAACCTCTTTCAGTAGGTAATAGATCCTCTCCAGCTCCCTTCACTGATCCCCTTCAGTTCTTACAATAGTGAACTAGAAAAAGAAGAAAAAACACACCTATCAGTACTACTTTTTTTTTTAGCATAATGTCCTAACCGTTATATTTCAGGCATTACCTGCTTGTGATCTTGACAGTCTAGGAGCTTAAGAGTATCCTTCATTAATATGGAATATCTTGGAAATTGTGCAGTAATCTGTGTTATCAGCTTCAGGCATGCACTTGAATGCAGAATTTGTTTGGGTCAAAATGGCACAATTAATCTCAATTTACATGCCTTCATGTAATAATGGGTGTGCAGCTCTTATTTGCTTAAATACAACTTATGGGTCAAAGTACTCTGACCCTTGGCTGCGTCAAGCTTCGGAGCTTACACTTCAGTATAGATTAAATGACAACATGTAGGGTGAATGCATATTTAACCAATTGCTTTCTGTGATCATGAAAAAATGTGAATCCTTTTCCATAAAAAATGTAACTATGCCAATAACCAGAGTGCCCTGGGTTAATCATTTTAATATACGTGTGCATGTAAATGATCCCAATTAAAGAGGGAAGAAGATGGAATAATAAAAAGAGCTGGGATAACGTGTGTAGACAAGCAGATGGGGAGATTGAGGGAAGGCGTCTCCTACCTCTCCTCTCCATCCATCCATTATTCAGTATACCTTCAGGTCAAACTCTCTGTGTCTGCCTGACACCCCTCTACTCCTCTATAGTGTCTCCCACTCCCCTTTCCACTGTCTCTATCTTTCTGTTACCTTTCATATTCCCCAGCAATGACCTCAGGGAGACGAGGCCTGGCTGTGGCTGTCAAAATTTCTATTGATGTATTTTTTTAAAGATTTAATTATAGTTATAAGCACATTGATTTTTAGGGGTAAAAGTTTCTGCAGAAGTTTTGTCACTTTTTTGTAGTTCTGTCTTGCTGCTGCACTTTATAAAAAAATAAAACACAGAAGGAGAGAAACAATAGTTAGAAAGAGTTGGATTCAATGATATCCAGACTTTTTGCCTCTTCACAGTCTGCTTGTGTTCAAGGTATTAGCACTGATCGCTTTATTTGACAGCCCTCAGGATTGGTTCTCTTACTCAGGTAGGAGTCAAAGCAATGGTGCAAATAGACATTTGGAACAGGTGTCTCTTCCGACTGATGTTCCTTACGGCTCACATTTACAAAATCAGTCGCCTGCTTGGCTAAATTGGTGTTATGGTGCTTGTAAAATTGAGTTTGAAGGGAGCCTATTTTCAAGAACTTTCTGCAATCATGGCAGCAGTCTATTGTTGAACATTTTTTCTATTTTCTTTCATTTACAAATTAATATTCTATCCAAAACTCTGTGCACTTGCAATTCATTTCTTTGTGTAGAGTTTTAGTATCTTCTTTTATTGATCATTTATCCAAGTTTTAAAAGAATTATCTTTCATTTCAAAATGAAATGTAACTTCTTAAGCTTCTCAGGAATATGAAAAGAATTTGTCTTACAGGTCTTACGTAACTCTTGCTGTACTGGATACTTGTATTTGTTGTGAATGAATAGTAAACAATCTCATGACCCATACGTCCTAATGTAGACATATGCATTGTTTTTGCCATGTCATACTTTATTTTAATTTATTTTATAATTATTTACATGAAACAGTGAACACAAATTTGTGAGTAGAAAAGTCATATTGGTTGAGTGAGTGGCAGTTTTCTTTAGTCTGTCACAACAGGTGAGAAAAATTGCAAGAATTCATCCTACAACTACAAAAACAAAGAAAGAAAGAAAATAAATTTTGGAGCTTTTTTAAAGAGGATTGAAAGAAGTACTTGTAAACAGTAAGTTTGTTTGCCACAGGAAATTTTAGTCAGTCTGGCACCTTTATTGTGAAACCAACTCAGAAGTTAGCCCTTAAGTGCTCCAAACAAGGTCAGCTCTATGTGGTGAAGCTAATCTTAACAAACCCCTAGGAAGCACTGTTCTCAGTAATTTTGTACTCTATCCAGAAAGCTTCCAGTGCTTTAATTTGCTTACAGAAAATCCATTCATTTTTGTGCTCTTCTCAAACTCATCACACATCCATGTCTTGCCCCTGCAGCACACTAAACAGCATATCTAGTCTGAGATCCATGATTCACTGATACTTCCTGAATTTCATTTTTGCACTCAGTTTGAGATAATTTGAAGCAACAAGTGCTGAAAAATACCTGACCAACACAGTAGTAGTTATTGTTAGTCATATCAGCTCAGTTTAACCCATCAACAGCTAATTGGTTAACATTGGGCTGACTGTTGGTTTTGCTGTTATAATGTAAAAATAATAGGAGCCAAAAAATGATCTTTAAGAAGCACTGCACTGGTTTTGAGTGAGTTGCTCAGATTTATCAATAAATGTGCAGCATTAGCTCTAAATACTCCTGAAAAGCGGGGGATTTGGAAGGAAACCCCATTTTGAGGACTTTCATAGTAAGAATACTCCAAGTGGCTCTATGTTAATAAAAAAACAGTGCAGGCAATGCACTTTATTTTCACATCAGCAGCTCAAACTTGATGAAAATTGTGAGGCTGCTTTATGTGTATTTTGGTCCAGGTTTTTCAGAGCTCACATGACTCAAACATACACACCTTTACTCTGGCCACAAGCCCCTTTTGCTATAGCAACCAATGCAAGGAGGAATAGTTGTGCGAGTGCCTTGAGGTACTTCTTTATTATTGATGTGGCCTTACAGATTCCATTTGCATCAAATTGGATTCTTGCGTCCGGACATCTGTGAGAGGAGTCATAATAACTTTTTGTTTTATGTGCTGTGCTGTTTGATATGCAGCGTAGCTCCTATTAAGCCTACCTTAAGGGTTAGGATGTCCGAGACTCAGCCTATTAAACTAATGCAAGCAGTATTTAAACAGTTTGATCCTTTGGTGCTCAACCTGATTTTGAAGCATTTTCACCATTATGTTATTGCACCTTGTTACAATCATAGTAGATGTGGTAAATTTTAACTCATACAAAGAAAATATGAAAATATATAATGTTCAAATAAGATATAAGTACAGGTATCAACGATGCACTTGTTATCTTTAATACCAATGTTTCAGATGCGTAAAAAAGGAAATGTACAGGTTCAGGGTCACAGCCTTTGATGGTAGCTTTGATGCAAGGGATAATGAACTGTTTTGGGGGGCTTATGCACCTAGAATCCTGGAACTATGAGCAAGACCCTAATGAGGTTTTGTTTTGCCCTGAATGGCCAGAGGTGAAATCTTCTTCTTCACTTCCATCCTAATGCTACAAATGCTCAACTACACAGATATGAACAAACAAGTACATATGACAGTTGGAATCTTGAAACACTTACAGGCTGTGTTTCTGTCTATAAAAATTAAGATTAAGTTGTGTGTAAACTGTGTGAGGTTCAACTGTCACATGAACATTCAACCAGAGCACAGTGTTAGCAGCACAGATGTGTGAAGACTAACCTGCAGGGAGAACTAAAAGCTGGTGGTTTTAGCTTTTTTCGTGTTAACACCAAGTCTGACATTGTTTGCCTGCAGGGTTGGCCATATTTAATTATTTGCAAGATAAACTTTGCTTATTCTGATTGCTTTCTGACTTTTTTCTTTACTTTTAACTGGTCAGATATTCAAGTTCAAGATTATTCCCAGTTTTGACCAACCAGAGTAAAATAAGTAATGGAGGCTAGTAAATATCTGGATTAATATATCTATTGTAAGCCCTGTGATGAACTGGGGACCTATCCAGGTTGTACTAAAGTGTCATGTTCCATCATATTTTTTCGTGGTCCTACCCTCCAAAGGTTGAATGTTATGTGTTAAATGACTTTTATATGATGAACAAGAGAATAAAAGTGTATTACAGTGCAGAGAAGTTATTTTAACAGGATGGAATGATCAGATTAGGATCAAAAGAAAAGTTGTACATGATTTAATATTTGATATCTTGAGTTGATAATAAAAAAAACCGTGAAGAAATAACTCCCTGAGGTTGTGAAGAAGGTATTGTAAGGTGAGCTATAATTTTGAGTGACTCCTGAATGAGTGATTAAAATGGAAGACTTCAGTCATCAAGCAAAGATGGAAAAAAAGCAATCAGTAGTTAAAAATTAAATGCTAGGAAAATGGAGGAAATATTGAGATGAGATGAAAGAGAGTGAGTGTGAGAAAGACAAAAGAGGAACATGCATTATGAAGCAGACTGAAGAGCTTCTATGATAGAGAGCGAGAGACGTGGATTGTAAAGAAAATATAAGTGCTGCCAAGTGATCTGAATTGACCGCACAATCTCTCAAACACTGAAGCCATATTAAGCAAGCGAGGGAGACACAGCAGAAATGTGATGACTTAAGTCGACAATAACAGGAGGGGTTGTACCAAGGAGAAAGACGGAGAAAAGCCAGCGAGAGAAATGGAGAACAACTGCATCTGAGGGTGTTAAAGAGTGAATAAATGAAGCAGCAAGAGAAAGCAGGAAATGATAATGATCCTTGCAAAGTTAAGCGGGGGGGAGCATTAGAAAGGAGCAAGGTGGAGATAGGGTGAGTGACGGATGATGGGAGAGCAGGGGGAAAAAAGGAGACGCAGGGAAATGAATGGTGAGGACAAGATGACAACAGCGATAGAAAGGTGGAGGTCTTTTTATCCGTGTGTCTGTTCCTCTCTCATTTTGCTGTATCACTCACTGTCAGTTTATCATTCAAAGGCTTTTCCTCTTTTTTTCCCAACAGATCCTCATTTCATTATCACCACTGACTGTTCCCTTTACCTTCCTCCTTTGTTTTTTTTAATTTAATCATTCTTATAATTTACCCAGTAATATATGCTGTCATATCCAGTTGAAATATATTTTAGAGGGCATGTATTCAATACCCATTATCAGACTCTGCAGAGCAAGTTGCTCATCAGGAACAAACTCAAACACTGAAAGCACAGCTGACAAAACAATTTGGGGTTCAGCGTTTGGCCCAAGGACACTACAGCATGTGGACTTGGGGAGCAGGGGATGAAACTGCAGATTGTTTTATTAGTGAAGGACACTTTGTACCTCCTGAGCTACAACAATGCCAAGTGCAGAAAGTCTGAAGCAGGCAGTAGCTTTTGCACTCCTCTCTGTACTGAAGTGATTCCCACACCTAGACTTTACCCAGGTAAACCATCATTTTTGCCAAATAAATGTGCATTTTTCACCCCCACTCTGTTCCCCTCTCACACATGCCACTTGTAGCTTCTGGCAAGTGTTCTGCAGACGAGAATGCTGTCTGTCTGTGAAAAAAGCAGCAGAGCAACTGACTGAGGTTCCGTGTCACATGTTAAATATGAATCTTCATTGTTTTCAAACTGCTGCAGCTGGTCCCAGCCAGTGTCATTTCGCATAATCTTAGTTTTATGATGTGTTGTTTTTCCTTCTATCTCATTTACTGTATTCTATATGTGTGTGTCTTAAGTGTTCCTGTTGTATGTTGTAGTGCTTTCCCTTCATGTCAGCTTCATGTTTACCTCCAGCCTTTACGTGTTTCCCTCCTGTTTGATTTCACCTGCTCATTGTCACACCTGTGACTCTGTGTTCCCTCCTTCTGTGTCAGTGCATTGAGGCCTTGTTCACATGTAGCCAGGTATCTGGTATCTTTAAATACATTTTTTTCTGTTTGTTTATCTGCTGATGTTATGTATTTTCATTAAACCCTCTTACCTAGTATGTCTGCATTTACATTCCTGGTGTATTTTCACTTACAGATTTGCATTGTTTCAATGCTCTACAGTTTTGACAGGTGGGCCTCCATATGTAGCTCACCTGTGGCAAAAATGCAGATGATTGAACTTCTTGGTTTTCCCCCTGAATTTTTTTCATACGAGCAGATAAAAAAAAACGTGTTTTGGTGGATTTTGTACATTTTGAATTGTCAGTTTTACACAGTTTTGGACAATAATGGGCATCCTGATCTTACAGAGAGGTGGATGTAGCTGTTTTCCAGGAGAGTAAAAGTACATTTCTGTACACCAAACCTATTTTTACTTGGTATAACATGAATTTTCCCAACTACAAATGCAGTTTTAGTGTTTCCTCTTTGGGTGAAATCATTGCACTTCCATGTCTGATAATGATATTGAGTGTTAACACTAAATATCCTAAATAAATATCTAAATAAAGTTACTTTGAGGTGAAATCATCCTTTCACACTGACCTAAAGAAAGGCTCCTATATGAACAAAGCTCCTGAGTCTGCAAGTCACAGAGCCATGAATAAGTTTACCTTATATTACATTCCTGTTTCTTCCAACTTTTTAATGTGTGTCATGTTTCATTTCCTCCTCCTACTAAAAAGCAGACCACGAGACACCTCCACCATCCATCACTGCACCAGCCAACAACACAATCAGCCTCTGCTGCGATTCTCAAACAGAGGCAGGTGGAGAAGATTTCTGCCTGTGAGTGGATGCTGAATGAGTCCAGCGGGATAATAGCAATTATTTTATCAGCTGTATTGTTAGATTGATCAAGTAAAACAAAAATGAACATGTCTATAAAAGATTTGTGGTTTATCTGAAGCAGTGTACACAGATGTTAAAGATGACTCAAAGACATTCAGAGCACATTAGCACAGATGGCAATCTGAAGTGTTTCTTAACAAGCTTCAAATCGTTAAGTGAGTTTCGGATTTAAGAGACCTCACAGAATAATCTTTATGAATGAGCAGTTTGCAGTGGATGTGGGCTTCTCTGTGCTCGATATGGGATTTGTATAAGCACAAATTGTGGTCAAGACTGGTGTTCATTCTTTTTTATTTATTTTTTTTCATTTACTCTTAAGAACGTGACTTGAGCAATGAATCTAGCAGTAACACTTGTTACTTTTAGGGAAAAAATGATATTTTCCTTCTCCCGATGCTACAACAAATTAAGAGACAGGCTGTCTGAGGTTGTTTTTCTTTTGTTGCTCAAAGTTAAAATTGTTCTGCAGTTTGTAGTGCAGTTCAGTTAACCTACTGCAATATCAAATCTTTTTTTTCTTCACCACCGAAAGAGAGAGCTGTTTAGACCATCCATCAGAAGCTGCTGGTGTTTCAGTCAGCTGATTGGTGCTCACAGCTGATGCCGCTGTGTGTGAAGTCAGAGGTCTTTAATCACAACAGTGACCATATCACTGAGCAGATTATTGTTTTGATGCCCTCTGAGGCTTAACTGCACTGCAGTCTTTGGATGCACCATGTTGGACAGACACCTGAGGTATGTTTCAGACTGACAAGAACTTTACAGAGTAAAGCTGGTGAGAAGGAGTGTCTTAAAGCAGACTGTTAATTCAAACTTAGAGCTTTTGGTTTGAAAACGTATATTACCAGAAAAGACACAAAGTCACTCTCCACCCTCAACCTGTTGCCTCCTTTATCCACCATCCTTCCCTATCTGAACAAAAGCTAAATAAATAGATAAAAATAATAATAATAAACATAATAATAATTTTAAAAAAATAGAAGCTTGTAGCTAAGGCTTGTTTCTGCTCAACTGGGTCCACTTTAACTGGGAGTGGGTTATATCAAAAGAATAACAATAAATCTGCAGTCTACCATGTGCTGTCTAAAGGCAGAGAACAGGAGAGGCCAAATTAGTCACTAGGACCCATCAGTGGGAGGTGAGGAGAAGAAATGAGGACGGAAGGACAGGGGTTCAGAAAAGGGTAAGGCGTGAGGGGGGATGAAGGATGAAGGAGAGGATGAACAAAGAAGTGTTCTCAGGCTGAGACAATTAGTCCAATATATAGCTGTGAATATCTAAATGATTGTGTTAAGTTGTGTGGGAGTTAGTTGGAGTGGAGCATCTTTGAGCAAATCAACAGGGATAGGACAGATGAAAATAAGCAACTGATTACCACAGTTTGTATATGATGATACATAGCACTAATCAAACAATACAACAATATAATGTTTTTATACAATTGCCAGCCTTTTCTTTTTTTTAATGTATCATGTGCTTTAAAACCCCCACCCTTTATCAGCCCTATTTCTTTTTCCACTACAAAATTACAGTTGGTCAGATCTGTTGCTCAAGTTATTGTTTTTTCAATCAAGCCTAAAACTAAATCATACTACTTACCTACTATATATAATAAGAAAACAGACAACTGTACACTTTTGTAATGTGAACAATAGTTGTTTGACAATTTGCAAAAGCAACAGCAAAAATGCAAACAGATCATGTTGAACAAACAGCTACACCTTGAGTGAAAAGAGACTGGTTATCCCAACAGACACAGAAGTTGCAAAAGTAAGTTAAACATTGTTTTCTTTTTTAACTTTGACTTATCTATGATGCTGTGATATGATGTGAGTTTTGTAAATCAGCTTACACACACCGGCCAATATACTTTTGTTCCTATTGTATGTGTAGTTTCACTTATGTGCCTCAGTTTAGAACTTGATTTGACTGCTTTATTTTGAAAATTCTAGCTTCTTATTCAATGTCTTCCTTCATTGCTGTCTGTATTAGTTTAGTGATATCCTTTTTTCTTCTTTGTAACATCTATTGATATGTCTTATATTGCTATATTTAACCCTTGTGTTCCTGTGGCCCTTGTGAGTAAGTATTTCCTGTTTTGTTTTGTATATTTTGTCACAGTGTGTCTGCTGAATTGTGACTTCCTGTCTTTGTTTCCCCACTTTTTTGATGGTGCACCCTGCCTTGATTAGTTTCACCTGTGTCTTCATTAGGTCCAGTTCAGTCAGTGTGTTTGTCTCTCCTGCTCAGTTTGTCTTCAGGCATTCCCGGTGAGCTTGTGCATCTCCCAGTGACTTTCTTTCTTGTATGGACACTAAAAAAGGCAAGAATATTTGAAAACTACTTTTTCTTGTGTTTTTGCTTGACCTCTTCATTGGTTTTATCATCATGCATGACAGTTGTGGCATTATATGGTATCTTTCTGTGCAGATAGCAGTAAAAAGAGTGATTTTCTGTTGTCACATGAGTTTGTTTTAGTTTTATAGAATCCTGTTTCAAAATAATTCAAGAACTGGCATGGTTTCTGATATTGGATTCTGCATTTTAGGCTGTATTAGAGGTAGTTCACAGATTTGTGTTGTTACTGTAAAAAAACAGTAAATATGTTGCTTTTTCTCCCATCTGGTTTTGTATTCAACCTCTGTCCTCCCACGTCCCCCGCCCTTTCTCTCTTTGCTTCTGAAATGATAGTCATTTCCTGCCTCATCTCAGCACACTGAGTCAGTCCCGCTGGTCTGTTCCACTGAATAACTTTTGATTGTCATTATTAGTTGCAGAATGTGCAGCAATTTTGTTCCAGTAACCACAACAAAGCCCACGATGCTGTGTGGGCTGCTTTCCCAGGACACCACACTTATCATACTCATTCTTTGCTGTTCTTCGTACAGTCTCTACTGTATGCTGCTGTTGTTGTTGTTCATCCTATCACCTGTCAGCACAGGGATTATATCAGGTGTTGTTTACAGTCGCTTAATGACTATGAGCTCTCCCAAACCCTCACTGCTTGTTTTCTTTGTTATCCTAAGTGTAAAGTGGATTGTGACACTTCCACACAAATGGCCTTTAAAGAAATATGATTGCTCAATATTTTACCTCCAGTGTGTGCATTGTGCATGATAGTGTGTGTCTCAGAGGGGCTATTTAGTGCGGATGTAAAATCCAACTGTTTAAAATATTGCTTACACAGCAGCACTGAGATGCAGAACACGTACGCACTTACACAATGTACACTCTGAAATGACACCCATGTTTCAGCAGCACATACCGCACTAATGAATCTTTATTGTATTGTCTTTGTGTTGAGTCATAAAACAGCAAAACCTAATAAGATATTTCCCTTTTCAGTGTGAGGGGCCTGAGGGATGTACAGTCCAAAAGGGCTTATGACCGAATGTGTTATCACACATTTACGATGTGATAAAAAGTTGTTGTTTCATGAAGCAAGTGTGACAAAGTGTAAACTTTAGTACGAGCAGTACAGTAGTGACATGCAGAAGAGCTATAAGAAGCTTTTGGATGTTAATTCACAAACACTTAACTGTGGATTACAACTTTGAGCAGTGGAGCAAACTTCACAGTATGAAATGTTCACTCAATTGCAGAAATCATATGATAATGTCTCATTTGAGTTTTTCTGTGTGCTCTCATCCTGACAAAACTGAATTCTAATCATTTAATGAGTTGGATGGAGAACAGAAATTTCAGCACTTCATTTTGTCATCATGAAATGACTACATGGATTTCCCTTTACACTGCTTACCTGCTGGGGCAATGTTGCAATTAGTTGGAGTTAATACTCTGTGCAGTTACATTCAGTGGCGTGCACAGAGGAGGCGGCATTTGCGCTAAAGCACCATCTTGGCACAACTAAAATGTGTGCTGAAGTGCACTCCTGGTTGGCAAAATGCAACAGCCCTCTTGCGCAGCAAAAACATGCACTACATGTGCCTATCTTTCTTTCTTTTCACCCCTGCCCTTTAAAAGTCTCTGCACGCCACTGGTTACATAATTATTTGGTCATCTTGTGGTGGAAATGTCATGATTTCTGGAGGTTTGAAGAGCAAAACTGTCTATAAACAACAGGAGGAAATAACCTCCATTTCTCTTCAAATTTCTGTCTAAGTGGTTGTCATTGTTGGTGCTTGTGAATTATGTGATTTTTTTGTTTGCAATGTGGCTTTTATGCATAGAAATGGGCACATTTTGTTTTATGGAATACATATTGGCTCGTATAAATATATGAAAGAATAGAAGTTTGTGGAGCATTCAACCCCAGTACTTTGAATTATTGTCTTTTCAGCTCTTTCAAAAGATTTAGTGGACAAAAAGCCTCAAACAGTGTTTTAGAATAAAACCAAACCCTGTTTGAAATGGATTAGCAAATGCGTCCTAGGTTACAAATGGATTTAAGTGTAAGACAGAGTTAGCACAAGTGACTCCTCATATTTTTTCCAAGGAACTACAAATATTTGGTATCAAAGTAAGACATCCCACCACCAGTTAGTGCAATGTATCACAACCTGTTGCTGAGGTTCCAGATGCTAAGGTCAGGTCTGAATCTCAATAGGCTTGACCTCAAAGGTGAACATATGAAACCTTCTGTGCCCTTCCCAAATTAGTATCTGGAGGTAAACATCTTTGAGGTCAATGGTTACAAACCAGTCACCAACACATATAACCTGTCTCACCTTTAACACATTTAATAAGTTGCACCTTGCATACTCAAGGAAGTTTTGTCTTCCAGGGTCTGTGTTGGTCACGGCCCCTGCACCCTCTCAAATGAGGATGAGGAAACCCTGCCTGCCCAAACACCTGTTACCAAGCAGAGATCAACGAACCGGTGAGTCTATGCAAATCTTGGCACATGTGGAAAATGTAGCTTGTGGAAAAGATGGTTCTGATGGTATAGAAAACTCAATGTACCAGACTTAAATTTGCATCTGTAAGAAAGACCCTGAGAGATTGGATGGCTTGCTGATTATGTGTGGTAGAGTGGTTCTTGTGCCTGTGAGACTGAGCAGCCAGAAAGATACAGTCTACACTGTTCACAAAGGCGTTTCCTCTTTAGCCCAAAGTTCTCAGAATGGTCTCCTCACACAAAAACAAAAATCTTTGGTCCCACAATGGTGTAAATCTTATGAGTTTTGTTGAAATGGCAGACAGAGAATCAATAGTTAGCTAAGCTTGCTACATTTCGCAGAGGGAGTTGAACCAGAAAACCAATGATTTTTCCCAGTAGTCCTACAGTGTGAAACTGTGCTTTAATGTTCTAAGAAAAGAGACACAAAGTGCAGTAAAAGTTGGATTAGTTTTGTCTATTAAAAAGTACCAAAAAAGGGGGAGATCAGCTGATGGAGTGATTTCAGGAAACAGAGTGATACATGGGAGAGGCTCAGTCTCAAAGCATCTAGTATTACAAAGGTAGTCTGCTCTTGTGAGAAAAAGCTTTTCCAGCAGTAGTAAAGAATAAGTATCCTCTCCTGGAGTGTGGCTCGCTGGGTGAGAGGGGTCATGGGAATCTTTGCTGCACTTTTCTTACACTTTGTAGGAGAGAGGCAAACAGCTGCTGGGCTCTCCAGCAGGACAGATGATACTGCAGACATTTCAGAGGGTTAGAAACCAGACAGTGATGGATGTAGAGGTGATGACTGTAGAGACAAATCTGCAAACTTGCATTAGTGCTTATAACACTATGTTTTTTCAGCTGTGACAGAGAAACACCCAGTTGTGCTATTTCTTAGTAGATGTTGGGCAGAATTTGGAGAATTTCAGAGATAATGATTCTCTGGACCTTTTAGTGTAATAACTCTCCTATTGTCAGTGCTTGGCCTATTATTTTCTAATAATGTGATGCGTTATTGATCAGCATAAGGTCCCTCTGCCCTCACCTCCTCTCAGGTCAGAGAACTGGGCTGAAATAACAGCTCTCCCTGTTTGAGTGATGTCTCTCTAATAACCCAGCCACCCTGCTGCCTGTAATATCCAGGAGGGGGATGAGTAGGCAAGCGTGTGAGACCTGAATCTCTATTGTTTTCTGCACATTAAGCTCCAATTTGTTTGTCTGCACTCGACGGTGACAGCCGGCCGAGCCATCTCACATCAACGCCGCCGTCGTGGTGTCATCTGGTTCTGAGCTGCTCTGACAGAAGGGGCACTGGAGGGGCTGCCATTAGTCTGAGGAGCACAGAGAAGGGAGGGACTGAGCACATCACTCCCAGGATGCACCTGTGCTCATAATCAGAAGCCCAAAGCACACACAAGCAAGCAAACATGGGATGAGTTTTTTTCCTCAGGACACATTATTACCAGTGAACTCATCATTTAAAGAGTACTTAGTTACCATGGCAACACGCACCGCAGCCTGGCTGAGGGGCTCAATGGGAAATGAATGATCACAGAGTGCACATGAGTTTGTGGCTGTTCCAGCGGAGATATTGATAAGAAGTTGGTATGTGTGTCACATCTTGCTGTATTTTGAAAATGACGAGTTTGGGTTTGTGTTTCAGTGTTGTTAAAAAAAAGGAGCAGCAAGAGGAGAAGGACAAACAGAAAAAGGAATGAAACCTTGAGAAAATCTTTGTGCTGGGTGTGAGTTACAACAGATTGTCCACTTCTGACAGTGGGGGTGAGAATTTTCTCTCCCCTGTGTGTGTGTGTGTGTGTGTGCATTAGTGTAGGTGGTGCCAGTGTTCTTGTTGCTGGGTGTGTCTCACCCTGCTTGCAACAAAATGTTCTCTAACATAGTAGATACAGTTAAAGGATTCAAGATGGGGTTTTGAATGATCCATTATGCCTTTTGGTGATCAGAAATCATTGCTGTGTGCTGTCTTTTGGTTTAATTGTTGCATTATGTGGTTGTTTTGTTGTTTTTGTATGTTTTGTGCCTTGGTCGTGCATGTTTTCTCTGCGTTGTGGTTTTAACATATTTCCCCTCAAAGGTGCTGGTACACAAGTTAAAGGTGATGAAGAAATTTGGGCATGGATCTTATAATTAATGAAGAAGTGAATTGATATGGAGTAAAAGTAATCAGATTGTGATTATTTCCCCTAAATTACCATTTATTGTGCCATTTTTTCAAAGTTCTGCCATGTTGTATGTTGTTATCGTTTGCCATATTGAAGGAGATGATTTTTTTTATTTTTCATGTTTTGAATAGGGAAATGCATTCATGTGGGTGAAAAGTAGGTAGTAGTTTTGTAAAGAAAAAAATCAACAAAAGAAACTCTGTTTGCATATTGAAGTAGATCTCGAAGATTAGAACATCATGAAAAAGTTGAATTGTTTTGGTCACTCATTTTAGAAAGTGAAACCCAGATATTATGTACACTCATTATACATTGGGTTAATTATTTCAAGGGTTCATTTGTTGAACGTTGATGATTATTGCTTTTAGATAATGCAACCCCAAAATTTAGTGTTTCAGAAAACAAGAATATCACACAAGATCAACAAAAAGGGTATTTGAAACAGAAATGTCAAGCCCCTGTGAGGGTTTGCTACTTTCTGACCAATGTCCAAGTTTTCTCCCAGCTTTTGACCATGTCCACCAAGTTTTGCTGCTTTTTGGCCATTCTTGCCACCTTGAATTTATTTTTATCGCTACTTCTTGCCGTATTTGATACTTTTCACCACTTAGATTGTTTCTTGTACAGTTGTAGTTTTCAACAATTTGACTCTTTGGTTTAGCAGGGTATAGTCATGCTTGTGGAGAGCATAAAACATCCACTGCAAACAAAACAAACAAAAAAAAATTTAGTATTCTGACCCATTGCACTGTCTGCTTTTATAATATCGACCAGGTTGCAATTTAACCCGATTTGCAACCAATTGCCCAGCTCGAGTTAAAGTTTAAAGGTAAAGGTGTCTGCAGATGTGAACCTTATTGAATGGGAAGTGTTTTTATTTTCTTCACCACACTGTTGTTTGTCAATCTGTATCTCAACGATCTTAATATTTTAAACTCACATACCTTGCAAGTAAAGATCCAGTTATTGCCTTTTTTTGTGAATGAGATAATATAACCAATTAAAATTATATTTACTCTATAAGCAGTCACAAAGGTCATATTTGAATTTTATGCTGTCTCATGAATAGCAATGACACAAAACAACAGACTAAACTTAATGCTGTTGCTTCAATACCACCTGCAAAGACAATTAAAATCACCAGACACAAGACTGATAATTTCTGTTATATTTTAGAGCCTGCGACAAATGGCCTTGCTTGTTTTTTTCCTCTGCAAGGATTCACAATACTGTATTTTTTATTTTCAAAATTGCAGGATGATACTCACATCATAATTTTGTGTATAGAAAAGGATCCACGGTTTTGTCTAAAGAGGAGTACCAAAATTTGCACAAGTTGAGGCCCTCATAGGGAATATTGAAATTAGACATATAATTAATGTATTTTAAAAAACTTTTACTTTTTACATCACACAGAGAACAAATCAAGGGCTCCAAATTGTCAATCCAACACTTTTTCTTTCATAAATTCCTATTATCACTTCCCTGAACTGTTACATCTTGAAAGAGGGCACTGTCAGAGGTTTCGGCCATCAGCTCAGCACATGTAGTGTGCATATTAGTGAAATTTATAGAAAGAAATTCAACAGCCTAAGGTTTTCCTTGGCACATTTCCAAGACATTACTTAAAGAGACAGAAAAAAGAGACAGATCTGGACTTGAACATGACCCAACACTGTGTCCCACACCTGCCAGGCTGTTCAAGTATATCTGACAACCACTCTGCATTTTTCTTCCTTTTTTTAATCTGTTCGATATCATCACCTGTGATCACTGAACTAGTGGACAATCTTCTCTCACTCTCTCCTTGGTGTCAGAACCTGAAATATCTGACACGTGCTCTGCAGCTTATCATAGAGATAGAGATGTCTGCTTTTGCAACCCTCCTGCCAACGTTTGATTGAGGTGCATTGTCTCATGTTAAATGTGAAGCTTCTCGTGCTGTTTCAATAGCTTTGCAGTAGCTGCTGACACCTCTCTGCATTTTAAGTTTTACATCACCGCAATTTGCTGAGCCTCTTTGTGATCACAGAGATGTATTTCAACTACAAGATCAGTCATCTTCAATTGTTATCCACAGCTTTGATTAGAGCCTATGTCCCTTTAATTGAAATGCCAATCTCAGTTGGCTTCTGGGGTCATAATGATAATATGTAGCCATGGTGTTAATTATAATCTTTAAATGTAAAATGAAACATTCCACCCCACAGATGTTAAGTGGTTAGATTTTCATATCTGACACTCACTCTTACACAGACACACACAACAACAGAGTCCCCTGGATGTACACAGGAACACCACCTTGACACTTGGTCAATATCTGACACTTGATTATAACCTTTAAATATGAGCAAATAAACCTTTCTCATCGGAAGACATGCACATACACAGCACAACACTTTCATAATCAATTGCTATAGATCCAAGCCAGGACTCACAATCATCCACACACTGACACCAAAATGACAAACAGTTTCAGGGGCGCAAAACCACACATATGTATGCTACAGGAAATGTATTCATAACCTTTAAATATGAGCTGGCATCCAATACACACGTGCTAAACTCTGACACCCGCAAGCATACAGACAGAGTGACCCTGCCATTTTCTGTGATTGTGTGATTGATGAGCCTATTGATGTTCCATATGGTTCATCTCCAGGGTTATGACCTAATCTATTGATCCAGGAGTGTGTGTGAGTCCCTGTATGCGTGTGCGTGTGTTTTCTGTCTATTTTACATTCGGTTGTGAGAGTGTGTGATGGATTGTGCTGAGAAGTATACCCAGTTTGTCTTGAGGTGTGTGTATGTGTGAATGGGTTGTGCATCAATGTGTCCTGAGTGTGCACGTTTGAGGCGTGTGTGTGTGTGACCTTCTGTCATTGATTACAGGCAGGGCGTGATAGGAATAATCACTCTGCTGTCAGGGGGCTCGTCACCGGGGCATTTGGAGCCTCACCTGAATCCTGCACAAACCTCATATGAGATGTTTGACGTTTTGACAAGTGTTTTGAGCAGCAGTGGAATTTGGATGAAACCAAAAATACCCTGGATGACATTGTTTATAAAGCTCCACTGGCCTTTTTATTGAGGAACAGCACCAGTCTAATTTATTTTTCTTTGTTTTGAGTTACTTTGGACATAGTGTTAGATAAGAAAATGAGAAAAGATATTTAAAAAAACACTGTTGGCAAAAGGTTGAATGCTAGTTTAAACAGCCTGTCTGAACTGTAAAAAAAAAAAAGTCGGCAAAACATACAGCAAAATACCAGCAAAAGCAACTATTAAGGACCACAAAACCAAACATTTTCTTTTACCACATCAAATACACTGAATAACAGTTAATCATGAGACCGAAAAAACTTTGACTTGCATTGTTAAAAAAACCAAACAAACAAAAAAAACAACAACTTTAAAATGACAACAAGCTACCATGAAAACGGATAAGTAAGTATACATTCAAGAAGGAAATACTGTAATATTAAAATTGTCTGAAAGTCTTAAATTTTATGATACTGTTTGGGCAAAACTGTAGTCATTGAGGTTGTGCAGTATATTAACAGTATAAGTCTGTTGATGGTTATGCAACATGGACCTTTATTTTTACAGGAGCAGGATGTTAAAAATTTGGTCCACTGGAAAGCTATTGACACTTAATTTCAAAGCATGAAATTCCAGTCAATATTTTTAAGTGTAAAAATTCTTCAACAAATAATGGTGATAAAATAAATAATAATTAAATTAAGAAAAGGTCATTGTACTGGTTTACAAGTTGTTGTTTTTTTTGTTTGTTTGTTTTTTTGTTTTTTTTTTTGGGGGGGGGGGGTGTGTGTGTGTGTGTGTGTGTGTGTGTGTGTGTGTGTGTGTGTGTGTGTGTGTCAGCAATAACAGTTTTAATTTGTAAAATTAGAGGGTTGTTCTGTTGAGTTGTGTAAAGTTTGACTGAATATTTTGCAAAATTTCCCCGGTAACCACAGCCGTTATTTTGTTTCATACATTATATAACAGGACTTGATGTTTCTTTTTGTTTTTTTTTTGTTTTTTTACAGTGTAGGCCTAACAGGTGTAACTCATTTTGAGATCAAAACAAATGTAAACTTTGAACATTACTTACATTTTTTCTTGACTCTGACTCCTGTCAAAAAAGATACGGTCCAGATAGTTTTCAAAATGCCAAACCAAAAAAATAACAAATAAAGTAATAACTCCTACACAGACCAGGAAAAATCACCCTGTCCCATTGTTTACATTACACTCATTGTGCAAGAGAAGTAAGGAGAAAAAAATAATTTCTTGATCTGAATTTGATCTGTTTTCCATCATACAAAAATGAAACATCAGTTATGACACTAAGGAGTTATCATTTCTGCAGAAAACACACCAACACTGTATACTAAACAATCCATGCAAATAATAATTACTCTGTTTCAAACCAACATGTATTTCTGCAATGTTGGACTTTAAACAGTATGATAGGAAAGCAATTACAAGCAAGACCTTATCTTTTTTCTGCTGTTGTACTCCAGAGTTCATTTGGGCCCTGCATGATGTTAAAAACGGTTCCTATTCAGAAAGCTCTCCCAGACTCACTGGCCACAGCTGGACATCACTGGCAATGTCTACTGTAGCACTGCCTAAAGCTAATCTCTACCTTTGTTTTCCCCCTCCTTTGTTGCATTCTGCTGAGTACGCCAATTGCCACCCTCACATTTCCATACCCTGTACCCCACACAGATACAAACAAAATAAATCTGGAGGTTGAACAAAGCAAAACTTGCTTTGCATATAGCCCCCTAAACCTCAAAGGGAGGGGAGCCATATATTTTGTATAATTTTATATGTGTGCTATTTATTGTTGAGACATATCAATATTAAAAACATAAAATTTGGCTTGTCTTTATAACCTTTGTCTGAGTTGTATGCTTGATGTAGACCCCAGTTACCTTCACAGGCTTACTCCTTGGCCTTTCAAAATACCTGTACTTACTAGCTTGGCCATTGATGGAATTTGTAATGTGCATTTAGAAGATGGAACTGTCTTTTTGTGGATCAGTAAACTGAATGTTAACTGCAAAGTGAAGAATAAATAACCCTATATATACCTTACTGCAAACATGAGGTGAAATAAGGATGAAAACCCAGTCTGGGACTATACAAATATTACTTATTCCAATCCAGACCCCATCAAAACATCTTTTCATCTCTCTTTCAGAATGTCAACTGTGTCATCCCTTACACATGTTTCTGCCTCAGCTGTAAGCAGCCTGGGAAAGGAGCTCAGAAAAGGAAACTGATGGCTTTGGAATGTAAATAAAGACATGTAGACTGGTAGCATCACTCACATACTAACAGGCATATGAACGGTTTGTGCATATCACATAAAAAACTGAACATGTTGTGATTTAAACCATTTGCATGCAGGTGAGTTGCAAGAGGCTTTCTATATCAAGCACATAGAATAATCCCTATCATTAGGTGTTGTGAAGTATGAGTCTTTGGGGCATGTTGGAACAGCATTTTTGGATGTGATAGGAATTGATCTACCAGATTACTATAATTTGTGCAATGCACTACATTAGTCTCTTTGGTCTCAAACAATAGTTTAGTGTCATCTGCATAACTGTTGTATTACGGTATCTATCTATGCATCTAACCACCTATGCAAATGAAGACCAGAGATATTTGTAGAACTTTTCCAAAAAAAGAGCTTAAAGCCTTCATATTTCTTTGCTTCTAATTATTCCAAATCCAACACAAAGTACAAATACTACTTCAAATTTGGTGCACAGCATGTAATGAGGTAGTGACATCCTTACACTTTATCTGTTAGAGATAAAGGAGTGGATGTTTCCTCACACTGTGGGAAACTTGTAATACTTGTATCAGTGACGAGGCTTTATTAATAGAGGTAATTTCTAACATTCTTCACAATGTTTTAGAGTGCTAACACACTACTTGACAGTATCTCGGTTTGGAAATGTGTTTAATTTAATTATTTTCTCCCTCCTAATGTATCACAAATTACAAATCCATTTCCATTACTGGCCAGTGTCATAAATATCCTTTTTATTTCCAGGGCCAGAGCCAGCAGCTACTGTAATTTTTCTGTGTGGTTGTGCGTGCACAAGCAAGCATGCATTTGCATTCCTCCTCCAGCTTCAAATTTATTGCATGGGAACAGACCTCATCATGCATCTACCTCAGTTGTTACATAATGTTGCACGCACACACAAACACATACAAACACACACACACACACACACACACACACACACACACACACACACACACACACACACAGCAGGAAGTTTTCTGTCTGCCACACTAAGGCTGCTCTTGTGCTTTGCCAATGTGGTGCTTCGAAAAAAGAGTGCAAACTTTTTTTGCAAGTAAGTTACAGTGACCCTATCTTTAAGGCTCTGCCTGAGAGGGTTTCCATTTGTATGACTAATGGGATTAAGTTGATGCATTGTTGGAAACAAACAGACTTGTGCCAGGTCGCTGTTTACAAACTTTGAGTCTTGTGACTCAGTTTTGTGTGAAATATTTGGATTTGAATGAAGATGCTTAAACATAGATTTATAACTGTATGTCCTCTATGCTATTGTAATAAGAAACTGTTTCAGTCCTTTCCCTCTCTGAAGAGAGTTTCTGTGATTTCCCTGTGTTTTTGTGGAAATACTCTTTCATTCCAAAAGCACGCAAGTCAAGTGAACTGAATACTCTGAATTGCCCTTTGGCATGAAGTGACTTGATCTGTGTCAATTTGCGTTGGCTCCCTGATTGGCTGGTGACCCATTCAAGATGACATGTTGCACAACACTGAATGCATACCAAGAGAGGCTGTCAGCCTAATCTCTGCAGTCCTGATATCATTCAGCCAGGAAAATCAAAGTAAAGGAAACGGGAAAGAGCTAATGCTTTAAAAGACCTTGCCATTGCAAGTTGGATGAAATACTGAAGCAAAGAAGTTATGCACTCCCTTTCAAAGGTCACATTAAAAAATGCATACACAAAAGACTCCTGGATTAGAATAGGAGGCCAAAGGCAGCTGTATTTGATAAACTTTTTAATGTTGAGACAAGAAAGACAAAAGTTTTGTATTTTGTTTCAGATTAGTGCCAAGCAAAGTTGGAGTGATGTTAAAATATAAATCGCATGTTGCTCCCTCCTCGTTTTTCTGCTTTGGTAAAACTTGACCAAAATCCAAACCTCATTTTCCATGTTCAAACATCCTTTAAAAAAATTCAACATCCAATGTGTTCTCCCAGTGATGCTGTTGGAATGAAATTGCCTCACTTCAGATATGACCTTGCGCTAAACAAGGTCAAGAGTCACTTACACAATGCCATGTCATAAATCTTGGGATTTTGAACAATTTCTACAATCCTTAACAGAACAGGGTTTGAATCCTTTTCCCCAATCTCCATGTAACTGGTCCAATAAGATGCACTTGAACAAGCAGTAGACTTAGGCAGATGGGCTCTTAGCAGGTACAGTGTGTTCTGAAGGTTCCAGAGACAAACTGTCTGAGAGAGCTATTTATCACCATCGTCAAAGGACAAATTTGAGATATCTTTTAGAGGACTGATGTTCTTTCAAAAGTAAATAGGGGTATTCTGACAGGATTTGGTGACCAAGTATATGACTGACACTCATTGCTGGTTACTTTCTATTAATTGGTTCTAGTGATGTGGAGCTTGATAAATTAAATTGCTGAATAGATTGGTATGTAAGGGATAATTTGTGTTTGGGTGGTTATGCAAATTAGAGTTCCAACAGGGTGAGCAAGAACCCAAATTATCTAGAAGGTGAAGACGCAGTCTCTGTTGTCATGGAGTTTTGACCAATCAGAGTAAAGCATTTTACCTGGCTGGAAAATAAAAATAATTATGAATAATTAGGAGCACTTTTTTAAAAAAGTTTTCTTGCATAGAAGAATTGAGTCATGAATTATTTAACCCTAAATGTCAGCTCTCTTTGTCTTGTTCCTTCCCCTCTTCTGTCTCCTCCAATTCCCCAAAACATGAGGAAAGGGAACCAAATTCTAATACACTCTCTCAATGAGATCATTTTGTGTACTGGCTGTATGAGCCAAAGGCTGAATTAGTAGGGCTGCCAGGGTTGATGATGTTCATTTCCAGTTCTTGCTCCGCACAGAGTTAATCAGAGCTCAGGGTGAAATAAAAGGTCTGCTCCGAGTCTACTACACGGCCTTGCACATGTATATTTTATCATTTATTAATGCAGAGATTGTCATCACCTTGTGGATGTTTTCGTTTGATCAGAACCCTTGACCTTCATTCTAGGCACAAATAGGTCATTGTAAAATTACCTATTGTCTTCTTTTCTTTTTCTGTAGACTTTCATTGGTAGCTGATCAGACCAGTTTGAGGTTAATCGTCTTGGGCAGTGCATCGATACGGGTGAAAAGATACAGCCTTAAGTGAAATGCCCTCCACTTGACCTGAAAGAAAATGAACTATGCTAAGCTTCTATGTTGAGGCAGTTTTGCATGTAACTCTTAATGTTATAAGGAGCCTTTATCTGTTTTCAAAAATGAAAATAGATAAGGAATAGAATGAATATAAGAATGCAGGTTATAGTTGTATTCAGAAATACAATCCCACGAAGCCTATGAAAAACCACCTCTAGACTAGGTTAAGAGTTAAATTTTTCCGCTCCTCATTGTATTCTATGGATGAAAAGTACAGTTTGTGGTCAAGCCAGGTCATTTTTTAATATTTGTTGTTTTTAGCAGTCCTGCTGTCTCAGCTGGCAGCAACAGTTGCTGCTATGGCAACATTTCAAGTGGTGACACAAAATGTCACACCAGAAAGTTGCACAGCAAAATTTATTTTTGTCCCCTTTCAAGACAGTTGGTTAAAATAAGGGAGTGGGAGAGGTGACAGTTTTCTTTCTTGTGCTTTATCAAAATTAAACAAGTGAATTTTTAGCACAACATGATGTGAGATTTATTGGACATTTCAAAGCTTTTTGAGAAAGAATAATAGAATAGTAATAGAATAATAATAAAAGTGAATCCAACCTTTACAACCCTATTGAATCATAGTGTAAAAATTTGACTTGTACCCAGCCAATGCCAATTGACTCTGACATATTGAACTGATGACACACAGCTGAGGTATGCACTGTACTGATCTAGTTACTGGAGTGTGTGACTAACATCACAGCCCTTTGACTAACTCAAATAGTTTTAACTAATAATGATGAAAAATCTCTTGGATTGTTTCAGTCCACAGCAGAACAGATTTGGGGTCAATTTGTCACTGACACTCATGGTTGTGGGACGTGGAGTGACTGTTGCTTAAGTCTTGTTTTTTTTTATTATTCTTATTATTTTATTTTTCACACCGCACCTTTTGATCTGATAAGAAAAAGATTCTGCAGGAGCACACCGGCTTGAGAAGAAGTAGAAATGGCATGTATTAGTTTTTTGGTTTGGTTTGGTTTTACCCATGTTTGAACTGTTGCAGTGAGGAAAACTGACTCAATTATCGATGCTGCAGCCATTCACAAGAGGGAGACTTTAATGATCTTGCTTCACTTTGGGGTAGCTGGTATGCTGTCCATCCTTTTGAAAAGTCCACTCCCAGTCAGGTTAAGCTCAGAAGACAGTTCATCCATTGAGACAAAAATCAAACAACTCAGGACAGGCAAACAGTTTCAGGGTCTCAAATGGTCATACATTATAGTAAGATTTGCCCCAGATGGAGGACACTGCTTACTTAACAAAGATACCCTCTGAGTAAATTTACACAAGAAGGAAAATGATCTTGTATTTCTTTTCAGTGTCCTGTGAAAGATGATCACCAAATGCCACATGCTGGTCTGTGGTGACAGCTGCCCTAAATTGGGCTCCAAGGAAAAGAGCGGAGGTCAGTTACTGGGTCTTGCTGAGGGATTATGGCCTAACAGAGGTTCACTGCTGTTGAACCCACAACAACTGGGTTGGAGGCCCAGATCAATCAATAATGTCCACCTGAAACCAGGGTCTTAAAGGTCTTTCGGGACAAATTGAGATATAGGGAATAGGAATAGAGTCCACAGTGGATGCACTCCCTCAGCTGTTGGCTCAACCTTTGTTGAAGTGAAACAACTTGATGCTGACCTGTTGTGAGATGAATATAGTATTCAAGGAGGTAGTTGTCCGCAGTTGATCACGAAGGTGGCTCTGAGGCTGAAGTGGGTATTGTTCTGGCAAATGTAAAATTTAGAGAATCGTATGTGAATGAACCACCAGAAATAAATGCTCTGATTTGGAAAAGGAAATTCTCATAATCGAATTCTAAATTGCTTAATGATTTAAGATCCTCAATTTTTCTACTTGGATTTTCTCCTCTCAACTTATAATGGACCTTGCGAGTAAAGATTATGCTCTAGCTAACAGTAAAAATCTAACCCTATCATTCATGAAAAATGTAAGGAGGAATTCACCTTGAATACCTGTATCACAACATGTTAACTTTGATCTGACTCACAACATGTCAGTTCTTGTAAGACTCTGGCAAATTTTAATGTTTTCCCTGACAACCAAACACAAATGATCTCAGGAGCTAAATCTTTTTATCATTCAGTCTGTTTTATCCTTCCATTGCTCCATTTCTTTTGATCTCAGACACTAATATCATCCATACCCTTTATGAACTTTATACTGAGGATTGTTTTAGAGGGCTTGTTTTTTTTTTTGTTTTTTTTTGGGGGGGGGTAGTTTGAGATTTTCTCTGAAATAACAGTGGATTTTCTTGTAAAACATTGATAGAGTTAGCCAGGCTTCAACACCTAAGTGTGTATTACAGAAATTTGTGATTTTTTTCCCCATAAGAAAAGGCCTCTTAAGTATTCAGCGTGTTAAGTTAAGGAGCTGCATTTAATATATGTTAAAGCGGAGTCACAAAATACATCAAGAAATGTAAGGTCTTACAAGACGTATTGTCTTACATACTGAATAAATGGTCACTGTTCCGTCTGTCTCTAAAGACATTATTGGGTATGAAATTTAAATCAGATCATTTATCTAATAATTTATTAAGTCTACCTTGAAAAACATCTGTGTGGTGAAAATATTAAAAGGCAAATTGAGATCGTCCAGCTGTAATCTGTTCAGGTAGCAACTGAGAAAGCTCATGATTAATCTATCCTCACATCCAACCCTGTTTCAAGTCTTCATTGTTGCCCCCAAGTTACCAAATATGGCTGCACATCCTCCTGTTCCAAGGACAGGCTTCAGCATTCTGTTCGCACTGCTGAGCAAATCAAACGTTCTTTCTTCAAGGAGCTGTATGGTAAAACTCAGGAATGAAGCAAGCGGCAGATCTCCTAATGGTATTTCAGAGGATTTGTTGCCTGACTGTGTGGTTGATTTTTGTTTTTATTAGATGGAAATGCTAAGGACACTGACTGCAGGTGTGAATGAATGCATCCCTCTGCTAGGCCGTCATAAATCCTCCAAAAAATATATTGGTGTTGGCATAAATTGCTGTTTTTCGTGTTTGTATACATCTATGATGCTCAAGGGAGACTTTTAAAAGCTTCCTCTGAATGAAAAAAAAAACTTTTGTACATAATATAAACTCTTTCCCTTTCTGCTTATTGTAATTCTGGTGAGATGCCAAACTTCATTTCTTAGCTGTATATTTTGTGTGTGATGTTAAAGTTTCATCTCATCTCATGTCACCTCGTCTCATCACATCCTCTCGTATTGTTTGTATAGTCATTAGATATGATCTGTACATCACACAAGTATCAAAAACCACCACTAACTGCTCATTCCCAGCTACTTACTTTGGTTCCCTGTTTATTCTTCTGCTACCCCTGACTTAACTTAGACGTATCAGTTGCCCTGAGCTTTCTTCAGACTTTGCACTGTGGAATGTCCAAGTTTCCCATTTTACTATTCTTGTTGAATCCACCATGCTGTCTCTCCTTTGTACCCGTCTCGGAGAAACAACTCTCTTTATTGTTGCACATAAAACCCTCATGACTTCTTGCTCATTTCATTTGAATTTTTTCTGGAGCAGGTTGTTGTAAAACCTCTTTGCTTTATAGTGTTTGCGAGGCCATTTTCATTCTGGGTTATAGGAAGAGTATTTGCTCCAGTGCATGCACCTAGCTCTGTGAAATGGCCTCATATTCCTCAGCTGTTTGGAGCAGTCGTCACACCTGATGAGTCTAACAAATAATGGACTGTTGTATAACAGACCTTCAGTGTATGAGCTGACTGCAGACGCAGTTGGCCGTGTCGTTGCATTATTTGGTTTTCCCTGCATGTAAACCTGTGTCGACAGTTTATATATCCTTGGGCCACATTAAAGTGTTCCTATGGAGCTTTAGGCCTGCCTGCAATACTCCATAAGGAGCTGTTTTTCTATAAGTAGGTACTTGTTAGCGTATGTCAGGCACACATCTGCACTGTGTGTTGCTGCTGACAAAGTACACAGTCCTGCTGATGGCTAATATTGTTCCACCAATCTATTACTGACAGTAACACACTTAGATATGCAGTACAATGTCATCAAAGACTGAAACAAAGAACACCATAAGCCAGGAAATATGTCTGTAAACACTGTGGGATTTTCAGAGGGAGGAAGGGATTTAATGTGTTTGTTAGGGCAAAGGCTTTAGCAGTGCTTTCAAGAAAACTCCACCAAGCACATGTGTGTAGGCTTTAAGGGTTCGAGATAACCAGCATGAATTTGTGCGTGGTGTTCCAGAATATAAAGGGGAATAATTGTATTTCCACATAAACACAATTTCACTCACAGAGAAGGCATGCACTAGTGTTAGGATATCATGTTTTCCTGCAGAAAATACATGAAGCTTTTCAGATCAAAGACTGATGGTTAACATTTTCATCTTTAGGTTCTCAAAATGTCATATTTTAAGTGAAAAAAATAACTGAAAATACCTCTACAAAAGGTTTCCAGTCTACTTCCTGAAACTTTAACAATGGGATAAAGATGAAGGGAGAACAGGTGGTGAGAAAACAACAACAGGTTTCTTATAAAAACTTCAAAAAGAGAGCTGTGTGTTGCAGTTGGGTTATTAACATGTAAGTGAACATTTACAACAATGCTCAAATGCATATTTAATCTGGGTGCTGAAAAATAAATGGCTTTGAAAGGAGAACTCTCAAACTCTGGCAAATTTTAAAGAGTCTGTAATTATAGCTGAAATCAAAGCAAAAGTGTGTTGTAAAGAATCATTACTAACAGTCACACTAATCACCCAGCTGTGAAATCAAACCCTGAAAGGGAGCTCAGCACATTTAGAAGGTTTATGATGTTACCTTTTCATGTTAACAATGTGGCAGAAATAGTTTTTCATTTGCACAAAACTTCAGATTTGTGGTTAATGACTGAATAGTGAGCAGCAGAGAAAAAGAAGACAGAAGATATAAACTAGTGAGGGATGGTTCAACCTCCAAGGAGCTTGGTACAAGCAAGGTTGACTAAATTAAAGGAAAGCAACAAAAAACAGATAAAACAGCATTATGGTAGTAGACTTATAGGGGTGGTTCAATGCATCAGTGAGAAATGTCAACAGAAAAATGCCTTCAATTAAGCTTAAAATGGATCAAATGTTTTGGTTTGTCATATTTTACAGTTCAAGTCTGCAAGTAGAATAGCCCTGCCATGGACACAGCAAAATAAGTCTTAATTCTTTAAATCATCTCCAGTGTAAACTTGCCTGTTTTTTTAGTTGGTTGCTTGTTACGAGTAAGATAATAGATGTCAAGCAGGTGTTTTGGAGAAATTCCTTTCAGGTGAACTGGACCCATCTGCTTTGTGTCAGGGTCTTTATTCATCTTGAGATGATTCTATTTTGCATAACCACTAAGTCATCATACGTCATCATCATCTTGTACATTACTTACAGTTTCTATGGGGTATTGACCAGTGAGAATCACGTTTGTTACTAAGCTATGTACTGAAGGTGTCATCACATGTTCCAGTTAATTAATTCAAAACTGCATTTCCTGCAATGTCTTTTTCTCGTGTGGCAAAACCAGAGCAACTGACGAATAAAAAACAAGTCAAAGAAACAATAAATTATGCTCATGCTCACTGACAATCTTAATTACTGTCATGGAATGTTCCTGTTACAACAGCCATAAGACTCTAAGTACAAAGTTGAATGATATGAAATGTTACATTTTGTATGCTGCCAGTGAAAATGTTTCGTCCTTTCCAAGATGTGTAAGGATTAACTGCATTCAGGGCTGTGTTGAATAACTCTGGAAAAATCTATTTTGACTGAATTTGCCAGTTTTTTGTTCTTTGTTCTATTGGCCCTTAAACCTGCAAGCACCATTTTGTGAATAAGTAAATACTTGAACAGCTCTTCAAATAGACATTAAAAGGTCCCTCACCCCTCAGTTTTGCAACAAAACAGCATCTGACCTACATTGGAGTATTGACTTTCAAGGTGTAAAGGGCTCCTCCAGTGGAGAGGCAGCCTAGATTTCTGCTGGCTGTCAGCCGCTTTAATAAGATAACTTTGTTGCAGGAATCCCATGACAATGTTGCTGGTCACTGAGGTGAAGAGACGTTTTATCGTAAAACTGTGCTTTACCTTTTTGTTTTCTTACATGGTTCAATACATGGTTGTGCAACATGAAACAAAACTCAGTGGAAACTTCAAATCACTTATCCCACGCAGGGATGGAATATTTAGCTACCTAAGCCCCCCTGACTATAAGCCATAATTACAGGTACACACAACAAACACATGCTTAAGTACACACAACAGAATAAAAAATCACTCAGGGATAGATGTGTCATAATACACACATTTTGCATACACAACTCAAACAACAACTACAACTTCGAGCCCAGATGGGCCTGTCTTTTCTCTGTTCCCCGGCTTCATTAAATATCAAGTATCTTAGGGAGCATTACAAGGACACACGCACACACACACACACACATACACACACGCAGACTTACACATACACACACGCACACACACACACACACGCACACTTACACATACACACAGGCATTGAAAAGAAGTTTTTCTCTCTCCCTCCCCTATATCTACTTCATGGAGATTGAACTCCTCAGATCTCAGTCCTTTTAAATGTATGCCAAGATATAGACATGCACATCAATGGACGTGTTTTTTAACCATCACATGTTTTCACAGAGTCTCAAACCTGAAGCCCAGTGCTCTGTTGTACCCTGATTTCCTTGGTAGAACACTTGTGAAATGCTCAGCCTGGTTTCAAGGTAATTGCACACGAAATCATGTGAAAAGTGTACAAAACAGAGATAAATGACCCCAGAAAGCCCTGGAAAACACACCCTCATGTTTCTGTCTGGGTCTTTGAAATCTGAACAGTTGAAATTGAGCCCTCAGAGCTATTAAAAAGGCTTAAATCTGAATATTAATTATTTCAGGGATTCGTGATATCTGTGCAGTTCAGTAGGCATGAAGAGACCTGTGAAATGGTCTCTTTTTTTCAAACAGCAGAGATAATAAGGACTGGAATTCACTGTTTCTGATGAATTAGCCAACGAGCACAAGCTGGTCTCAATACCCAGTATGAACATCTCAATATGAACTGATAACACCAAAGTGCTTTAGAGGACAGATACAGAGGCAGAATGGCTTCATGTCTAAAATCTTAGTCACACAGGTTTCGCACATGCTGTTCACATGCTGTGAAAGAATATTGGAAATCTTATAATACTCTGGACAATCCCAACTCAATTGGCAATAAACGCCTTATTATTAAGATTTTTTTTTCACAGCTCATTTTTTCACCTAGCTGACTTTGGCCATCATTGAACATCAGCCATTAATGGACACAAATTATAATTGTGCTGTAGTTCATATTTAATGTCATCATAATTTACCAAAATCAGCTTGTAATTGCATTGATGGAGGAGTTGAAATAAGATTTAAAGCAGCAGATGCAAGTGCTAGTAACAGGTCAGTGATAACCAGTGTTTAACATGAAATATGTTGCTGTAATATAACTTAACTATATATACAGGTGCCTGCAGCTGGATGATTCTTTATATATGTGTCTTTAATGCAACAATTCATGTCCAAAACTCTGATGAGCATATGGATGAGAGTGTAAAATTATTTTGCCATAATAACACAGCTAAGTACAGAAGCGTATTGCTGCTACAATAGAAGAAAAAAAAAAAAAAAAAAACGAGTTATCTCAAAATTTCGAGATAATGAGTTATCTTTTAGCTGTTCCCCTCAAAATCTAAGTTCCTTGTTGCAGTGTTAAAAAGTAGCATTTTATTAGTATTAGTAGTATTCTATCTGCAGAATTTTATTTAGTGACTCATCTAAGTTCCTTATTGCAGTGTTTAAAAGGGACATTAATGACAGACGCACAAGCCTGTGTGTGGGAGAGACGAGTCTGTGAATGAACTACTGTTGTTGCTGCTGTTTGGCTGACGAAAATAAAGACAAGATAAAGATAACTGTAGCCCGAATATGACCCACAGCCTGTGAGACAGGGTCCACACACAAACTGAGGGTCACAGTAAATGATCAGGGATCTACTTCCAGGGGGTCGGACTGATTCTCCCTCCTGTAGAGCCTCATTTATTTCAAAATACATCTGAGTGTTTGCAAACTTATTGTTATATCGTCCACCCAAGCATGAATAAGAATTTAACTAAATCATCTAAAGTGAGCCACATGCAATTCTCTATACAGTTTCCACATTCAAACATAAGTTTAGCAAAATAATCCCCTTATAACATTGTGATTTGGTATCTCAAAATTTTGAGATAATGAGGTATCTCAAAATTTTGAGGTACCTCTTTTTGTTTTTTTTTCTATTGTGGCAGCAATACACTTCCGGAACAAAGCATCTGAACTGTTAAGTAAACTGTAAATCCCCTGCTTTTCAGAAGTTCAGTATGAAACAATGAACTTCATGCATACAATAACAGCCACATTTGTCTGGTGAATTTTCTGTTACTCAAAGATAACTCCTTGGTAGTGGTGTGCCAGACTGCGAAATTTGCTATCCATCTGATACAAAGTAAATACAAGGCCAGTAGATCTATAGATCATAACGATCAATACTCTTATCAATATACAGAACAGAGGTGTCAAAATTAATCAAGAATAATTGACAACTACTAAAACTAATGGTCCTGATTTTTTTTTTTTTTTTAAAGTATACTTTAAAAAATACTTTGTTCATCTCTTTTTTTGCTATATAGCATGAAAAGAATTTCTGTTGAAGCGTTACAGCAGCATTCACTTTGACAGCCCTAGTTAGATAGGAGAATATAGTCATGTGGTGCTAAAATAACTTCTAGATGTGTTTTTGCCATAAACTAAGTCCTACCTGTTCGAGCGTATTTAATATAATGATTCCAGGTAATTTTTCTCTGCCCTCATTAACCTACACATTGACACTATGCTTAAATCATCATCACAATGTTTCTTGGATAAATACGTAAGATTTGCTTTCGACCACACTGCATCAACATTGTGTAGTTTTGTGCATCATTAAGTGACTTCCCCTGAAAATGTTATCCTGCGCCAGTAAAAAATCACACTACATCCAAGTGTGTCACCAAACTGTGCAAAAAAAAATCACAATTAAAATTGCCACCCACTGTTTCAGTTGGGATGAAAGACGGTCCAATTACTGTTCTACATGTATCAGATGAGGTTGCTGGATCTGTTACTTCCAAGACTGTAACTATGCCAACCCTCCGTTTTAGGCCAGGATAACTATATGGGGGCATTGGAGAGCTCACACCAGCTAAATATAATGAACCTGCCAGTTTTCTTCCAAAACTTGGCATGCTGTAGAGAAACAGCTCTAATAGCCGCTTTGGAAATGCAGTACTGATTGGTCATGCAGCGTCGTGTTATTCTGCTATAATGCTTACGAGTGGCAGGAATTTGAAAAACTTGATGTGGCAATCTTATCCAAGTCGTGACAGCTGGAGAGTAAATCCTGTGCTTGATATTTTTTATGTTTGACTGATGTGTTTCTTTGGGAGAAAAAAAAGTCACTTGACACTAAGACTCCTCATCAGAGGCTGTTACATTGGATCTTTGTCACCAAATGTGGCTATTTTTCATGGCTGTTTGAGATGTGAAGAATGGGATTTTACACACAGCAGAAGTCTTGCCTGCGAGAGGCCAGCATGAAATGGGGAACAAGACAGTTCAGTGCAGCAAACAGATAAAGAATAAAGATGTCAGAGTGAGGACAGCTAGGGAGAAAAATTTCATTGCATGCAAGTAAGTGTACAAGATTGCATACCTAAATATATTCCACAATACACAGAACTCTCCTTTTGTTGTTTTTGCGGTGGGACTGTTCGTCATAAAGAAAGTAATTATATGAGGAACTTCACTTTATCTGAGCATGGTCTGAATACAAAACAAAGCCTTGTTGTGTGAAGCAAAGGGAAAAGCAGCACCTTGTCTTAGGCATTCATCTCTTTATCGGCCTTCAGCTGTCTTTCTCCCCTTTTCAAAATGTGATGCAATTTGACTCCATCCCCTGGTAAGTTGAACTGGGATGACATATATGCCTTATTATTGACAGATAACATGTCAGCCTGTCATACTGTCAGCCACCAGGGTTATGGTTTTCCCCTGACCACAAACAAAAAGAGTGAACTAACTTTCATTTTACAAGTACTTACTTAAGTTGGTGCTTTGTGCTGTCCAAGCAATAAAAACACTCAGGGAATCTTCTTGTTTTGTCCTTGAAAAACATCAAATCTAAAATTGCCTTAAGTGAGAAAAGATCCTTGCAGGATGAAATAACAGAACCATCACTAGATATTTGTTTTACCGGAACTGATTTCTACTGGTTTGTAGACATTTGCAAATCCAGGGCAGAGCATGACAAGATGTGGGCAGACTGCACTGTGAATACTTTTATTTAAAGGGAGTTTGTATAGCTCGCCAAGTTCTACAAAATATCATTGGAGTATAAAATGACTGCTCATGTTCATCCTTGTTAGGGTCAGCATGCCTTTTGGTGCACATCCCTCCTGCTCCAGCAACACTCGTAGTTCACCATGTCGACATGGCCACTGGCTCTGCCAAAAAGTGAAACAAAGCAAACAGGCCAGGTCAGGCAGACAACTCAAGTGCTGTGTTACATTCATATGACACAATCCAACCCATGCAACTTGCTTGTATAACCAATGTTATCTTTCCAGTCGAGCGGTATGTTAAGGTCTTCATGCTCTGATGAGTTGTTTCCTCTGCTGTACTGCTCAGCTGCGAGCTGAAAACTATGCTACAACTGCTGGGACCAAATGTTAGAGCTGCAACCAGTTGCTACATTTTAAATACCTTCTTTAACTTAATTAAGTTGCTTTATGCATCTTTTGTATTTGTTTCATATCTGCATCAAGAATGACACCAGCATTGTTGCCAGTGTTGATAACTGCTTGGCCACCGCCTTAAATAATGACTCAGGCAATGGACCATGCTTTATTAGCCCCCCCCCCCAATACATTTCAAGTGATAGGCTATTAAATGTGGCTGTTTAAGATAAATGTGTATCTAGATGTTTTCAATTTTTGAGTCAGTGTTGATCAAAATTTTGCTGAAGCTTTGTCTTTGGGAGCACTCAGAAATTTCAAGGCTTTATCTCTCGTTGTACCTACTTTTATTTTGTGAGGTTTGTAAGGCAGGTCTATACCACAGACGTCCCGCTCCTTTTCTTTTCCTCTCCCCTCTCTCTGCAATGTCTCATTACTGTGTGAGGCAGCCCCCGGGTGCTGTCCCTCTATCACACTTTGCCTTGTTATCTCCCCCTCTTAATTGACCTCTGCTCATTATCTTTTCCAACTTGAGGACCTCTAAACCAGTATTTAACGAGGAGGAGAAGAAAGAACAGAGGGGAGGTGCTAAGGCTTTGACCTATGACATCACAGCTCCCAGGGGGTTTCCAATGATCACACACACACACACACACACACACACATATATGAGTAGAGAAACACACATCTGTATGCAGACACTCATGTTAGACTTTCAAACAGAGTGACACAGTCAGCACACACGGATGTGCAATTATGCGTGGGTCAAGTCAGATCTCGGCATGTCAAAGGTAGGAAACAAGAGGTCACATTCCAGGAGACAGAATCGGAGCTCAAGGAAGAAAGGGAGGAAGGGAATAAATGAGACTGAGAAAAGGAGAGCTGTATATTGACATTTTTAGACAGGGAGGAAGATTGTAATGGAGAAAATACACAGCACACTTAAAAGATAAGCTAACGATTGTAGCTTACTATGTTATGATGTTACTCACTATGCATTAATGATAACTCTAAGCTTTTGTAGAAAAAAATTGTCTCAATTCAGAAAAGACTTAATGCAGCTTTAATACGTTTCTTTATTTGTACCTGTAGGTAGATTTGTTTCGCAGCGATATGATGTTGACGTTCACTTTGACATTTAGTCACAGAACAAAAAAATCAGTACACAAAACCATTCAAAACAATCAGAATTGACGTGTTGCTCAAACATTAAAACTCTAAGAAGTACCCTCGGTTCCACCAACCATAAGAAAATGAAAAGCGAATATAATTTAAAAGATACCTCAGTAAAACCAGATAAAAGCTACAGGAAGAACTAAAAACTACAAGTAACACCAGTATAAAATCAAAAGCTAAAAGAAAATAAAAAGAGTAATACGAGTGATATAAGAGTAAAGTGGTGTTTACAGTATAGATTTTTTAAAACCATTTTTGAGCGCATGATACAGTTTTGGTTAGTTCAACATGTATCGTATGTATTCACAGAGGATTAAAAAGGCCCTACCCCAAGTATTGACCTAGCAACTTTTGGTCACTGGCCAATCAGCCATTACACCAAGATCCTTCATACCAGTTGGAATTCAGCCAACATTAAAGAGCAACAGAAAATTTATAAGAAACAATCAAACAAGTAGATTTTTTGAAGAGTCGCAGTGGCTGTACAGGTGTATCTTTTACCTGAGCTGTTAAAGCATCCAGTCTGATGGACAAAAAAAGGAAAATAAATAGTTCACAGATGTTAGATATTGATCAAGATGGATCAATTCTAATTGGAAACTTAGATGTAAAAAAGGCATTTTTGTATGTGCTGAAGCACTCTGGCGTACAGTAAAATGAAATGAATTAGTTTTGACTGATTTCATTTTGTTTACATAATATGGATTAAAATCTTGACAGCCTTACTGAGGGTTTGCATGAACAGCACAATTTTGAATACACAAAAGTGAAACAAATGTGATATTAGTTTTGTCCTCCCATCCATCAGTAACAGATGGCTCTCTTCAAATTACCAAAATTGTTTCCCTTTTTCCTTTATCCTGATGTTGCTATTAATCAGTACAAATAAACTACTACCTTATCTCACAGTATTTATTCCAATATGGAAAAAAAAATTCTCCACTTCAATGAAGAAACTATTTGTGTCTCTTGTCCCCAAATATTTCATCATGAGGCCAGTAGAGGGGAGAGGTAGAATAGACAAAGGGAGTATTATTGCTTTATATTAATTTCTGAGAGGAATCCCTAACTTTTTGTGGATGTTGCAATGTTGACTTAATCTACTCTATAAAAATTATAACATGCTGTGTTGTGATTGACTGTGCAAAAATACAAGTTTATTACATGCCAGTCATCCAAACTTGAGGGCTTTTTTGCATTATTTTTTTCTTTCTTACTTTCTTTTTCAATTTAAGATATCTCTATTTGCAACATGCACTCCAATACAATTTAGTACTCAGCAAACTACAAAATGCAAGAAGTCTTGGTAAGGTTTTTTATTTTTAGACATGATCATGTTGCATCATCAGCCCTCAGGAGTTCTTCACATCTTCTACACATCAAATGAGAAAATTCGGAAACTCAATTTTACACCATTCTTTATGGAAAAAAAATCCCCCCTTGGAGGGCAGACATGTTGATGCACATGATCCACCACCCCTTTACTTTTGCAAATGTGCTGTCAACAGATAAAAAGACATCTGATAGTCAAATGAAGGCCAAAAGTGGCAAATCATAATAACTTTTCAAATTACACACTTAGATCCGAAACTTGTGTACCGGTCACGTCCTACTGCGTGTCTTGTGTACGTGTGTATGTGTTCGCGTGATAAGCACTGTTTCTTTGATTGTTTCCTCTCTTACACTGTGCTCCACGGCAATCACTTTCACAGCTCAGTTGGCATCTGATTATCTCTCTCTTGCACACACAAATACAAATACAGAAATGCGCTCACACACACACACACACACACACTGCATTATTTGCATACTGCTTCCATCTTGAAATTGTTATTTTGGTAATCAGACAGACAGAGAGGAAACATAATTATGGAACTGGCTTCCACTTAGTAACAGCAAGGCTCAGTGAGTGTGTGTGTGTGTGCATGCGTGTATGCGATAAGTGCTGTGTTTTCTTCTTCAAAATTGTGTAGCACAGAATGTCAGAATGCAGTGCGTAAACAAAAAGCAGGTCTCCCTTAGTATATTAACCCCTGGAACAAAATGTGAAGCTCCACTGTTTTCTCAGGTTGAGCTGGGGCTTTAAAGAAACAGTATCCCCTGAAAGAACGCACTGTGCCTGGAGATAATAAATGTTTAAGGTTCTGAACCAAGACCTGTTCTTGCTCCGTGATGCATTTTTCATTAAAACTGAGAAAAGAGATTGTCTGCCTTCTGCAATTTCAATTTTAGTGGATGGCTAAACAAGGAGCGATATTTCATAAATGCTCTTCCATCTATCCATCCATTTCTACCGCTTGTTCTGTTTAGGGTCGCAGGTGGCTGGAGCCTATCCCAGCTGTCTTAGGGCGAGAGGCCGAGTACACCCTAGACTTTTCTGCTGTCAACCACATGGCTGGTGCACAGAGACAAGACGACCAAGAGATGATGCACTCTCACACCTACTGGCAATTTAGAATCACCTGTTAGTCTGATGACCTTCTTGCTGCTAGTCTGTTAACGCTTTCCCTTTAGGTTATAATTTTTGTTCTTGAAAGATTTCATTCATTCACTGATGAACTCTTGAATTTTCAACAGGATTGATAAAGTGTTTATCTACCTACCAACCTACAGTTCCATCAGTGCCCCATACAACATGAAAACACTTCGTTCCTCCACCATCATAAATCACTCTTGTAAAAACCCTGTCATCAAATGATGCACCTAAATTGAGTGACAGTCAAGCAAACCAATCAAATTGACTGTTTTGCATATTGAGATGTATTGGACTCAGAGGACAGAATCACTCACAACTGATTTATATAAATGCCCAAAAAGTTCAAGGTAGCAACTGAGTTTTGTCCCTTCGCTTACGACACTAAAGAGCCAAGAATACTATTTTCCCCTTTTCCAGTAGTTCCTGTTTAGTGATAGTGCCATTGCTTTGATGGTTCGAATCCCATTCTTCCAAGGGTTCCAAGGGACCAGTTTGGTTTTCCATTGGCAACGAACCAAGTGTGATCCCTGGCATTGCATCACCATGAAAAGGCCACATAAGCACTGAAGTACTGACATTGTAGTGTCCCCGGGGCTTACAGCCTTCAAGGAGGCAGTGGCCAGTGGGGGCAGGTTTACTGCTAACTGAAACAGTTTACCATCCAAGGTGCGTTTAAAAAAAGCAGAGATTTCTATCTGTTTGTTGCAGTGGTTTCCTTGGCTCTCTGTCCGCTATACTGAGAGTGCTCATCAGTGTGTGTGTGTGTGTAGGTGCACACCTGCATCGGGGCAGAACTCTGCTGTGTACTTAACAGGGTGCACAAATTAACCCACCATGTAAATAAGACAAATAACAAAAAGATTTTTAGACTGTGAATTAACAGAACAAGGTACAGACCTGATCACTGAGCAAAGTAATGCATTGCTGCCTCAATTTCTCTGATGTGTCTGCATCTATGACAGGCTCAAGGCCAACCCCAGCTCTGTTTCTTTTTCTAACTCAAAAAGAGTTGAGTCAGGTTTTTCATTTAGGCTTTAAAATTAGAAACTAATGCGTCACTTTACTGTGCAATATTGTACAGACAGTCTCTGATTTCTGCTTTAAATAAAGTACATGTCCAAAATCTTGTTTTCCTGTGAGACATTTACAATTTCGATAAAATTAAACATTGCTGTTTTACCTATTCAAATTCTAACACATTCAAAGCCTTACTTATGATACTTTCAAATGGCCATGACTCAGTTAATCTAAATTTGAATTACCCTGAACTTTGTATAATGTATTCTCATTTATATCAAGAGGCCCTGGCAGAATGTCAAGACAGCCTCCACTCATCATCTTCACTCCGACTTTGTGACAGTGATTCACCAGTATGAAATACAGACCTTGAAAGTTATTTCCCAAAAAGAAGCTGCTCTTGTGAAATACTCTGGACAAAACTGTACCTTTTAAATATGCCACTGATAGCAATAGGTTTATTTCTTTTCACCTTTGTGTATGCTTCTTGGTTTTTGCAGCAGCCACAGAAAGGAAGTCTAGACAACTCTCTGTGCAAAAAGAGGTTATTACAAGGTAGTATTTATGCTTTGTGGAAAAAAAAAGATAACTGATTCATCTCATTCAACAAAATTAGAATTAGATTAAACAATATGGCTTCTTTTGAGGTCATGCCAGCCTTCTCTTATTTTGAAATCAGCCAGAGCTAATTATGGTCTCATGAAGCTCATGAAGGAAAAATTAAATTGAGCTCCAATTCATTCAAATTCACTTGTTAAACACTGTTTTGGAATCTTATTTTCAAATTAGGAAGCCTCTATTCATCAGACAAGCACACCCTCACCACATCTTACACACTTGATTAACAGGAGTGTCTTTTTATTCATGGAGTGTGTGAATATGTGTGTGTGTGTGTGTGTGTGTGTGTACTCTTGACTTACCTTCTTAAAGAGGCAGTTTCTCATAGTTGGCTCTTTCTCAAGGTAAATGTTCATTCTGCTTCACAGACACTGTAAGAAGTAAACTGAAAAATATAAGAGGTAAGACTGAGAATGTGCACACACAGGATTGTGCGCGCACACACACACACACAAACACACACACGCCCGTGCGCGCACACAAGTGTTGAAAGGACAAAGAAACCATTCCACACTCTTCTGATGATGCTGCAGAAACTGTAATTGATAAAAGGGTATGAATAATATGCCCCCACAAACACACACACATGCACATCCCCTCCCTCTCTAGCTCTCACACACACACGCACGCACACATACACACACACAAACACACACCTGAGACCACACACACATTAGTTCAAAGTGTGTGGCATTGTTATGCCTGTAGTTATTCACTGCCAGTCCCCATCATGATGGTCCAATTATGGTACTTTTTCCACTTTCTCCCTCCCTTGTTTCCTCCTCTCCTCTCCTCTCTTCTCCTCTCCTCTCCTCTCCTCTCCTCCACTCCTCTTCTTCATTCTGATAGGGTGGCAACAGTATCTTTTGTGTATCCCATTGACCATTTGGCAAATTGCTCTCTCTTCTACCCCCATGTGTGTCTTTATCCCATCAACCTGTGTCTGTGCTCTGCAGCTGCATGTCATTTGTTGCATAATTCAGTATATCCTTCATTCTGCCATTTGGTAAATATTTCACTATCCCTCTGTCGTTCACTGAATGATTCTCACAATATCCATTTACCAAAACAACCAAGAAATCATTGCTTCGTTTTCTCCCCCTCTCTTCCTCTCTACTCCTCTGCTCTTCTCTCTATCTATCTTTCCTCCTCTTACCCACTGAATGATTTCCACCACCTCTCTGTCTTCTATTTGCTGTTTAATAATCATGTATCAAGTATGCGTGTGTATATCCCTAGACAATTTTCTGCAGTGGGGATGGGAAAATCCATTACACCCTCGTGTGTGTGTGTGTGAGGAAATAAGACCAGCTATTTATTTTGTGAAGGACTGATTGAAGGCTGACGTAGAGTGACTGTGTCTGGTTGGTTATGTGAATGTGTACAACCCTGTCTGTGTGTGTCTATCTGCTGGTATTGGATCAGAATGTTTAGTAAAAAAAAAATGTAAGCTGAATTGCAGCCTGAGTGCAGTAACATGGCCTCTCTTTCAATTGCAGATGATTGGGTTTGTTCTGAATTCACGTAAAGATAAATGCAGCAGTGACCAGGGTAACGTTTACCTATGAAGCTGTGTGGTTGGATGGACAACAAATCACATTCTGTAGACTAGAATTGGCCCTCATCTCCAGGCACAGAGCAAAGTAATGCCACAGGTCAAAATTCAGAAAGAGAACTGGATATTGTGCAGTATAAAATTGCAATTCTACCCTTTCTTTTTAGATTTACACAATGTCTCAATTGATTTATATGAAATGACTTAGCAGTATCATATATTAAGTAGAAAGAACACCATATGTATTGCACAGGCTTGCTTTTAAGCTCACTTTAGGTAACAAAATGTAGAGGTATTCATCATGTTAAGTCAGCAAAAGAAAAAATTAAGTGCAACGTACAGAATCTCAACATAAAATGCACTCACTGCAAATCAGGCTGGATTATGAAGTTAATTTTAAACAACACCGTTGATTACATGCATTTGCAAGTAGCATAAGATAGCACAAGATTTCCTCCACAGATTCTGTTAATAGCGCTTAACCACGCTCCCACATACAGTCGATGTTCTCTCATGTGACGGGGAGCTGATCCCATGGCAGTAAATAATGTATCTCCAAACGTTCAACACCATAAATCATAAAGTTCTTTCAATATTGGATCAAGGCCTGAGGTTATCTGCCAGCATAAAAAAGAAGTGTGCCTGAGGGTACACAGGAACCCCAACATCCTCATCTGAATGATTGATTGGCATCATCCGAGTTGATAGAGAAATCAAATTTGACATGAAGAGAACAAATGGGAAAACCCATGAAATGTAATTTATTCTAGATCTTACTATATTCTCGCAGCTCTGTCTGTTTTTTGTCAGATTAATATGATTGGTTGTGTTGTTTGTTACAAAGACTCGTAAGTGTCCAAAATTTTTTAAGCCAAGGGTAGACCATGAATGTCAGTTTGATAAGTATAACAATTCATTACTAGGAAATGTTTTAAATGGTAGTAAATTGTCTTCAGGTTTAAAAAAAAGAACAATTTTTAGAATTTTCTCTCCATTACTAGTTTAAAAAAAATGTATGAAATTGAGTTGAACAGATGGAGTCAGTTGGGTGGCGGCATATTATCTTCCCTACCTGCAGAGAAGAAGGACAAGTTCAGTCGCCAGTTTTCAACAAAGAGAAAAGCAAAGAATATGTCAATAAAGTAATATATCGTTAAAAGTCATCATGAGATGGTAAAGGAAACGCAAAGCAGCTGTGGCTACAGTTAGCATTAACATTGATAGAACAGAACGTACTTAAGTCCTGATTTAACAGGTATTAAAAAACTGTGGAAGCTGAGGCATTTCTCAACAATTTGGCTGAATTTATTGCGCTTAACCTAAGTCCAGTGAACATGCTTAGTTTTGAGGACTGTACGATGAAAGACACAATATTACATAAATGGTACAATGACTTATACTTATACTTAAATTGATACTTTGTTCGTAAAATCTAATATTTCTATTTATGAATGAAAGTAAATCATTCATTTTTCAACCAGAAACCAGCAATATACTGATCAGTCAAAGTGTCAAACTCATCACACAGGTATTGATGAATACTGATATCAATATTGGCATTGATATAAAGATATTTTAGACTGAACCGCCCACCACTAACAATAACAAATGACGAGTCAGAACTTTACTGACTGATTTCAGTTACATTAATATTTTATTTTGACACAATGCTTTAACAAGAAATACACAAACACACTTATGCTGAATGCAGTGTAACCTTTACCAGACCATCAGGTGGAATAGGCTTGATTACATGTTGTCATGTGGTGCATCAGCATGAGTAATTTATCTAGAATATGGAATTGTGCACCACTGACAGTGGGTCGCATGGGAAATAGGAGTGAGTCACTCATTCTGCTCCGGTGGCTTTGTCTTCTATGATGACCCCTGTGTGTGTCAGAGAGTTTATGAATATATTGATCATGTCAAGCAGATCTGGTGGAATGCAAACATACCAATATCTGTGCGGGACAATGATATCATAAGAAGCTGAATGAAAAGCACAGACACGATCTCATGGTGAGTCTGTAGATTGGGGCACATAGCTGTTACATTTCATGTTGAGAGTCCCCGAACTGATTTCTCCATGTCTCATTAAAAGCACGACAGCAAGATGTCAGGCTGTGTGTCATTATGAGGACAGCTGAGAATGGCCTTGAATGTTGATTCATAAATTCAGATTTCATCTCCTATCGCTCTGCTCTGAGAAAAAAAGACAAAGGACGCGTTCAGTGCTCACAAAAGCCAGATTTCGAATAAAAAGATGTTCACTTTTTTCAGTTATTCTTATAATTTACATACCTGTCCTCTAAACCTTCTGTATGTTATATGTAGTATTTATTCAGACCTACTGCAGGCTTTTCAATGTTCCAGACTTGAATAAATCCTTTTATGTTGACATTTGACCTATGAAGTGCTATGTTATTCATGGCACATCTATGCTTGCCAACTTGCTCTTTGAACTGTTATATAATCCAGATAGTTCTCATGTAAGTCTACATGGATTTATAAGGGTTTTGCTTTTTTAACTATAATAAAGTAAGAATTTCTCAATATGTGAGCCCTCTGTCCACCTTAACCACAGCACGCACTCTTACTGCTTGATTCTACAAGTTTCTGAAAAATACGAAGACCCGTATTACTGAATCAGTCTTTCTCAGCACACCTCAGCGAGTTTCTTGTGATGTTACTGAAGCTTTCACCTTTCGCCTTTTCAACCAGTCCCAAAGATATTCTGTGAGGCTGACGTCTGGTGACTGCGAAAGAAAAGCCAAGCATGTCGCCACTCTTTGCTCTTTCCTGGAACTTCAAACACAGCTGGCGCAGAATCGCATGTTTAAGGCCATTGTCCTGCGGGGACATGAATCCCTTTTCCACACGATTTCCTGTCAGTAGGGATGGCATGCCTCTGAAGAAGAGAGTGATACTTCTCTTTGGTCACTGTGCGGTTCATACTGTGTGAGTCACCGGACCCTGGAAAGGCGAGACATCCTCACACCTGATAATTCCCTGAGCCGTATTTGACTGCAGGCGTTATGCACTGTTGCATTAACCTTTCATTTTGCGCTAGGTCAGCCTGGCATTGCTTCAGAGAAAAGTGCTGGTCTTTCTGCTTCTGCACAAAGTTTCACTCAATCTGAATTCAGGAGCAACAGTTTGTTAAAATAAATAGACAGAAAACAATTCTGCGATTCCTTATTTGCCATTACTTCAATCATTCGAAGGTCATACAATGTATACAAAACCATAACAAAAAAAATGATTATTAAACTAAATGATTATAACAATTTTTGTATGAAATCCTTAGCAGTTGGGTCAAGATACCAGAAAATTAACTTTGATTTTCACAGTATCTCAACAAACAATACCCATACCTGTTTGGATACTAAAGGCAACAGTTATTAACTAATGGGCAAAATAAACTGCTTTTTCAAACCACATTGTTCATGGTGACGGTTGTTATAAATATATAATTATTTCTCAGCAGCACCAGTGATATAACACACAGTGACACAGGGACAGATATTGCTTAATTCAGAGCCACTGTTATGAATTCTGGAGGGTTTTATCTTACTGCAGGCTAGATTTGAAGCCTCTATCAATGTAAGGTTATGATAGTAAATGTTATGATGGTAAATTTTGAAGTGAGGTGTGTAGTTATGGCGACATGAAACTTGAGAGCTGTGAAAAAAATAAATGTGATGAGACAGGAATGCTCTGCAGTTAAGAAAAATATATTTTCCCCAGTGAATGCTGCTGCAGCTGTTACAGAAGGGGAGGCAAAAGTAACTCAATCGTGGACACAGAGAGTCACTGGTTCTAATCTCAACAAAGGCAAGGTTATAACTGGTCAATAGTTGAAGTGGCACTGCTGAGGTGTAGACACAACCCCCCAACTGCTCCAGTAGCCTTACTGACATTTCTAGGAATCTGTTGGTGGCATGTTTGTGTATTTTAGCCTATTTTTTAGCCTATCTCAACACTTGAGAGTACAAGGTGAACACCTCCTCCTGGTTAACCTTGAGTTTCAGCTTAGCTTAGTTGAATATATTATCATACACTGGTATAGCTCTAGTTATTTACACACTGAAATCACTGCTTTGGTCAAATTGGACCATTTTTAATCAAAAATGGAGTGTTCAGTTTATCATGATGTCTGCCAATTTTATCCCGGATGTACATAGATGTTTTTTCTTTGCCTCTTTTTTTTTCTTCTTTGACAGGTTGTAAATATAATACAGTTATGCTCATAAGTTTACATACCCTAGCAGAATTTATGATTTCTTGGTCATTTTTTAGAGAATATGAATGAAAACACAAAAACTTTTTGATTTACTTTTAAAATTTCCTGAAAAAAACAGTGTTTACTCTTTTTAAACCATATTGAGAACAGAAACAGATAGGCATCAGATAACTGGTGGCCATCATGAAAAATTAATACCATCTTGAATTCTCTCATGTAAATGTATTTTATCAAAAGAGTGGCTCTTAGAGAGTATTTTCGACAGATATGCAATCATCTGCCACACTAAAAGGTATCTGCTGAGAGCAAAAGACAGTTCCTAAAGAAAATGAAAGAGGCTGTTGAAAGTCCCAGCGTTGTTCATGTTCACTGATATAGAGGCTGAAAATTTCTGTCTGCCTTGTGAGTATAAAAGTTTCTGAAATGGATAAAAAACATGAGGACCGAGTAGTTTCTTATTCATATGTCAATAGCTTAATTATGCATTTATATCTGATCTTTCTCCCCTCTCCCAGCAAATGTTTGTATGAAACAGTCAGTGTGCAGTGAGGCCCATCCTTCATACTCCTTCATATTTTCGACTTTCTCCAGCCTGTTTTTCTTGTGTGTGTATGTGTGTGTGTGTGTGCGTGCGTGCGTGCGTGTGTGTGTGTATTTGTACATTTGAAAAACCCATCTCAAGCTTTCCCAACCAATAAATCTTGTTACAAGATGTGTGTGTACATGTGTTTATGTGTGTGTGGGTACGCCTCTCTATCTTGGAATATGATAGTATTTATGGAGAGCCTTTCAACACGGTGTACTTACAACCTACAGGGATCAAAGTAACTTAGTATCACATGAAAAGGAGGCACAGTAGGGTGGAATCGACAGTGTTCAGTCCTGCAGACTGGGCCCTCCAGGGGGCCACCACATGTTGTTGTTGTAGGTTGTAAGGATATGTAAGGACAAGGGGCAGACTCTTGCTTTCCTTGCACTTGAGGCCTTTACCCTGTATTTCTTTTACTACTTTCCTCTTTAATATATCAGGGCTGTGATGCTCAATATTTTACAAGTTATCATTGTCAAAAATTACTCACAAGCTCACTTGTGATGGGATAGCAAACTAAATGATTCCATTTGCAGTTTTAATCACCGTCCATTTGTCTCTCCTCACACCATTTCCAACCAACCCCCAAGTCTTTTTTTGATATCAAGTAAAAAAAAATCATATCTCTTCAAAGCTCTATACATTATTATCCTCATCTTTCTTTTCTTTCTGCTCTCCTAAACAGAGGCATGAAAGCACCAAAAATCTTGAAATAAAAGAGAAGAGTGGCACAATTTATCAGCTAAAGCTTTGTTACAGTCATGCACTGTCTTACCAGCAAGTAAAGCTGCCAACACTATCTACAACATGAGTACGAACAAGACCTCAAAATTTACCCCTTTTAAGTGTGTGCAGCAAATCATTCTGTACAACTGTTTCTCTGTATTATGCTGTGTGCGCCTTACCATATTTTCTCTAAATATGACAGTGGTACAGTTAAACTCTTTATGGGCAAGGATCTATTTTTGTCTTGTTGTGTCCTCCAATAACAAGCCATAGTTAAATTTTTGTAATTTCACAGTGTTTAAATGAGCGCACTATATGAGGTTAACTTAGATCAACTTTGTCAAGGGCTTAGTTGATTGAAGAGACATTTTAGTTCAACACGAAAAGTGTTTTGAGAAGGTCAGACTCATGGTATGTTGGGAGCAGACATTGGATCTGTTTCTCTTAACTACTGATGAAAATCTAACTTAGATTTTTGACCATTTGCTAACAGATGCATGGAATCAGCACACTGTGGACTTTCCCAAAGGCAACAGAAATGATCATGTAAGGCAGATTATTTTTCATCCTCAGAATTCCTCAAAGTCCATGCCCACATAAAATGTCTTACCAGAGACATTATAATCATCTTTTAATATCTCTGACACCAACTCTCTGACCTTTCAATCACAAGAGAAACTCCTTACAGTAACAGTAAAGATCCAGCTGAAGAAATTTAACTTACATTTACAACTATATCACTGTTTCAATTGAACACTTGGGGTGCACATTGGAGGAGTAAACAGCCACTGTGCTATTCTGTATGGACAATGTTACTGTAGACAAGACAATAAAAATATTCTCCAATCAGAAACCTTTTATGTCCAGAATTTTCTTAAAAGACACAACAAAGCTTTTAGGTCTGGCAACAACCGGGGCATGTGGAATGGCTATGTCCTATTTAAAAACAATGCATAAAAAAGGCCAGAGACAGACATTCAGACACTGTGTGGGGAACCACTTATCCGGCACTGACACCAGGAGTATTTGGCAGGGTATCAGGAGTTTCACTGACTACAAAGATAACCCTGCCTGCCCACACAGAAATGACACATTGCCCAATGAGCTCGATCACTTCTTTGCTCCCATTTAGATGGAAACAGTGTGACCATGGTAACAACACTAACCACAGACAATGAGCAGATTCTTTCACTAAACACACATGATGTGCAGCGTGCTCTGTGAGAGATCAACCCAGGTAGAGCTGTTTGCTTTGATGAAGCTCCAAGACAGGTACTCAAGAACTGCACAGAACAATGTGCAGAGGTTTTCACAGGTATTTTCAACCCACCTCTATTTGTGGCAAAGGTCTAAGGGCCAATTTACAAGACAACGTTTCAGCTGAAACCGCACAAAAAAAGACAAAAAAATCTGTTTACACAGACATGCTGGAGGACTAAGCAAGCTGTAGAATGCATTTCAGACCTGTAGTTGGCAGCACAACTGTTCCAGTTTACAAAAACAGTTTAAAGGCTGATGTAGAAGTTGCTGGTCATCTAATGTGAAACGCTGTGTTCATGTAAGCACAAGGCAAAAATGCAACAATACATTTGCATTTCATCAAAACTCTTTTGCCGTATAGAACCCCCCCCCTAGATTGTGTGAAGTCAGCCACCATTGTGCCAGTGAGCAAGAAAGTGGCCCTAACTATTGTGAGCTTTACAGATGACACAGCTGTGATTATGCTGATCTCTGACAGTGACCAGACACTCTGTAAAGGAGGTGAGAAACCTGATAAGCTGGTGGAGACAGAGAGAAGTCACATAAGGAAGGATCTCTAACACCATTGATTTTGCAGAGAAAGCACAAAAAGACTGTTACACACATGGACTCTAAAGACAGCTGGTTTTCCCGGACAACAGCTGGTGACTTGAAATCATCGTATCACAGAGAACATGCTGACATAGTTCATCTCTGTGTGGTATCTTAGCTGCACTACAGCTGGAAGAAAGGCCATCCAGTGGGTTGTTCCCCATGCACAGAAGCTCAGTGAGACCCTGCTCCCATGTTTGAAGACTTCTACACATCATGTTGTTACTTGAAGGCTGTCAGCATCTGTAAGGACCCCATTCATCCATGTCACCGTCTATTTGATTCCCTTCCATCTGACAAAAGATGCATGGCCTTCCCTGTCTGCACCGCAAGGTTACAGAACAGTTTTAACGCAGAGCCATAGCAGCTCTAAACCAACACCTTCAACCACCCCTTACATCTGCCTTCTTCAACATCTATTAGTCATCATTGCACATTAGGGTATTTACAGACTCAGTTTTGCAAACTCGTAAATAGCTTATACTTTTCATACCTGCTGCGGCTTTGATTAAAGCACAGGTGCCCCATCATTACCCATTTGCTCCGACCCTCCTACCTCTAGTGTTGTTCTGCTTTTATTCATTACTGAAGTCTTTCAAATGTGGAGTGAACCTCAATTCTCTTTAAAATGCAAAAGTCTGAGGCCTCACTTGAACCGTTTTCAATTGTAAGGGGTAGTTTAAAGTAAGTTATCAGAGATACGGTAACACCACATCTGGATTGTAAACTCATAGTGCTGCACATTATCAAGAAACCCATTAACCTTTATTAGAAAAGCTGCTCTGGCTGTGATTTTGCATGATTTCCCCCATATACTGATGGCAATTGGGAGTGAAAATTTACCTCCAGTTACATAATCATGATGCCATCATGATGCTGTCACTTATCCGTGCCCTCTAAATGTCATAAATAAATCTCTTGACATTATAGTGACTAATGATGCTAAATGGTTTGGAAGGGTCTTGCTAGAGACTTCCCTGGGACCTTTTGAGGCCCACCTTAAGTATCCTTGGCCCACATTTTGGAAAGCACTGCTGTATTATGTCAGATTTATTTATTACCATGTTGCCTCAATGCATCCCTCTATCTTATTTTTTTTATGTCTGTTATAGTTAGTTCTAGCTGCACTTTTTCAGAGTTTTTAAACTCTTTGGGTTGATCCTGCTGGAGTAATTACATGTGAATACTATTGTATTCTATTGTATTTTAATTAGTGCACAAAAGCCTTCAATCCAGCTATATTAACGGTATTTATTGTGTTTAATTAGTGTCAGTGTCTGGCTGAGTTTCAGCCTTCCTCATTCATTTTTAAAATTTATTTATTTATTTATGTATTTGTAGCTAGAAAACTCAACGCTGCAAATAAGAAAACAAGACTTAACACATCATTCTATATGCTGATGACTACCATTTTTCTGTTGTCATAGCAAGATCACAGGTCTCACTGTAATCCATGACAAAATACATCCCATCGGTTGCTAAAACAACCAGCACATTCTAAAAGTCACCAAAGCACAAGGAAAGGGCATTCAAACTGAAGCAGGAGGCTGACCATAAACCAGTAAATTGAACTTTAGGCATTTATTTAAGTAGTTGATGCAGTCATAAACAGTTTATTCCCTTTTATGTTTTTGTTTTGTGCTATCAGTTGCGACAGGGACTCTGACTTAACAGGACCACTAAGGCTGTGTGGATCAAGCAGCCGTATCATTCTGAAGACGCACCAGTCAATTCTTGAGAGCGTCATTAGATGTTGAATTATAGCATGGCTTGGCACCTAACAGTGCAACTGAAATGCGGGCTTGCCAGCGTGCATTAAAAGGCTCTGGAGATAATAAGAATCAAAGAATATGAGCCCATACAGAGCCGGCACTAGCAGGCAGTCATGAAACAAGCAACGAAAATCATCTCAAACTCACAACATCCTCTCTTTTCCAAATACAAACCTCTACAGTCAGGAGAAGACTATCTGTGCCAAAGTGTAAATCAAACTGCTCGAGGCTATCGTTTGTTCCAACCTTCATCAAGTAGCTGAACTCTAATCCTGAACTGTAGAGCAATAAATACCCGGGCACTTTAGCACTTAGCTCTTTTGGATTTTAATTCTCACAGTTTCTTTTAGATACGGTTGTGTTGCTGGTGCCAAATGTGGTGTTAAATGTCATTTTTATGTAAAACAACTTTCTAGCATCATATCAAATGCTTCCTGTGTTTTTATGAGGTTATTTTTACATGAACTAACGCTGAGCCTTAGACAAACTCGCCTGCAGAGATAGAAAGGTTTAATGTCTTGATATCATAAACAAAGTCAGTATTGGTGTAATTTCATTTCTTCTATTTTCTCAAAGTCAAATGTTGGCAGGTATGCTAATTGTGTGCCTGTAACTAAACAATTTTAGCCTTGGTCAACATGCCCATTTATTATTTACAGGTCACGCTGGATTAAATCAAAGCCCCTAATAGATGTAAAACACTTGAATCAGACTTTTTTTTCACATAACATGTTGGTGCTTAAATCAAGTTGCCTGTCACCATGGGACCTGTTGGCTCATTACATGATACCACAAGTTTTTCACTGTCACATGGAGACTCTAGCAAGTAAGTGATGTCTCCCCGGCTTATTAAAACAAATTAGTTGAGGCGTCATTTAGGGACCTATACTGAGCAAAAGTAGTCTCATGTACCACATGAGCTAGCCTCATTACAGCATACTAGTACCACTGTCATTTGGGAGCCCATTTGGGGTACATATTTTCCATCACCCTGAAACTACGACTCATTACAGCTTATTAGTACTTCTGTCATATGAGGATAACAGAGTCCAAGTCATTTTGGGTTTGAACTGCAACTTGGAAAAAAAGTGATAACCTGATTTGGCCATGGGGGAGCAGCAACACCATCTTCTTGTCCAAACCCTTTTGGCCCTCTTTGGACTATATTTTTCCGTCACCCATCAGTCACCCAGTTGCTAATAGTGCCAAGGGAGGGTTGGCACAGAGGTCATCCAACCAATCAGCATCTCACGGTGTAAGTGGAAAGTTGGATGATTATCTCTTTTCTTTTTTCCTCCCTTCATCATGATTACATCTTCCCCTCTGATACATCTCTTATTATCATTGTCTCTCTCTCTTTTGTCATCTTTCATTCTTTTACTTTCTCACTCTCTTTCCTTCCCTCCCAGTCTCCCAATATCTCTTTATCTCTTCTGGCCCTCATTTCTTTCTCCTTTTCTCAGTGTTTCATTAATCACTTTGTCATTCCAGTATAGAAAATGCAGTTAACAGACAGATGACTGCAATCAGCTTCAGTTCAACCTGGGGTCACTTAGCACATATAGAGAGTGTGTGTGAGAGACAGAACTTGTGTGTATTTGAATTTGTGTAGGCATTCAAATACAGTATACGCAAGTAAGTGTGTGTGTGTGTGTGTGTGTGTGTGTATGCGTGTGTTTGATCATGTCCATCATATGGCAATGATTGAAGCCTCGCATTTTCTTCCTCGTAAGCAATATGTGAATATGCAGTCCTATTAAATCCCACACTAGATTGGATGGCATATGATCTGCATAAAGCAGCAGTATTATTATTGCTCGTGTTCTGAAGAAAACCCCTCTCACTTTATCGTAATTAAATGATGCCTCACACTAGATTCAAATGTATGAAACTCTTTGGATCATGCCTGACTGTGAGAATACACTGCAAAATGTTAACCAACCTTTTCAGAGGCTTATTCTGGTGTTTGATAAAATGAGATGGTTTGGAATTGCATATTTGCCATAAAAGACTGATGATGTGCTTAAAAACTCTGTAGAAAATAATTAGAGAAGAGGAGTCAAAGAAGGAAAGAAAGCAGCACAAAGGACAGAAAAAAAGACAGAGGGGCAAAGTAGACAGAAAAGAAAGACTTCAGAGAGGAGAAATTAGGCAAATTGAAGAGACGTGTGTTGAAGATAAAAGAAAAGATGCGAAAGACAGAAGAGAGGTCACCTAAATTCAGCCTGGTGAGTCACGGTCCTTATTCTAAACATGTTTACTCACTGACCCTAAAATGGTCATGATTTTGACGATGCATCCTGCTGCATTCAAATTTTTCCAGCCCCCAGCGTTCAGCAATAAAGCATTCCAGCAGTGTGTAGCCGAATAGTTCCATGTAAGACAGGCAATCATTTTCGAGAAAAAGTCCACGATAAAGACGGCCTGGAAGACGTTCAATGCAGAGACGTTATCCCTTGAAAACAACAATTTCAAAATACTAAGCACTACTCAGTTTCGGAGGCAAATGTGATCAGCTTTAGAAACAAATGATTCATATGGCTGGATTCAGACTCAAGGGAGCAAGAGAAGAAATTTGCAATGTTAACTGATGTGAGGACAAGTGGAATAATACTTGAAGCAAGCAGGGATGCTTCAGCAGAAGTGGGACTGATTAAAAAGAATGCAGAGTGGATAAATGAGAAAAAGGTGAGAAACAATAGGGAAGGACCAAAGAATGAAGAGACAGGGATGGACAACAAGGGATGGACCAGAAAGAACAAGTGTGGACAGCGGAAAGGTTGTTTGAACATTCCTTTTGCAAACATAAATAAACATCTAACTTGCTGATACAGAAATAGATAGATAAATAAATAAATGAATGAATAAAAATAAATAAATAATCATAAAAATCTTAAGTTTTTTTCCACTTCAAACAAGCAAGCTAACAAGAAATCTTAACCCCTCAAAAATTATCTTGATGAATCAGGACAGTGAAAACTGCTATAACAGAAAACATGTTTAGACAGAAAAAATATTTGACTATTTGAATTTCTAATTTTAGTTTGACTTATGTCCCATCTGTTATGGTGAATGAGGAGGTTAACGATCCAGCCAAAGCTGATTTCTTGGCTTTTTCAAAGATTATGTTTGATAACACAAAAACTTTTCTGTCACTCATGGTTAGTGGTTGGGTGAAGCCATTTATTAACAAACAAAAAGCTGTTTACTCTTTTTAAAATCCTATTGATGAAAGAAACTTCCAAAATGGCCCTGATCAAAAGTTGTGTAAGAATGATTGGTGAAGCTATGGTAATTTTTTTGTTTATGCAGAATGAATGAAGTAACACAAATGAAAAAAGAAACAAAGAGCTTCACATAAAAAGAACAAATATGGGGGTGGGATTGGGGTTTAAAAAAGTGGAATTTTTGACCACCAGAAGAAGCTAAAACAGACCATAAAAGAGGATTGAAAATATGGAGAGCGCAAGAGTTGATGAGTTGATTAGAGAGTAGAGGATAAAGGAGGAAGAGAAACACTTTGAAAGATGTGAATAAAGCTGACATCACATGTATGCCAGTAATAAGTGGTGTAATTGAAAGCTGCAGGGTAAAACGGGGAAAAATAAATGGAGAGAAGGGCAGGGTTTCATATGTCAGAGTTTTCACATGTTGTACGTCAAAGTCAAGACTCCACATGTCAGACCAGAGACAAGAATACAGGAGAGAGGAAATGTCATATGTCAGAAACAACACTGTAATTTACTGTTAATGAAGAGATCCAAGCAGGGATGAAAATAATGAAAGGGAAAAAGAGGAAAATCGAGATGGAACGATTGAAAGAGGAAAGTAGGGAGGCTTGGGAGGAGACAAGAGCCAGTAGTAAAGGATGAGTGCTAACAGTATAGAGAAGTGAATCCTTATTTATATGCTGTCTCAAACAGAAATGGAATTGCACCTAATTTGTAGTGTGCCTGTTTAGATAAGCTAAAGCCTAGAGAGAAAAAAGGGGAAAAACAGTGTGAAAGGTTGGGTGACAGATGTTGAGATAGCCGCAGAATCTCATTTGTTTACAGAAATTGAGTAATTATTTCCTCAATACAGGGATGAAGTACCTATATAATGATAGCTCTCTGACATTAGCCACTTTTTGGTACAGGGATGAATAATAATGACATACTCACGCCCTCATAACCAGCAGCTAGAGGCTAACCAGCACTTAAGTGTGTATATGTCATTACAAACTTAGCTCTGGGCTTTAAGTTGCAGGCGTGGTTCCTTTGCATGGTTTTAGTCCACCACAAATATTCAATCAACACACACCAGTCCTGAAGGAACTGTCACTGAACAGATTTCAACAACCCAAAGTGGACCTGACTGTCAAGAGGAAAATGTTCAGAAAATCATTCTCATCGAGTTCTTCTAAATTGTTTTTGTCACTCCAAATAATGGGGAAAAAAAGCACAAAATATCCAAAGTGTTCTGAATTGTTAGTGCTGTTGTAACAGCAGGAAATGCTTTTAAATCAAATAACCATCTGGGGCCTCATTCAAAGCTAATTTTGCCTTATTATAAGCAAGTTGTTGCACACATTGTCTGATGAGTTTTATACTTTCCATTTAAGCCAAAATATTCACCAGAAGATGTAAGTCTAGCCTTCCAATCTGCATTACACCAATACAAAAAATGTGTCTGCTTGATTGTGCAGGTGGCTAATATTCACTCACATAATGTAAACTGCCCCTGGCATACAGAAATAGGTGGATGTGTATGCATGTTTCCCTGTGTGTCTGAGCGTGGATGTACTCCCTAATCTACCCTGTCTATAATCAGTTGCAAAGTTCACCTGAGGGACAAGCCTTTGGGGAGAATGGTGATGCAGAGAGGAGAGTTTTTGGGAGAGAGGGAAAACAAGAAAAGAAAAGGACAGAGATAGACGTGAAAGTAACTGATTCTTGGCTTCAAGGAATCCACACGGATAAAAGAGCACGACAGAAGAAACGTTTCGAAACATCTGAGGAATTGTAGTTGAAGTCCTTTGTCTTGATTGCCTGCTGTGTGGTTCACCTTAGCTGAGCTGTATCAAAAGTTTTTATTAAAAGTGTTTTTCTCATTCCTCTAACCTTTTTAGGCATTTTAAACTCATTTGTGTTTGTTGTGCCCTTGAGTCATCCCCTTGACCCAGTGGACATTTCACCATCACATCCTGATTGATGTTAAATATCAGCCCGTGTCAATAAAACGGGACCAGAACATAAATGTGATTAACAGCCACACTCCAGCTTAGTCTTGTTCCTCTTTGATAGTCAAGCGTTCTAGGGAACTCAACAGGAAAATGTCATGATAGTGGAGAGTCAGTGGGGGTTATTTTCTTGGTGCAATAAAGACTCTCACTGGCAAGTGGGTTCACCTGCTTAAACCTCAGGTATGGCAGACCCCCTCTATGTAGTGTCAGACAACATTATTTGGGGTGACCGCGTTTGTAATCTCAGTAAGATCTCACGCTTCTCGGAGATCCTGCAAAAATACCCCGAAATACTCAGAGACCAAATAAAGTAGCTTCAGAACACATGTATTTGTTTAAAACACCCCTTCTTCAAAATTTTGACTTTTTATCTGAATTTTCAACTTTTTATCTCATTATTTTGGCTTCATCTCAAAATATTGACTTTATCTTACTATTTGAATTTTGAATGCAAAATTTTGACTCTTTATCTTATAATTTCAAATTTGTGTCTTGAATTTTTGACTTTATTTCAAAAATTTCACTGTGGATCTCAAAATGTAGACTTTTCATCTCATAATTTTGACTTTATTATCTTACAATTTTTAATTTTCCAATACAGAATTTCAACTTTGTATCTCATAATTTTGCCTTTTAATCTCTTTATTCTGACTTGCTAAGGGTCCAAAAAAAATTCTCACCACATGCTTAAATGAAAGAAAAATATTTCCTTTTGTTTTTTCTCTTGTGTGAAAATGTAAGCAATGCCTTAAAATCTTGGTAAATGTTTAATTTAAATATAGGCCTTTAAATTTTCAGCTGACACAAAGGTACAAGCTTTGCAGACAGTGCAAATTGACTCCCACCAGTCCCCACCATGAGGAAAAGAGGGGTAGTATTGTATATACTCAGTTCATCTGTAAAAGTGCATTTTCACTTCAGCATTTTCTTTCCGAGAGTCATTCAGAGCAGCACTTCATTATAGATATCAATGATTGGTAGAATAAGCTGAGAAAAACCCAGACGTCTGCAATTTTATAAAATCCCTCAGACATAATTTTGCGACCAAAAAGGAGGACATGTCCGGGCAAAAGAGGAGATTTATTATAATCTATTTGTGTCTTCAATTGGGGTACAGTACAGTTAGGGATGTGGATTGCAGTACTTTTGGTAAACACTAGTCGTGAGGCATGTTACAGGATGAGTGCCACCGTGGTTTGAATCTCTACAAACAAAAAACCCACTTGTGGGTTAGATTCTCTTTTCTGCATCTATGCACAGACAAGACCAGATCCTCTGCTGTGACTTTACGATCAAGCTATGGCCTTGGTCTGACTGCTGCATGTATGTAATAGTAATCAGTGAAACTCAAATAAAAGCCATTTCCTGTGGGGGCAGTATATCTTTCAGACAACAGGTATAAATTCTGGAGTAACTCTAGTTGTAACGATAGATGCGAAATGCAAGCACATCAATATTTTGATATTTTGTTGAAACTGTTTTCAATGCCATGGTTAAATGTTTTATGGCCATCAGCCGAAACATGGGCAGATGGTGAAGGGAGAAAACAAGAGTCAGAGTAGCCAATAACTGTCAAAATGTCAGGCGTGATTATTCCAGCATTTTTAGAAAGTAAAACATCTTTCATTACCAAACACACTGCACATTCTGTTTCTTGGTGGGGAACTGATTATGGAAATAGATTTTCTGGGATAAATTAATTATTTTCCAAGACCAGTAATTTTATGTGCATGAACTCAGTGAAAGATCAGAGAGTGCTGAAACTGCATTTTCAGTGAATGTTCAGTACTCCAAGACATCCAGAACATATGAAGATTATTCAACTAGAATTAGCTTGAAAGTGAAGATATCTGAGGCCCACCTACTACTGCCTCATGAAAAGGAAATAAGGTAACAGTTTGAATTAGATGCAGCGCTTGATGCTAAACGCACCATTCTCAAGTAAGAATCCTGACTTTTTGGGTTGATTTTATTTTATTTTATTTCATTTTTTATTTTTTTATTTTTTTGTGTTTATCTCCCTTTTTGAGTGTTGGAAAAACAGACCTTGAAAAACTTCATTTAAACTGAAGCCTGAATGACTCTTGGATCGAGACCAAGTGCATTGTGAAAAATGCTTCAAATTAAAGTTTAAAAAGTATTAAGCACACAGTCACTCTCCTGTCTGATGCGATTCATTCCACAGGTCATTTATAATAATCAAATTCAAAAGAACAAAGAACCTCATGTTCTCTCAACTACAGTGTTGAAGGGAACACACAAAGTGAATTATAATGAGGGGAACTGTGAGGTTAGACTAGGATAGAAGAGTGGAGGGGAGACCTTATGTAACATCCAAACACAGAAAGAGCTGTACAATGTTTTGTTTTACCATCCTTTGCCCTGTTTCGACAAAAAGATTAACAGTGTGTGAACAAGAAATTAAAATAAAGAGACTTTTCATGTCATTCCAGTATAAGCTAAAATCCTGATTTTACTCAGAACAAAAACGAGGTCAAACATTTTTGGACAAGATAGTTAAATATCTACAGTGCATTTCTTTCTACTTTCTATGAAATGATCATCGTTGCTTTGCCAGAAGACCGCAGATATCTCACACAGGCTCGAAATCACACACACAGATTGAAAGCAATCACGACACCCTTGCCTGCGCTTTGCATCTTCATCTCTTTTTTCTGCCCTTTTATATCTTTTTGCAGCATCTCATTTTCTCACACTATAGAGAAAAAGAGAAAGATGAGGGAGATGTGATGTTATCAGAGAGCTGAATTGATTTCAGATGTGACTGGATTTAAACAGTCATGTTGCAGACATGACTTGATGCCTCAGACACTGGAAGGTCAGAACATAATCGTGTCCCATTTTGGGAGGGGTGCATGTGTTTCACTTTCTCAGGGTGCTCTCGTTGACATCAAGGTATGCAGTTTTACAAGGGAACATCTTTGAATGATAAAACCATCAGCAAAATATCTGACCATGCTACCATGAGTCAACTGCAGAACTTTAAATGTTCATCCATCTATTTAACTCTCGGCTGTTTTTCCTACAGGAGATACATCCTATTGTCTTTGCTACATAGCTTATTAGTTTGTTATTTAGTTCTTTCTACTGTATAGTACAAAAACCACTGCTCGTACCTTAAAGTGCTTGTATTTCTTCATGGGAGTTCATTAGTTTCCAAAATGCTAATTCCAACTTTTCTTCTTAAGCTTTCTCTAGATAGATGATACATCGGGAGGCCTATAGCTCCGACTGAATAAATAAGGTCCTCGGTGGAGAGGTTAAGGAAAGGAGGGAAATGAGATTTTAATGAGTTTGGAGTTAACACACTAGAACACCACATCTTCAGTGATGACTGATGAGATGTGGGGGCTCTCCAAAGTGTGTTTATGAGGATGGGTTTGTTCTTATTGTAGACTTCTTCTTGTTTTATTTTTTGAAACATTGCAGCTTCTTCTCTTTTTTCCCCCTTCTGGTGCTTTTTCACTTTTTTATTTGCCTCTCTCTGGCTGTTTGACTTGTTTTTCTTGACTTTAAAAATTCTCCAGTATATTCGACATGATGGTTAACCTTTTGAAATATAGACAATGTCAGAAACAGACCAACTTGCCTTCCTACTAGCTGAACTTTTGCCCCCTGAGCATTTTCATTTACTCTGCACAGCTCCCTTAAAGTCATCTGAATGGTACAGTGTGGCATTTGATACTATTATAAATCAATAAGGGTGTGTCTTATCCAGTTATTGCTAACCAATTTGTATCTGAGCTTACCTTTCAGACCCCCATAATAAGATGTACTTATCTGTACCTAGATAATACTTTAACCCTTGAGACACATTCTCAATTTTTCTTACTATGTTCATATAAATGAACCTACCATAAGAACTGTATGCAAGAAAATACATTTCAGCCTTCTAGAAGGGTTGAATAATTAACTGGTCTGTAAATGTGTTTTTAATGTTTCATATAAGTGATTTATTTCCATAACTCTATAATTAATCTTTCTAATTACTGACACAAATATTCCCATGATAATCTTTAACAGTATCATAGCATCAACAGGCATGTGAACACTCACTGTTATGCACCTGTCAGCTCATTGTAACCCCATTTGTGATTTTTATGTTTTATTAATACATGATTAGTCATGGTTGTTTCTGCTCTGAGGGTCTGACTTGATCTCACAGTCATCCATTTCTTCCAACTTTGCCACCACTTGCAATACAGAAAACTGAAGAGATGCCACAAGGACAAACTGAGCTGAAGAGAAAATAACACTCACAGAATTAAAAAAGCAAATTATGAGTAGTGGTTTTCCACTGGATCTAGACCAGTTTATTGCAGTTTAAGTGCACAGCTCTTGAGATGAAATGAATGAGAACGAGGAGACGTTTTCCTGTATTATTGTTCCAGCACACTGTAGTCTTCTGATATCAAACAAAGTCATGTTTTTTTAATTAGATCACAGCATTCTGATTGGTTAATTAGCTCTTATCTCATCACAAAGCTGTGTATCAGAGCAGAAATGTACCAACATGGTTGTGTTTGTTATTTCGCACACCCACTGTTGTTTCTTTGTGGGACTCCACATTTGGATGATTCACACATACACAAGTTCTACTATAGAAATGCACTGATCTGAATAACATGCATGTGCATGCACACACACATACAAACATATTCACAGCTTATGAGCTGAATTCATTTCAACTTGCACATCTTTTTCAAGTGAAAGCAGTGACATACCAGTCTGCATTATTAAACTACTTTCACTCAGAACAAGGAATAAAAAGATAGAAATGTTAGAGAGGGGGATGCAAGGGTGAGCTGGTAATGAGAGAGGAGGAAGACAAAGATGGTAGACAGAAACTAATTTAGTTATTTGAAAAGTCCAATAATAGCCTCTGACATTTTCTTTTTCTTAAGCTTTGAAAAGGACATCCAGAGAACAGACCATACAGGCACTCCGGCAATGTCATACTGTTGAAACTGTGAATCAGATTTGAGAGCAAATACATTCTGGTTTGGGTTGAAGAGGTCAAGACCTAAATGCAGACTTGTAAGGCATGATGGCTTATTCATGTTACATCATGCAGCATTTGGGGTTCCATCTTCAAGACCAACCAGTGACTTTATGTCATCAAGTGCAATCCACTACACTTTGTTTCCAATTGAGAAAAAAATAGAAATTGAGAAATTCAGTTGATACATTTGTAAACACATGAGCAAAGACATATTATTTTGAGTAACAGAGTCTTAATTTAATCTTAAAGTTAATTCAGAATCAGTTCAGAAGAGCAGCCAGCTTACTGAGCATCAACAAGGTGAATCCTGTTAGTCCAAGTCCAGTTGTGGTTTCAGAAACAACTGGCTACCAAAGCTTTAGCGTATCTGCATCACAGTGCACAGGAATTCAGGATTTTCAAAAGGAGTATGTCTTTTATGGTGAAGGGTTGTCTCATAGCCCGTGAACACTTTCACAATTGCCATTTGTCCTCCATTGGGGATTGTCACTTCATAAGATGCTCCAGGTTCCTGCCCTTACATAGATCAACTATTGCTTGTAATTTCTTTTTTTTTTCTTATTATATCACAGTTCTCCCATTATTCTCTCAATTGTATGACTTTATTGTTGTAATTTTCTGCTTTAATTTTCATGAATTTATGACTTTGTTCTCCAAGTCCCATTTGGTTTGTCTTTCATGTGGCCATAATTTGTCATTGTGAAGTAAAGTAGCTGTAAGCTTTGCTCATACACCTCATGAAGGACTCACAGAGCACAGTGGACATTACCAACACCAAAATTAAATGTTAGATTTTTAAGTATACAGTGGACTTTGGTGAATTTACTTCAAAGTAAATGAGACTCCAAACCAAATTAATATTATTGTTGTTAGCAGAAATGTGGTTGTTTTTGGTGCTATTGACTGAAAAGAGTCCAGGAGCTGGCTGTCTGCAGCAACATTGAAGTCACATGACTGAAAGCCATGAATTCAAGATGTCTGCATTCAAGATGCTTGCAGGCCTAGGTTAGTACCTTGCACTTGTTTGTGCAGTCCTCAACACAATAGCGTCAACGGTCTGGCTTTGACCCCAAGCCTCTTGCAATATTTCTTTCTCCTTTCTCTTCTGAGTTTCAACTCCAACTCCTTTTCTTTGGCTTTCTTCAAAGCAAAGATGAAAATTACCCAAACTTCTGAAAAACAGGCAGAAGAAAGTGTTACAAACAGGAAAGTGTGATGTAGATAGGCAAACCAACACAATGTCAAAGTTATTTTTACCCATTTTATACAGTTTAGAGCAACTTTATAGTTGTAAAAGTAAGTGAAGATCCTGACATATCCAATTCGAACTCATCTCTACCGGTAACAAGGAATAATGAAAGGCGAAAGACGAAACATAGAGGTAACAAGAGTCAGATGTTGAGGCAGGTGTCCTGAGAACAACGGATGATTAGGAGATGAGGAGCAGGTGTGTTGAGGTGGGGGACACACAGAGGACACCCAGGGGACAGGTGAGGAATCTTAAAAACCTGAAACGCACGCACACACACACACACATACAGACACATACAGACAAAAAGAAAGGGAGCAGGAGGGGACAGATGCAGAATGAGATGGAGCTGAGGTCGCAGTGACACACACAGTTCGGAAGATTGTACCCCCAAGGCTTACAGTTGGAAAATAATTGCACAGTTCAGTGCCACTGACAATACTTGGAGCATTTTGCAATTTCAATAAGCTATCAGGGGCAGGCACCTGGGACAGTAAATATTATCAGTGATATGTCACGAGAAAGTGGCACAGTGGTAGGTAGTGCCACAGAGACAGACACAGATCTTTTTAGTTTTGAGTAGAAAATCATACAAATATTTAGAGGGAAAAAAAAACTGAAGCTGAACATCAGACAGAAAGAAAGAATAAAAAAACAGAGAATGTTATACAATGTAACATGTTTTTTCCAGCTGGCAAAATTACCTTTTGCATTCATTAATTTATCATCCAACAACAACCGACAACCTCAAGTTTCTTTGAAAGAAAAAGTATGAGGAAAAAATCAAGAAAAGTGCATCACAAACTTGTGTATTCGGGCCGAAAACATCAGAACTAAATCTCCATTAACTCCACAGTTATTGCTTAAGGTACCAACAGTTGGAAATCCTGGCTTCACACAACCATAAAAAATTCTATACACCGGTTTTCATGGGATTCTTTTCATAAAGTTTGAATCATCCATCAGTAATGCAGTTAGATGAAAAGCAGAACAAAAACCTCCTTAGTGAAAGCTCTTTTTTTTTTTACCGTGTGATTGAAGGGAACATGGAGTTCTTGGTGGTAGTCTCAGTGTCTTGAGTCAGCTAACTTGCTGATAAAGACTTGCAGGTGGCCAAGTAGTGAGTGCTGGCTGAAGTGAGACTGTACTTTTGAATGCCTTGAACAAATATGTGAGAAAGTATATTTTTTGGATATTTTTTTAAGTATCTTTAACAAGAAAGGCATTGATTAGAACATGATGGAAATATATACCTCTTCCCAGACCTGACCACTACCTGTGTCGCTTTGTTCATCTGTGTGTCAGCTATATTCCTGAAGCAAGACAGTGGGTTGTTATGTGCTGTTACCAGGGTTACACCAATACTGGTCCCTGGAGTTTTAAGAGAGGGGTTGTGAAAAGTCACCACACAATGCCCAGAGAGAAATAAATTGCCTTCCATCTCCTTTTCCCTGTGTCTCTGTCTGAATACCTGCCATTCTGCCTGTCCATCCTTGCACATAGTGTGTCTCAATTTGTCTCCTGTCTGCCATTTGTAGGAACTGAAGTGGTAACTTTTTACACATCTGAGCTGGCAAATTTCTGCCCTGGATGTGGAAGCAATTTGATTCCACTGTCTTTTTTAGAAGTCATCTCATTTGCCAGATGAGTCACTAAAAACCCAATTTGGCTGAAGCTGTGTTGAGAGGTTCAGATTGTATAAACCCCCTGATATAATGAAGTATTAGAATAAAGGCTTTTTAATTGCACTGGCGTGGCTCAGCTTCGACTGCTCAGATTACTGCAGCAGATGCTTTCATAATGTATGTCAGCTAAAACGTAAGAAATCATCTTTTAGGTGATGCATTTGTCATTCGTTTTTTTTGTCTACCACAAAAAAGTTGGTAATTTTCTGTATTTAGTCGATGAGATTAAATCAGAAGATCCATGTATTAATAGTGATTACTGAGAGATTGAGTTAGTGTAAAGGAGTCTGACTGATCATCTGTGTATCCATCTGTCGATCTCTGTTTCTCTCTCCATGTTTCTATGTGAGTATTTGTCTATCCAGCACCGTGTATTTGATGCATTCTCTCTGTTTCTGTGTTTCTGTATAGTGTCTAGCACTGTGCAGCATGTGTGACTATCTCAGAGGGACAGCAAGCTTTCTTTCTGTCACACTTGGTCAACAACGCGAGACTGTGCGTGTGTCAGTGCATTTCCCTGCGTGTACAAGTCATGAACGTGTGCACGGGGCCTGCACATAAGACTACTTTAACCCCAAGGTGACCCATGAGAAGTGTTTTAATGGCTACAACAAATCCTTTGTATTCCTGCAGGTAGAGGGGAGACTCAGAGAGATTAAGCTGCTCTGAGAGGCTCTATTTAGAAAAAGCTGTGCTTTGATCTAAATGCTCACTGTGACCATGCTAACATGCAGGTTTTGTGCTGTTATGTTCACCCTGATATGACCTTGTTTGTTAATCTTGGTATGCCAACTTTTATGCGTCACATGATTTTAAAGAGAAGCTTTATTTAAATTTGATTTTCTTTTCTTTTGCAACTAATGTATTCAAAAAATCCTGATAGTGGTTTGGGGAAAGTTGAATGACCAGTGTGTTTGCTTCAGCAGCATCTGTCAGCAGATTTTTAAAATGATAGACATCCCAATGTTTTCAATAACTAGTAATTTGGATCTAAATCTAACATTTTCATGCATAACAATGCACTTCCCGTCACAACAGAGAGGGTAGCTCTCTTTTAAAAGCATGTTTGTGGCTTGTCGGTGCTGCTTTCTACACAGGCTCTGCTAAAGTAAACAAGAATATATATATATATTTTTTTTTTTTGATTACAGAAAAAAGAAGATGAAGGGATGGCTCTCAAACAAGAGTTGTTTGAAGCAATGATGAGCAATGATTTCCCTGAAAAAGTGTATTGATGATTTCATGGAAGCAGCCATCTGAAAATGGCCAGAGAAACTTTTGTTTATCATATTGATGAGGTACATGAGATATGTTATAGAGGTCTTTGAAACTCATATATCAAATGTGATACTTTAAGCAATATAGGGTTAAACTTTTTTCCTACTCTTCATAACGCTTGGTAAGTGTTTCTTTGCTCCACTCTTTGTTTAACTTGTCGCTCTTTTACAGCAACAACTCCTTCAAACTCATGAGTTGTCATATATATTGACTTCTGTGAATCCTTTCTACATCTCAGTAAAACATTGAAATGCATTCTGCATAGTGTACAGCACAATGATTGACACAAAAAAGGCCCCAAATGAAGTAGCAAGATGAAAAAACTCAAACATCACTAGCAGAAACCAGATGGTGCAGATACAGACACCGCCACTCACCTTAGCTGAACTATAAGAGACAATTTAGATGAATTATTTTCAAATGGGTCTTTGCCCTGCTCTTTGGGGAAATTCCTCCTCAGCATACATTTACTGCTAAAAGTACCTTGAATAAAAGAATGAGAAAACTCCCATTTATGAGTGCCTGGAGCTGATGATGTCTTTTTTCTGATTGTGTAGCAGGTATGGTTAATACTGGTACTGATGTTGCACAGAAGTGTGAAATTCTGATGTGGTGATAATCTTGTGATTGAATGGCTTAGAAATTAAACCGTTTCTACCTGTTATACTCCCAGCGCCACTACTGCAGCACTATCAAGATACATATCATATTACGACACATTTGTCATGGTATGTCATATACCCAGCCTTTTCTTCTATACATTGTTTTGTCTGAATTGATTCTGAGTGGACCATTGATGCTTGAAGTGAATCACTTGGCAGTTCTTCCATTGTTACTCTCGCAAACCACAAATGTAGGCTAAATGATCTCTTAAAACCTGTTCCCAAAGGAAACAGCTGGTCAAAGTAACTTGAGACAGCCAGAGGAGTGGTTAATGGATGAATAGTCAGAAGTTTGTTTTAAGGCTTTCATCATATTTTGATTGAAAAAAAGAAAAAAGGAAATAGGGGTCAGCCATTCATTCCCACAGCCCAATGTTCCCACATTTGTAAGTTTTGGGTTGGTTTTTTTTTCACGGAAAATGATGCTGATTGAAATTGATTTTGGCTGAAACAGAGCTTAAAGATGCTGAACCCGTGATTTTATTTCCTTTAGTCAGAGAAACAAAACCACCCATTTGTGTCAACTTGTGTGTGTGTTATCGTGCCAAAGTCACCAGGGTGTGTAAACTTTTGATCAGGGTCATTTTGGTAGTTTCTGTTGTCATTATGATTTAACAAGAGTAAACAGTTGTTTGATAATGAATGGCTTCACCCAACTACTAACCATGAGTGTAAGAAAAGTTTTGTGTTACCATTCGTATTCTCTGAAAAATGGCCAAAAAAATCATAAATTCTGCCAGGGTGTGTAAACTTATGAGCACAACTGTATATATATATATAAAAGATACCTTTCCTTTGTAGTCCATTGCTATTGGATAAAAATTGGGAGGGACTGGCTTCCACTGGGAGAAAGTGGGGTAAAATCTGATGTAAATTAAAGAAAATGGAAATGTTGGAACATGTGGAACATTGGGATGTGGGATTAGAGGTGTGCCCCCCAAAATATGCACTTATTTGAAAAGACTTTGCCCCCTTTTGCCTTATAAGACAGTTTATAAGACAGAGCATTAATAAATTGTAAAACAAGGAATCAAAAAGAAATGATTGAGTTCTGGGAGGAATTAAGTGGGATTCCTTTAAGGCCTTAACGTAGTCCACAGTAGGCCCTCTGAAGATAGAGATGAAAGAGATTTATTGTGAGTTTATTTTGGTTGCTTATGCACATGCTGACAAACATAATTTCCTTCAAATCAACTCCCTTTGGCAACAGGAATAGAGAGAATTGTCAAATTTGATATAGACAACACTATGATGTGGCAGTAAATATAGAGAGTGGTGTTCAAAAAGGCCTCACAGAAAATCAGAAATACAAAGTCTTAAGGCGAACTTCAGGGATGAGCGTGAATCCTGCTGACACACTTTTTGCCATGTCTGCTCTCGGATTTGCAGGCAAACTTCTTTTTACTGGTATGCAAGCTGATAATTTGCTTCGAGTTACAGTACATCTTTCCCTTCCCAGACCCCCTGTCCTCCTCATCTTGCCTGTCCCTCCTTACCCTCTGGCCTGCTGCTCTCTCCAGCTCACAGTGTGTGTGTGAGTATGGATTATTACTGGATGAGCAGTCATACCATGAGAAGTCTAATCCGTCATTAAGAAACAGAGGAGTTACAACGGATTTAAAAGACATGGAACGACATGACATGTGCCTGGACACTCAGAGGATTCACATGTTAGAGGATTTCACACTCACAAAAAGAATAATCTGTTTATATATAATGACATCTTTTATCTTCAGATAGTGAAAATGAGTTTATCCTTATTTACCTCCTGACTCCTATGTAAAGTGATCCTGAAGAATAGATGCCATCCCCACATGCCACAGTTGTCTTGAATTTTGGAAATCGTATTAACAAACTCTTCAAATTAAAATGTGATGCGTCTTCATTTACAACAGCTCAAGATGAATTGTAGCTGCAGAAAGTGATTAAACCGGACATAACATCCCAACGCTCAATTGCAGCTTGTTTCTCATCTGCCTCCTCTGTTTTCCAAGGACGAGGTCCAACTTGTTCATCCTGCTGGGCAGCTGATTGGCTGGCAGCTGCCTTTCATGAAGGGTGAGTAAAAGGGCAGGCGGGACTGCACGACCCAGCACAGCCAGGCAACCACCTGTTCCAAAAGCTCTTTTTATAGGGACTGTATTCAACCCTTTAGTTTGAGGCCACCTATGACCTTCACGGCATCTTCTTAGAGAAGCTGTCACACACAAGTCAAATGCAATATTTTTTTGGTAGTAAACTTATATTTTATTTATTCAAACTTGAATGTTTCTGCAATTGTTGAAGCATTTTGAACTCAAGCCTTCTGAAACATGCCTCAAGGTTAGGTCTTGATTTCCCTGTTACATATGGTTGCAAGTTAGGAAACCATATTATAGGACCCAAAAAGGTAATGAAAACATAATGTAAAGCAGCCCATTTACGCCAGACAAAAAGATAAAAATGAAAAAACTGTCTTTGTTGAGATTTTTTTTTTTTGCCTATATCAAGTCAAAATTTTAAAATAAAAGTCAAAATTTCAACTTTTCATCCGAAAAACTTTGACTTTTTTATTTTATTTTGACTTTTTATCCAAATAAATTACTTTTTCTTCATAATTTTTTGACAACTTTGGTCTCAAAATTTTGACTTAAAATGGGCCAAAGAAATCTCAGCAAAGCCAAGTTTTCATTTTCCTTTTTTAACTGGTGGAAGCAAGCCTCCATAACAATGCCTCACTTCATGTTTAAAGTAAAAAAAAGCAAGTTTATATATTTGTCTTGTGCAAAAATGTTAATAATGCCCCAAAATCTTATCTAAAGTTTAGTTTAGATTTTGCGGCATTTGAATTTTCAGCTGACACAAAGATACAAGCTTTGTAGACAGTACATTGTTTCCTCCTTTGGTCGTGACCTTGAGGAAAAACCGTATAGCTCTAGTATGTCTGTAAAATTGCATTTCTACCTCAGCATATTCTGTATGACAGCGCAGCACAATCAGTCCGAGCATGTTTTCTTTCACGCTGAACATCTTGACAGGTTGGTGCATCAAAATAATGCTGGTTGCCCAGTACATATCAATGGCCAGGAGAATAAGCTGAGAAAAACCCTCACATTTTAGGGAATTTCATAAAATCCCCCTGACACACATTTACAACCAAAAGGGAGGATGTGTCAAGGCAAAAGAGAACACTTGGTTACACTCGTTGTGAGTACAGTCCTACACCATTTGTTATTGTGACTTAAAGATCTCTGAAAGGGCAGAAAAATTAACAAATTGTCCCTGAACACCTTGAGGACAACTTCAAAAACTTGCCCCTTTTGAAGGTCTAACTTTTTATTCATGATGTGTGCCAGGCTCTTTGGCCAGAAAACAGACAGGTCAAACTAATCCAAAACACTCGACAGCAACACATTCAGGATTTTTAACTTATATTACCATTTTTATGAAAGGAGGCTGTCTGAGTCATGGTTGAGTTTTTTGTCAACAAAGACAGTCATCCTCTTTTCAGGCAGCAGATTAAGAGAGCAGATGAAAAGATACCAACTATGCAAAGCCGTAAATTAAATATTCAAATGGAAAAGGTTAAAAGACTTTGGGGGCGGCATGAAGTAACAGCCCCAAGGTTGTGCCAGTGTTTGAGGCGCTCTGTGGCTCAGTGTCTCTACGTGTTCGTGATATTATTGTGCATGTGAGTGGTGTCACAGTCTGACCTTTAGAGAAAGGTTAGTCTATTTGGAAGAGGAATAGAAAGACTACACACACACACACACACACACACACACACACACACACAAACGTTGACCAATGATATAGATCCACGGCAAAGAAAAAAAAATCTCAAAACAGACTTTGTTGACCTTTAACTATCTCTATATATATCTAAATAAGTAAGGAGTTATCAAGGAGCTGATGTAATACACAGACACACAATTGTACTGGTGTGTGTATCTGTGTAGAGTATTTGAACCAGTGGCTGATATCATCACTGCTGCTTTCTCTGAACCCGTAAGTCTTCCTTCATGTCTGCCGCCCTGTCTCTATCTTCGCTCTACCCTGAGAGGAAATTGATTATAGGTCAATAACCTCACTGTGGAGACACTGTGATATGAAATGGTGAGATAAAGACCATTTGGCTGTTGACATGAACTTGAAACAGACTATATAAGTCAAAGACACGGAGCCATATGATTTGCTGTGCATTATTATTTTGTGTGTTTATTTGTTTTTTTTTTGGATAAACATACGTGTGTTTCTTAGTTAAAGACGACTTTTAAGAGGATGCAAAGCTACGTGGTGATGTTTTCATTTCTAGTTGCGTCGCACTATTAATTGAAATGTGACAAGTAAATTTTGTAAACTCAGTTTGCTCCATGGTCCAGGCTCAATGCTAATTTTAGGGGACTGTCATGAGCCGTTTGTTCTAAGACCTTTTCTCCATCAACAAAAGCTCCATTTGCTCGTCTGTTGGATCTTCCCACTGAGGCCATCCTTCACCCTCCCATGAACAAAATTGAGCTCAGCTATCCAATTGTCTTCAGTTTACCAATTTTCCTTTGTAGGACCACTTTTGGTGGGCACCAACCATTACGGACTGAGATTACAACACAAGAGCTGCAGTTTTAGATACTCTGACCCAGTCGTCTGGCCATCCCTGTTTGGCCCGTATCATAGTTGACTCAAATGTTTGTGCTTTCTCATTTTCCCAACGTCCAACATCAACCTTGAAGAACTACATTTTCAATTGTTATTGAACTTGCAATTTGACTTATTACATTAACTGTCAGAGGCCATTGTAGGAAGATAATCAATGATACTCAATTTACTAATTAGAGACCATACTGATATGGCGGATGAGTGTGTTTAATCAAAAGACTTTTTCTTTTTTTTATCTTAATGAGGCATCAAAGCACATATGAACTCACAGGAGTAGGTCATTATGGTCATTCAAGTCAATGATATTGTTGATATGCCTGTGAGGAATTACACTGCGTTAGGTGTGTGTGTGTGTGTGTGTGTGTGTGTGTGTGTGTGTGTGTGCCTGTGTTTAATATGCACAGATATGGTAATTAGGAAATTATCATTGTCATTGTGGCATGCATGAACTTCAGTCTGTTCATTATGGTAATTTAATGTGAATAGTATTTCAATGCTAACAGAAGTGTGCCCATATCATCTTTCATTTAATTAACAACAGATACATTTGGAAACATCTCCTTGCAGTAAATAGTGGCTCTATGTTGCAAGTATGTTCTCTCCGAGTGAGATGAGCATTGGTTAAATTGATTTTGCTGCTGCTTTAACACATATGTTTCTACCCAACCCTTTGTTTTCAAACACATGGTGACAAAGAGGAGAAGAAAGTCTGACAGAGACTAGAGAGACGGCGTGTTAATTAGATAACTTAACTGGCTAATTAACAAATGATGAAGTGTCATGATGCCCCTGGGAGACACTCTTGCACACACATTCACACACAGGACCAGCTGTTTAGATTCCCATTACAATGTGATGAGACCAGAACTTGTGCCCATGCAAACTCACTCCTGCCTCTTTTTTACAGTCTTTTCAGTGCTTCAAGTTCACCCTGGCTCATTTGTTTTAATTGTGGTTGTGTGTTGACACGTGTAGCTTCATATGCTGTAAGCTTTTCTTCTTGTTTCCTGCATCATTTGTGCCCATGTCCATGACTGTATTCCCTTGCCCCCCACCGGTCTGCTGTTACAGAAATAAGATCTGTTTCAGTTTCCTTTGTTAGAGAAAGACTAAATGCATTCAAAGAAAACCAGCAAGGCCAATGCATCCTCTTTTTTTCCCTCTGCCCTCCCATTACGAAGGCATCAATCAGCACACAGCTTGTCTCAATTAGCCAGACCCTGAAATAGATTAAAAGTGGACTTTCAAAGCGACATGCTTTCCTGTATTCATTTTTAATGGGAAAACATGTGCTTCTCAGCAGTCATTTCTCTCTGTTTTGGGACTGCCTTGCTTAGAACAATATACATTATGTTCATAACCAACAACTGAGGCTCTGCGGGCTTCTCCTTTCATCTTTTCTAAATCCACAGTTTCACTTTTTGAAAATATATAAAGATTATCCCATTGAGCTGCACAGTACATGGAAGCTGCCCCTGTAAAAAGGTAGGCAACAAGTTTACTTCTCATTCACCATGTCTACTGTGACTAGCAGAACAGCAGGGTGACTTGTCAGACAGCTCTGCAAGGGGTCTGATAGCTGCACCCCCCACCATGATACTGACTGACTTGACAGTATATAACTTTAAGCCGTGTAACATGTCAGGCTGCAGAAAGCTGCCAGTCACTCCAAGTTCCACCCTCAAAATTATATACTTTATTGAGTTCTTCTTCTAACACTTCAAGAGCAGAATCAATGTTGAAATCCTAAAAGATGAAAATTGTAAGATAGATACAGCTCAAGGAAAGAGTTTTTGGTTGTAGTTTTTGACTCTAATGTGCTCACATAGTTTATCTGACTTTCTTGCTGCATTAATATCTGGACTGATGAGCTCAACTCGTCTGTTTGTTGTGCTAACACTTGTACACAGAGAACAGTCATCTCCGTTTCAACCCTGCAAACCCATCCGGCAGTTGGAATGTTTTCCACTGACCCTAACTTTTAGTGACTTGCAGAGCAAATAAACTTTTAAACTCGCAGGGAAATCAGGTGATAAAAGCAACAGAATAGTGTTTCTCTCAGGGTTTTCATTCATCTGCAAGGTTTTGGTTTTCTAGAATGTTTGTCCTTTTTTAAACCAAGTCACCAGATACAGAAGCAGTTCTGTACCTGTATGGTTTTGGTTGTGAGAAGGTCATGGATAAGGTTTCTGGATGGCTTACATTACATGTCCTCTCTCACACTTTTCTCTGTCCATCCCGCTAAAAGAGATTGGTGACATTGCAGAGCTATCAGGGGATGACTCGCCAGCTGCGAGATCAAAAAAGCTCCCCCATTTGCCTCCTCTGGTCTTATTGCTGCCAGAAGATCAGCCCGTAGGGAGGTGCAATGTAAAGGGCACATCTTGTACTGCAGCCAGTGAATCCTGTTTAGGTACCAGGGATCCTTCTCTAGCTTCCAAGGGACAGTCTGCTCAAGCACATCTGCTCGCTGCTTAAGAGGGCAGTCAGCTTGAGAGATAAAGGAAGAGTCACTTGAGTGACAGTTGTGTCGCAACAAGCCAGGCCTGAAACTGATCTACTTGCCAAGCAGGAGTGTTTGCTGGATGGTGTGGTGATGAGGAGAGGAGGGGTGCAGCTCTGTGAACCAGCTGAGGCCAGAGAGGATGGGTACAGATTCAGCTGTGGTGTCTGTAAGCCCATAGAGTAGGCCATGCTCCCCTTCAGGCTAATGTTCTGGGAAAAAAATAGGATCTTTTGGACTCCAGGGCTGCAATTTGCTTCTAGTTACCAAAGCAGGCTAGTTGACACTGTCATGGCTAACCCTAATCCAAAGCACTGGTGCCCAGAACAAGATCAGCTGTTCATTTTAGATGGGGTTTTTCTGGAACTGTATGAAGCAAAAGAGAGGGGTAGAATGGTGGAAATTGAAGATTTAATGAAAGGCTATATATATATATATATATATATATATATATATATATATATATATATATATATATATGTGTGTGTGTGTGTGTGTGTGTGTGTGTCACAGGAGTAGTAAAACCAACCCTATTTATCTTTCAATATTGGAAATTAGTCCTTGACCACATTATTTTTCTTATGTTGGTTGCCTGTTTTTTGTCCAGCACCTGGGATTAAATTAAAAAAAGAAAAAGCATGGCTTGTTAGGTGAATGAGAGCTCTTCAACCAACAAGCAACTATAGCACCCTCCAGATAAGTATGAGGGTAATGAAGCTAGGAGTGTACAACTTGTAGGTTTATGATTAGCTCAGTTCCCTTGGTGTAAGGTGGTGGCAGATTTATGCTGCTTATTTTGTGTGTGATCAGGTGACAAGGTTCTAGCCACATTAGCATCACAATCTGAGGTATTCAGCCAATGATCCCTCCATCAAAGCAACTCATGTTTGCTAGTTAGACTGCATATTTCTATCTTTCAAAGTAGAAATCAGGGTTTACCCAGTAAAAAAAGTGAATTTGTATTTGACTGGGATGTTAACCCTCTCTCATTTTTTGTGTTTTTGTGTCTTTAGGTCTCACTGTAGCGTAACTATTCTGAAAGACAAGGGAGGCAGTTATCGTTTGGATAAATGTCAAATATCCCACACTTTTAGCCAAATCCCTCCCTTCTGTCTCTGTATCTATCTCCCCCTTCATCCCTCTACATTCTCATTAGCAGTCCTCTCCCCCCTTCCCCTGCCATCACTCCATCCCTCCTCATTTCTTAGTCAGATGGGGCTTTGCAAAGCAGAAGGTCACAGAAATGTCTCTCTTACATACACACAATCTCTCGCTGGCCCGCTCACTGTCTCTCTCCTCTCTTTGGGGTCTCTCCCCCTTTCTTCTCCACTCACACCCTTTTCTGCTCTCACATGAGAATGCATACATTATTAAATGTCTCTTCCCCTTCATTCCTTCCTTTCCATCTCTCCCAATAGTCCCTCTTCATCTCCCCCGCTCTTCCTCTGAATACAGTACATATATTATTCTTTTTGGTCAGACACCCTAGAATGATATGATACAAGAGGTGACAGGTTTCTGGTTATGGTCTAAAACGGCAATGTTAGATTCAATACCTTAAGGACAAAGGGAGTAAGACTTTCATCTTGGTGTCTCTGTACAGGGCACGTCATGTTTCCATGGTGGGACTGAAGTAGTCTGCAGTACTCTGGCTTCACAATAAACTTGGCCACTGTGCTGAATAATCCCAGCTTCATGTTTTTGTGTTTGTGTAAAATGTTGTAAAAACAAAAACAGGACCTTTTTTTCAGGAAATTCTTTTTCATGATGTTGTCATCATGCAAGTGTGACCCATGTGGTACACAGGCCAGCTTCTTACAAATTATTCACTGGAGCCACTCAAGAAGTTTGTACAGTCTTTTATTGTGTGGCAGCCTGAATGTGTAGTGAAACAAGCAGAGTAGAATGGTGACTCTATTAACTGCATACACAAACACCAACCTGCAGTCGATCTTCCGGTGCGGAGAGGAATTTTACTATACAACACGTAAAAGAGTAACTTCGACCAAACAGTAACGTGATCGTAAAGTGGCTGTTTTTAACAATGATAAACGATTTTAACTTCACATTTCATCATGAAATAATTACATTAAATTTGCAGACCTGTAAAGTGTTTCTGAAATTCCTTTCGATTAGTTTGTCTAGATTCACTGGTGCTACTTCCATGGTAGTGACATGTACAGCAATAGCCAACTCAGTGTTTATTCTCCTCTGGAGCTGTTAAATTGACTAGAAATCACTTTTGTTACATAGTCTCCCTTGATTTCAAGACAGGTTAAACACCTAGTAATCTGGGAGGCATAACCTGATTCAGAGCTTGCCTCGTATCATCCAAGCCTCTATGAGATCCCATGTCAATGCAATCATTACTACGAATGTCTAGTGTGTGGTCTAGATGTCTTATGGAGTTGTTTAGTGTGAGTGATCCAGGGATTGTTATGTTAAAATGGGTCACAAATGTTACTTACGGTCAGCTACACTGGACAACTTTTAGATGTTTCCTTATTTTCTCATTGTCAGAAAGCTGGTTTAAATGTCATTACCTTAACATGTTTCAGCGCTGACCTGCTGCAGTAGTCTCCCTCAGAAGTGTCACATGATGTTGCTGCAACGTGTCATCAGCTGACCTTATGCAGGTTTGATCATCCTGTCTTGTTTGACAGGATGACCACACCCCCTGCTGTCTGTCAGCTTTTCTAGGACTACATCCCAAGTGTAGGAGTTCTGCAGCAGGAAAAAGAAAAAAACAACCTCACAAAACCAGAAAACAAAGGCGCAGGCACTGCACCATACATCAGCAGGATAACAGAACATAATCAGAGAGCCATGAGAAAACAACACACTGCCACCTCGGCAAAACCACCAACATAATTACAACAGATGTTTGCTAATCCCAAGGACGAAATTGATAAGATCAACAACTGTAATGAAATCTATGAAATACCATTTATTATGCAATAAAACATACATCAGAAAAACAGGGGGATCAGAGAAACAGGAACATCAAAAGGAGTGTGATAGGGGAACATCTGGGAGGCTCATACAAGCAATAAAGGACAAAGCCAAACAGGAAGAATCAAAGTCAACCATATCACACCACTGCCAAAGAAGGAATCGTATCACGGACTGGGCTAAAGCCAGGATCATCCGGACGGAGAGCAACAAATACCACCATTGGATCAGAGAGGCTATTGAAATCAGGAAGTGTGCCAACAGGACTGTGAACTGGAACGAGGCTCACAAAGTACCCCACACTTGGGATGTTGTCCTGGGGAAGCTGGCAGACAGCAGGGGGTGTGGTTATCCTGTTAGACCAGACAGAATGACCAAACCTGCATAGGATCTGCTGATGACACGTGACACTTCTGAAGAAGGCTGCAGCAGGTCAGCACCCAAAACATGTCAAAGTAATGACATTTAAACCACCTATATGACAATGAGAAAATGAGGAAATATAGGCTAATGGCTGAAGGTCGTACAGTGTTTGGCTAGCCATGAGCAAACTATTGTACAGCCCAAAATACCTCGACCTTCACATGATTCAATGATATCACGTTTCATTCAGGGTGGCCTCTCTCTTCAACCACTTTGTAGCAAGGAGTCAACATTTGTGAGTCATAGTTCAACAGAGTAAGCCAAAGATCAAGCTAGAAAAGTATTCCGAAATAGCTCTGCCGGATTACATGTGCACATACTACAGTCAGACTGAGAAGAACAGAGACACATGAGATCTCATAAAGGATGACCCAGCAAAACACAGGATGTGATATTTCATGATTTATTATATAAATTTAAATGAAAATAGATTTTCTTCACTCAAGTATTTTATGAAGTGTTATATGCAAGCTTAACTGGAAAAGGAGTTGTACATTTCAAATGGCAATCTTGGCAAGTTTCTCCTGGATGGCAGAAAGGAAACTAACAAAGTTGCCAGTGAAAATGTGTGGCTGCTGTTCAAGTTTAACTTTTCTATGACACTTCATAAAATACCTCTTACAGTGAGAATTCCTTTTGGGTATTGAAGGAAATAGTAGTGTCATAAACAAAGGCTTCTATGTGGAGTGAAATGTACCCACATGAAATTTACACTTTTTAAATTTGTACCTGAGTGAAGAAAATATACATTTAAATTTGATATATATAATAAACTGTTAACTATTTCATGCTGGATTATGCTGGGTCACCATTTTTGTTGGAATTTGGCACTATATGAACTAAGATCAAACAGACTGAATTATTTTCTGTATACTTACAATCTTTGAAATTGCAGTTGAAATGATTCATGACTGAATTTTTTTTTTTAAAGGTTGAATGTGAAAACTTAAGCTTTTATACCAGTTTGTTCTATTTGCCATTACAAAGTACAAAAGCCAGAAAGCCTTGAGTCAGATAGTTGCACTTCCTGAATCTAAAAGGTGAATTCAATAGATCATTGCCATTGAATTTAATAAAAGAGGTCTATCTTTGGAAAAAATAAACACCCCAATTAATCCCCTAATGCATCCATTCTGTATCTTTTTGTGTAGCCTGTCTAAAAGATCTCCATTTCTTCAATAATCAGAAATGTTTGACTCTAGAGGAACTACTGACATTTTTAAAAGTGTACAAGTTAATACCAAGTCATGCAGCCTTTTGCTTGGTTTGAAATACAAAGTAACCAGGCAGGATACCTGAGATCTTCACTGAAAGAAAAACTAGGTAGCGCCTGCATGCAACATTACTATAGTCCCTTGTCTTCATCATTGATGGCCTAAATAATTACTTTTAGAGCGCAGCAGAACTGTTTTTCCTTTTTTTTTTCTTGAGGGGGAGGGGTATTTGACTCAGGATTTTAATCCTGAGGTACTTGACATCCATTTTCTGAGTTTGCATGAGCCGCTGCGCTGCAACAAGTGGAATCACACCTGTCTAGCAGGCAGAGAGAAAGGTAATTATATCAAGGTCCAACAAACATTCAGAGAGACTGACAGGGAAGAGAGGGGTGGGTGGCCAGAGGTGCGTGTAGATGCTTCACACCCACGCAGCACAGCAGAAAGGCTAAATCAATAGTCCTACTCTGTGTTTGCACTCACTAAGACATCAACGTCATGACCCCACCATAACCACAGAGATGAGCTGTCACGCACTTGTCAAATCTAGACTTCTCCTTTAACAAAGATGACTGATTGTAATTCTGTGAGTTTGCATGTCTGTGTGTCTGAGCAGCTTTTCATTCCCCCTCTGAAGTAGTTTGACTTGTCAAGGATGGTGTTTTCCTTGCCGACTTATTTCTCATCTGAAATCTATGTTACACTTTTTTTTTAGAATCAAAGGCATGAATCATCCTCTTGGACTCTTTACGCTTCTGTGATCAAAAGATGGCCGACCTGAAGTCATGCTTGCTCATGTCTCAGATGATGCAAACAAGAAAAAAATACTGTGCGAGTCTTACTTGTTTGTGTTCTGTATCTTTCCTGTTCTCCTACAAACACTTACACCTGTCACTGTTTGTGGGTGGCTAGTGAAAGTTTTGATCTGAATGCGCTGTGCCCAGTTTTTCTTCTCTGCTCATTAGCAAACACTTCTGCAGCTCCCTAACAGAAAACTGAGAGTATCCTTTGTACTTCTGCAGGGGCTCATAGTTCCTTGGGGGGGAAATATGTTACAACCAGCCTCCAATCATCTCAGCACTTAGCACCCTGCAAGGATGCCAATGTCAGAACCTGGGTGCTTCCTATCTAAATAATAACTCATAAATTTGTTTCACGTGAGTTGGCATTTTAGCTGCATTAATGAAATGGGATTTGACCTTCATGAAATATTTCTCTCAGTCCTTATATTTAATTCATGAAATGCAGAAGTCAATATCACAATTACATGTACCGCAGTTTTGTGAGACTGAGGTGATCAGGCATGGTGGTGTGTTTGTTTGCAAATTAATGACTGCACTATATTTTTGTGGCACTTTGTTTCCTGTTGTTCACTGGAACAAGACACCAACCATGAACTGAAATTGTCCCCTGTTTGAAACCAGCTTGGGATCCTTGTTGCATATTTATTTCATCCTTCCCTCTTCTGGTTTCCTGTCATCTTTGTGCTGTCGATGCCTCCAGTCACATTCAGTTCGAGGTTGTTCTGGATCACGAAGCCACATGTGGGGCATAGTTTGAGCAAAGCACAAATCAAGCACATATTTTGTTCTTTGTTTAAAATCTTAATTCTCTCAGTCTTGATCCATTTAGATAGTGGTTACCTCGTAGCACTCACACAAGTGACCAAATCCCTTAATACATTCATGATCAGGATATTTGATATTACAACCACTAATCTGATAGAACATGACTATTTTTGGAGCTGATTAAATGTTGCTTTATGGATTGATGATTATTCTTACCAGACTTTAACAACTATGTGAAATAGTGAACCCATGTGCATGGCTTCCCTCATCTTTTTGATATTTGGCATCTGACAGTTGCTGTCTATTAGTTTTTCAAGTGACCATATTTCACTAAGAGAGAGGCTTGAAGTGGACATAAATTGTACCATAATACTGTTTCGCTCATCAGGGTTGTTGCAATTTGAAAATAACAAGGACGCTGTGTCAAGTGTTTTTTTATTTTTTATTTTTTTTCAAAATACAGCTCATCATGTAAAACTATGTAAGCCTTTGAACTCACAACTCAATCTGAAAATGACAACCCATTGATATAGTGTTTGCCATGGTTGTAATTCCAAAGAAATTCAGACTTATTTTTTCATATATGTGTACACCTCTTACTCATTTACTGCATTGCTGATCATTTTTTGACGTCAACCTCTCTGACATAGTAGCGGTTTCCCCTGCGGTCTCGTAAATTTTTCTGACAACAAAAGATCCACAAGCTCCTAAGAAGTGTGACTTTTAACTTTCAAAATAACTTCTATTAGAAGTAGCTTCAAAAACTTTTACAAACTAAACCAAACATTCTCAAGAAAACTTATTTAAGCATCTCATGGTGTGCACTTGATGAAGTTGCAGCTGTGTTCGTCTATCCTTCCACTCCTGGATGGCTCGCTGAATCCATTGCTGTTTTCCACGTCACATGTTTTTTTGTTCTGTGAGCAAATGTGAAGAAAGTGTCACTGCACCGCTCACATTCAAAAAATTTGATCAGTTTTCGTACAATTTTGCTTGTTATGCAGAAACATCCTTGTGGATGTTACAGGAGTATCAGGACACCAAAAAGTTCCCCAAGTCAAAGTCAAAGTCCACATGGACAAATACTACGCTTACACACCAAATCCAGTTTAGCATGTTTGCCAGATGAGTATCGTGGCACACCTGTATATGTGGTATTTAAGTCGCTGAAACAGTCAAGGCCTAAAATGTCCTGCGAGTTGTGCTGGAGTATGAGTGAAAGAGAGACAGACTGAGAGAGAAATTCTTTATGAGCATCTTTGAAATTGCTGTATGACCAAAACCTAAAGGATAGTTTTATAAATTTAGCAGAAATTTCCAGCCATGACATCTTTTTCAAAAATTGTTTTCTTGAAAACTTACAGGAATGATTCCCAGTGTTATTAAAACAACACATGGTTTGATGGAACAAAGTCCTATAAATAGGTATGAAACATACATAATAAATAAAGTCTGCATTCTCTCTGGCATTTCCCAACTTTGAGGGGAAAGTTAAAAAAAATTCAGATGCCTCAACTCTCAAGGCTCAGGAATTTTGATGTACTTGTTCAATCTCACTTTTGTACCTGATTTTTTTGTGTGCTTCTAAACTCTCAAACTCTAAATGTTTCTCTTTACCTGTGCAGACACACTTAGATCAATAGCTTCCTCTTTCCAAAAGAGCATCCAGGGATTTACAGTGTGTGCATTCATATCGTTGTTTTTGTGCAAGTATGAGCACATGCATGTGTGTATTATCACTAGCAGAGCGGTGGAGTTAATTGGCTTCAGCTGAGAGGAGAAGCAAAACAATGGCCTTTAAAATACTCACACAAACACACTAATGTTCACACACAAACACACACTGTCAGAAACTCTCCCAGGGAGACACGGCACACAGTCTGCTATCAATACACACACACACACACACACACACACACACACACACACACACACACACACAAACAGAGTCCCAGTGCGTAGCCTGGCTGTTTCCAGACACTGAAGCGTATTGTCTTTATTTAGACACATGGCTTACACAGGCTACAACAGCACCTGATAACAATATCAGTGTGTGTTTGCGTTGGTGGGTGTGTTTTGGTGGGTGCACACAAGGTCATGAGGGTAATACGTGAGACAAGGAACAGGCTTTGTGCTTAAATGGCGATGGTCTGTGGCAAGAGTATTTTACCAGCCAATTATATTTTTACCTGCCAATCTTGTAGAATAGAAAAGGCGGGCTGCCCGCTGGAGGTGTTAGAAAAATACACAAACAGAGCCAACAACCACAGGAGCACCCACATTTTTCCAGGATTTTGTTGGTTTGTTTTCCTCTCCACTCAGGAAGAACAATGTTTTTCTATCCCAGATTCTCCCTGTTGTCCCCTGATGTCTCCTTGCGTTTACTTTTTATCTTCTTCTAATGACTGTTTTCACTATCGCAGCCTATTCTTTCTGCACTTTTCCCCTCCTACAGCTGTCTTTTATTCCCTAATTGCCTCCCTGAATCACGTACACATAGAAAGGCGTATTTGAGCAATGTAAGTGTCAGAAACAGATTAGTGTGTCAGAGAGGGAGAGAGAGAGAAAAATGGAGGTTTCGTCATTCTATCCATCCCATTGTCGTGGAAACCAAGCGTGCTCAAGCACCTGTTCTCAAAAACAAATTCTGATACACACATACATTGCCCCCCCCCCACACACACACACACACAAACAAACCCACACACACACACACACACACACACACACACACACACACAAACAAACATGAAGATGCATATCCTCCGTAATCCAGCACCTCTGCCTCTTAGACACTCCTTGGTGAAAAGGCAGGGAAGGAGTAAGAAGTGAATACAGAGCTGAAGTGTTTTGTCTGGGTTTTCTCCAGCGGGCTTTACTCTCTTTCTCTCACACACACTCACACATACAGAGAAAGGGAGAGGGAGAGAGAGAGGGGGGAAAGTGTGTGCACAGTCTTCCGGTGGAAATGACTTTCAGATTGTTTCCTCACAAAAACACTTTCACAGGCAGAAAAACAAACAGTGCATTTATCAGGGTATCAGATAGTCGAGGCAGAGATAGATTTCACTTACAATAGCCACACTCATTTAGTACGTTTTCACAGTGTGTATTTTGCAGGGACAGTGCATTTTCTTTTCAGTTTTGGACTTTATTTTTGTAATGCTTTTTGAAGACAGCAGTGCTTCCAAACTTATTACATGTCCAAGGTACACAGGGATCTCATACAACACTATGGTTTGTGCTTTTGAAGTCCTGCTGAGTCACTGGTTTTTCAAAGTATGAAATACTGTCGACCAAACTTCAGCACAAAAAGTGACCAGTAATTGAGAACATATAAATCCTAATGCTTGCATTCAGTGCACTTAGAGCCTGACCATTACTGTCAGCTAGGATGTGTCATCATAAAATATCAGCCTGGCCTTATACACTCTGTCCAAAATCTTGTATTGATGATGGGAGAGTCTGACCACTGCTCAAAGTCTTCCCCAGCACATCCTTAAGACTCTCAATGAGGTTAAGGTCTGGACTCTGTGGTGACCAAACCATGTGTGAAAAAGATGGCTCATGCACCCTGAACCACTCTTTCACAACTTGAGCTCAGTGAATCCTGGCATTTTCATCTTGGGATATCATTTCATAACACTGCCCCCACAGGCTTGTACAGTAGGCACTATGCATGATGGGTGCATCACTTCACCTGCCTCTCTTCTCACCCTGATGCATCCAATGGGGTTGCACATTATGGCTGTATCAATAAAAAAAAGTTAGAGGAATTCGTCATTTTCCTTCTATAAAAGCTGTGTCAGTTTTGTTCTGGAAATCTCAGGCTTTTTCAGGCTTTAACATATTCCTCTCATGCAAAGAAAAAGCTTTCAAGTTGTGCCGAAAAATATTTAAAAGTTTGACCTCTTGCTCCTGCCATGTATATTAGAAATCCTCTTTTATATTCCGGGAGTTTATTTCACGAGGCCTCCACATGTATATGAATGAATCTAACTGTTGAATAGTTGTGTCTGAACTTTTGTTCTGAAAGTCACTTGGCTCCTCTCTGTGTCGCTGTCCACAGTGCTGATCAAGGGTCGATCAGCAGTGCAGGATCTGTCCGAGGTGCTAGCCTGTGTTGGTGCCAGCAGGCAGAAATGCCACTGATGGAGGTTCATGGCCAACACAAACATTCATTCAATCTGCTTGTCAGTGCTCTCTCCTGTTTTTCCCTTCTGCAGAGCAGTGTGTCTTTTAGTCACAGATTGCAAAGTCTTGGATTGGACTACACCACACCAATGACAGTCAGGCCGTTCAGTCTTGTTTGTGTCTGTTTGTGAAGTGAGAGAGATAATTAGCTTCAGTTTAGCTGTTCCGTATGGCACTCTCTTTCTTGTCTATTTTTTTCTTTCCTTGCCACTGTGTGTCCACAGTCGGTGTTCAGTTTTTCACTCCTGCCCTGTTGGCAGTGGTGTTTTGTTGTTTTGTATTAGTCCTGCTGAGTCATATATAAAGAGACCTTAACCTGTGCCAAGCCTCTTTGTCATCTCTGAAATTGGTTACTACCCACACAACATTGCAGCATGCTCTTTTTTCTTCCATCAGTACCTCACTACACATTCCCAGTACATTTCAAAGCCGACATTTTGTAATGCTAACGGGCGAAAAGCCAAGCCTGTGAGTGATTAAGTGAACTTCACCAGCAAATACCTGCATGGCATCTGCAAACCCCTGGCCTGCGTCTGTACTTTTCATTTTTTTCCAATGTCTTATTATGCTGTTCAACTGTCTATTTTTCAACCACACCTGACAGCTTAGGTTGTTTCTTACATGTTCCTGAGGAGAACTAAGCATATGTGAAGAGAGCTGAAAAATAAATGACCCCCCACGTGTCCTCATCCTTTTTTAAGCCTGCATAACAAGCCATCTTCACCAGCTCCTCTTACCTTTTGTGTCTTGAGTGCAGATTTTTGCATGCCTTGTCAGAGTCGAGATGTACTTTAACCAGCATTTATGCAAAGAGGGTGATGTAAGACTATGTTTCTAGCTTATACAACAAACTCATATTGAAGAAACTTTTCTTTAAATGAAGACATAGAGTACTTTTTAAAAAGTCCAGTGTTTTTATATATGCTGGCTGGTGAAGTGGCTCAACTTGACATTCAATGCATGAGGTCAGATCAAGCATCTTCATTGATCAGTATAATGGCCTGAGGGTAGAGGCTCCTTCTGAACCTGGAAGTTTTGGAGCTAATCCTACAATACAAATCATTAAGATGAAAGGAAATCAGTCATAGACCTATACAGTCTGGGTCGTTGCAGCATAATGTGGAGGAGTGCTGCTTTGACTTTCACATAAAGTGGCTAAAGAAGGGTGTGGATACTCTCTCTCGGCCAAATTCAGCAGAGAATCTGTGAGCTCTCCTCACTGGCCTTGAACCATTAAAGCATGTCTGCTACACATCTGCATGGACCAGAAATGACTGTGCAAATGTTTCCACCATCTTCCATCTGCTGCTACACATCTAATTTTGCATCCATCTGTGTGACCTGTACATGCAGCATATCCTGCAGAGTGGTTTTACACAGCATACTCAGTAATGCACTAATTAGCTCTGAAACTAAACATCCCAAATGGCTTTTTACTTTTGATGATCTCCTTGCAGATTGGAAAAGCTGATTAGCTTGTAACTTTATGTAATTTGAAAAAGGACACTTTCGGATTAGCTCTAAAGGTACACCATATTTCATTTTTAACCATTGAACTTACCAGAAGTGTAATGATTATGAGTGAGTGTGTGTGTGTGTGTGTGTGTGTGTGTGTGTGTGTGTGTTTAATGCATAAAAAGTGCTTTATTAATACAGTTCAATTTGATCTGATTCGAATTGAATACTACTTCAGTGATCAGAAGTTTAAGTTCTGGGAAAGATATTACCAGCTAAAAATCCAGCACATAGTAGAAAACAGAGATATTGTGACAATTCTTCAGATGTCCCTTTTCAGACTTTTTCCTTTGAAGCCATGTGTGTGGTATTTCCAGGGGCCTGGCAGCATCTTCTCTGTCTCTTTGGTAATGTATCTTGGTTGTGGCCACTCCACAGGCCAGTCTCAAACTCAAATGGATGCACTTTTGTTATTGTGACCCCAGGACTTTGGAAAAACTTTGTAGAGTAAGAAACTGAATGTTTTATATACTGCTCTTTGCCATGAAAAATGAGAGACAGAAGATAATAGTATCTCAGTGAAAGTAGAATAAATCCTCATGGGCTGCCACTCTCTGCGTATGAATCAAAACTGTTCGGAAGAAGCTTATTTCCTACTTGATTGTAAATTCCAAACAAATGACAAGTCTAAAGGTATGAAAACTGAGCACAATTTATTTAGGACAGCTAAACACAGCATCACAGACTCTACGGGTAATTCATATCAAAGCGATTTGCCCAGTGTGGTTGATGTCAGTGGAGTTAAAACCACCAGCCTTTGGTCCCCAGCTGGTTGCTGTGGTCACAGAGCAGTAACCCCCCACCTGTGCTTGTTTATGTACTGGAAGTAAAAATGATAACTTTAAAACACTATGTGTAAAAGAATTTATTGACTTGCTATTTCCAGTGAACTAAAGAAGCATTAATAAAGCCTCTTTTCATAAAGCCTTTTTGATTCAGCCACCTTAGCAAACTATAAACCTTTATCCAACCCTCCCTTTGTTTCCAAAATCCTGCTGAAAGTAGTGGCTCATCAGATCTTTACCTTTTTCCACAGCTACAAATATTTGTGGAATTTCAGTCTGGGTTTAGAGCCCACCATATCACCAAGACTCTGCTGCTGAAAGCAACAAATGATGATGTCATTACTTCAGATACTGGTTGCCATTTGATCATTATATCCTGTTACAGAGACCAGAGCTTTAGCTTGGTTTACATTGTGTCTATGATTTGTTTTTCTGTTTGTACATGTTTCTGATAAGCCCTCTGTATGCATGGCAGTTAGTCAAGGAGTCCCACAAGGTTTAGTGCTCAGACCATTTCAGATTTTGAGCATGTGAGGCACATTGTCAGCAACAGACTTTTCCTTACTCCAAAACTTGTAAGCCCAATTTCAAGCAAAGCATCTAGTAAGCAAAGATACTTCGCTACTCTGCATTAATTCCACCCCATTTGATTTTGGACAGTGGAAGTTGAAGAGGTTCAACTCTTGAATCCAGCTCTGCTTACAGAATGATAACTACACACACATGCCAGAGGCTGAGTTAGAACAATATACTGACTGCAAGATTGTGTCCTATGTGTGTGTGTGTGTGTGTGTGTGTGTGTGTGTGTGTGTGTGTGTGTCTGAGGTATTACTTCAGACATGCTTGGGAGGTTTTCATCTGCTCAAGTCTGTTGCCTAAATCCTGCCTGGAGAGGGAGAAAAAACAGAAGGGGGGTAGGGGTGTGGGGTGGAGCGCGTAGAAGCCCGACAACGGGGGGAAAGTGAAGAAGAGAGAGGTGGAGAGAGGTGTTTTTGGTAGAATTAGATTGTTCCTGAGTGTGAGTCAGGCTCTGTGCTTCAGCTTAATGGTGATGGATGGTCCACCACTTTGAGACAATGGGACACACAAAGATGTACAGCACAGCGAGTGTGTACACGTACACACACCTGCAATGCACAATTTTTCAAAAAAGGGGCTTTACCTTTGAGTTCCATGATACTTTGTAGGTTCATAGTAAGGATTTAACCTGGGGATTGTCCTCAGAGATTAGTCAGGACAGGACTGTGATACAGCAACCAACACTTGAAAACATTCAATGACTCACATTTACTTGGATTGCCCTTCACTTATAGATATTTTATATATTACACCTTAGATATCTTTTGATACATTTACACAGGTGTATCATACTGAACTGAGAATCAACCTAACCAAAAGAAATGTATCCCCCCGAAAATCATTTCCATATTCAAGCTGATTTTAATTACCCCAATGCCTCCAATCAACTTTTGATCATATCCAAGTACAAACAACTTTTACAAAGACATCTGGTTCTGCACTGTTCTCTCTTTTTGCTTGTTTTTGGTTGGTTTTAGAAATAATATGCTAGTCAAATATGGTTGCATCACTAAAAGAACAACTGGACAACCAATAGACACAAAGTTTCTGCACTAAAATATCCAATAAGACCCAGATACTGCTTCTAAAGGTTGGAATCTAACACTTGAAATGATTCATACTTGTAGTTGGAAAGGTAATAAGTGCGATTACATGCCTGGCTTCAATGGAAAAAAAAGGAAAAGAAAAGAAAACATGTACAATTTGAGTGTTGTGTGTATGATTAGAAGTGCTTCAAGGCCAAATAGATTGACAATGCAGCAGAATGAATTTTTCATGTATTGAAATTACAAGGATTTCAAATACTGGAGCAAAACAAACAAAGGATACGCTCTTAAGGAGACATTCAAAAGATGGGAGCTTACATGTATTGTGGAAAATATAGTGGTTGCATATTGTAAATTTAATATCTCAGCAGAGAAATTCACATAGATTGTTGTTGCATTGACTTGTCTGGAACAATGTCCTTCTTACTTTGATAATGAGCATTGTATTAAACAGATGTATTCATGCATATATGTGCACACTTTTCAGCACAAGGGGGCTTTAACTACAGAGCAGTAAAACGGTGAGTCCCTGACAAATAAATAGCATTTTTTAATGCTGAAAGGAAGTTTTCAAGGTAAAGTGTCATAAGATACATTCATGTAATTAAATACTTCTTGTAGTCCTTGAGGCAGCTAGACTTTAGTTATAGCATGAGGCTTTGTGTCCAAATCCGTGTATTTAATATTATCCATTTTTTATGTGTTCTAGCAGGAGACCAAGGTTGGAGTATTAGCACTAGAATATTGGGACGCTGTTTTCATGTTCCTTTAATCATCCTTCTAATCCACAGAAGGGATGGTTTTCTTTGGTGTGTACACTGTACTGTCTTTCACTACCATAGTTTATGGAAGCACGGAGAAGCTGCACAATCATCAGCTCCATGACTACAGGGGGGTAATGGCAAGAGGACAGGTTATCAGTTCATTGCCGTCACTTATCTCACTGCTAGTCACCACTTTTTCCTACAGTTCAGGGAAGTCATATTGGGCTTTTTTGTTAGCAGCTTAGTGAAAAAGCAAGGCTGATTCAACCCAGAGTGAAACCCTTAAGGCTTTTTCACACTGCTGTGTGGTCTGATGGCAGCCTTCGTGGAAGGGTGTTTACCAGATTTAACAAGTATCTTTTTTAGGAGGTGGCAGCAGGTACAGTCTAAGATTGAAACTACAGGCCGGTGCTCTGTAGTGAAGGTATATATATATATATATATATATATATATATATAGATAGATAGATAGATAGATAGATAGATAGATAGAGACAGATTTGTCAGAAAATCTTTACTTTCCTATCAAAATACTCCATGGGACACTATACCACATAATACTCCCACAAATATGGGCCATTGATTGCATACAAGATTTGTGAGTTTAAAGCACTAAAAAGTACTTTTCCTAACAAATTCATCATAGACCATGTTGAAAAATTTATACACCCCAATTAAAGTCTCAGGAGCAAAGCTAAATTGCAGACTACAAATTCCTAATAAACAAGATTTCATCCACAGGTGCGTCTGATTATTTGCTGAACAGGTGTCCAGCAGACAGTTGATTATAAAACAGTGTTACTTAACACAGAAGACTTCTTTCCATTTCATGCTGTCAGCAATGGCGCCACATGGAAGAGAAATGTCACAAAGCCTAAGAAAGAAAACAATTTATCTACACAACAAAGGTGAAGGCTACAGGAAGATCAGCAAAGATTTACTTGTCAGTCAGAACACTGCAGCAAAAGTGATACAAAAATTTTCAAAAGACTTCCAAGAAAAGTCCATGGTGCCTACAGTCAAACATGGTGGTGGCAGCGTCCTTATGTGTGAACACCTATGGGGAATTCTGAAGATACAAGTTGAGCATCACTTTCCATCCAGCATCTAGGCTCTAAAAGAGGTCGTTTTTGAAGAATGGAAGAAGATAGATGTTGCACTATGTTGCCAACTTGTTCATTCCATGCCTAAAAGACTTGGTGCTGTCCTCAAAAATCATGGAGGTCATGCAAAATACTAGATGTAGTAGTTTTTGTTGTGGGGTGTATTCATTTTTGCATCAGCTATTTTGAGTAAAACTGATGATTTTTTTAATCTTTGTTATATTATCAATCTTCAATCAATGTTGTGAGTAAAGCAAATGTTCTATGAAACTTAATTTTGTCAGAATTTTTGGGAATTGTTCTTGTGTTCATTGAGATATTGATGAAAGTCTTACCTTTTAAAGGGGGTGTACTCATTTATGCTGCGCACTGTTTATAGTTTTTTTTTATTTATTTACTTATTTATTTATTTATTTATTTATTTATTTATTGCAGTATGTGCATCATATAAGTCTGGAATCCATTGGTGGCTAAAGCATAGAGAGAAATAAGGCGAGGTCTAGTGGCCAGCTCAGCAATTGAAAGGTCATAAGGACACTTTTGAGACCTACCTCTCCCTGTCTTACATTATATCTTGCCATGGAGAACAAAGCGCTCCATGATTCAAAGTAAGAGGCTCCATGTTGTACATCAGAACATAAGGGCTTCTTGTACAGTGCACATGGAGCAGCACTTTTTGTTTCTTCAGTGTGTTACGCCTGACCGTCTAATAGTGGTCACTTGGGGTCTCAGGCATCAGGAGAACTTTACCCAAGATGCACCCTGCTGTCCACTGAAAAACAGAAATACTCTCTGGATATCGCTCTCCAAAAGATTACAAATATGAAAGTGTTTTCTGTCCTGTACTGGACTGACTTATGAGCACCAATCTCTCCCAGAATTGGAAAGAGTCGTGCTTATCCTGTGCGCTGTCCTGGCCCGAGTTTTACCCAACACTCTTTTCTCAAACAACTCTGAACAGCAGCAGCAGCTCTCTTTCATCTTATTTGGTCTTTCTTCAGGGCTGCTGCAGGCAGGCCTAGGGGTTTGGGAGTCCTCTAACTCATGCCTGACTTCTATCAGTGTATCCTCTATCTGTGTATCCTCTACCTGTGAATTCTCTTCATCTGTGTCCTCCATGTTTGATGAGGTTGGCCAATCTTGCATTTATGACGAGGTATGAAGGATTTGATGTGGAAATGCTTCCTCTAACTGTAGGGAGTAGCTGTGGATCCACTGTTTAATTTAGCCTTGTTTAAGTCTTACCACCTTGCGGAGCATGCAGCTTAAATTTCCAGTTATATTCACTAAAGATTGCAAACAAACAAACAGGGGGAAAAAACATATTACATGAATGCATTAAAAAGCACATGAATCACAAGTCTTGATGGCTTTCATATAACTTGGATGTTTAATACTTTTTATACATTGCTAGACCTTATTATTAAAGATCACAACAGTTCTGATGAATTAATATTTGCTGTCTGTTGTAAACACTGGTGTTTGTGTTTTGGCTTTTGTATTTATGTTTTAGCTTTTGCATATGTGTTGTAGCTGTTGTTTTCATCTTGTAGCGTTTGTAATCGCGCCATTCCATTTGCATTCCTGTTGTGGCTTTTGCGAATCGTCTGACACCTACTTTCTACCATAACTGATAGTGAACAGAAACAACTTATTCTACAGCAAGCTGCGTCATAGTCCTCAGCAGAAACAACAAGAAAAGTCTAAACCCTCCCACAGCAGGAAATTCAAATCTGAAAATTCACTGGACTCCACCTCCAATGTATGCTAAAGGAGCTTATCAAAATACTGACTTTCTATCTCAAGCCTTAACCGCATCTGCAGTAGAGAAATGAATTTCAGGAACACAAAAACACCATTATGAAACCAGCCAAGCAAATTGTGATACAGAATGAAGCTGTCTGACACAAAGATTCAAGCTGTCATGATCTTCCATACATGCTCGGCACCACACAGAAAGACCTTCTTTTGAATGTTTCACTAGCATTCATGTTTGTACAAAACTGAGAAATGTTCTCCCACATAACTGTTAACTTAAAGCCTTGATTCCATCTGCCCAACTTTCAGCCATTCAAACCATTCTGCATACAATTTCTTCTTCTTCAGAAGTGCAGAAAGATCGTGTTTTGGATTCATCAATGTTAAAGCTGTGTCTTAAGGTTAAACCCAAGCAGAGGTAGACATCAATCAGTCTTATTTCATATGGCCAAATATTATCTCAAGACACTGCACAAAAGGAGCAGGTCTAGACTTGCTTATGTTACATTTTTAACAAAGAGCCAACATCAAGAGAAGATAAGGAGTCTTATCTTATCTTAATCCACCATGAGTAGAGCACTTTACAGCATTTAGAAAGAGACAATGGCAAGGAAAAACTGTATTTTAACTTGCAGAAACCTTAAGCAGAATCAGATCCATTCCAGATATATGTCCACATCAACCGTGTAGGAGTTAGAAAGAAGAATAGGGGAGGATCTGGAAAATGAGGAGGATGAAGGTGAAAATGTGAATGCCATGGCATTTATGCAAGCATTTTAGCAGGTCAATAGTAACAATCAGAGAAACCTAAAAAAAAAAAGGAGTTCAGGGAGTCTCCCCAAAAAAATCTCTGGTTAGTTACTTCAATTGCACAATAAGATTTAAAGTTGGAGGTAGACAGATAAAGAAGAATGGGAAAACAGGAGCTCAGTGTGTTGGTTTCCCCAGGCAGTCTAAGCCTATAGCAACCAGTCCTCCAAAGAAGAGACGCCTGTTAACTGAAGGTTTTCACCTCCCATACGACTTGTAGAGGCACAAGGTTTAACAAGCAGGCCTACGTACTGGGAGCACAGTGTTCTCCATGGGTAATGAGGTACCATGAGCTCTTAAAGATAGGAGCAATAGACGTGAGATCACTTTAGTGCAAAAAGCAATAAAAGTAAAAATATTTAAAGTTACACGGAAACTTTTTGTGCATCAATCTTAGGTTCCATTACAGTGGCTGACATTTAGCTCACCTAAGAAAGGTTGTGAGGTGAAAATATTTGGCTATTCAACAGAAATACAGTCGCTTCAATCAATTATAACAACAAAGAGGCATCAGGCATAAAGAACATTTTCACAGTTTGAGTCATTGCGGGAGCAGAACAAATCACCCATTAAATTATTGGAAACAGTCGGCTGATGTCTGGGCCACTTTTGTTCTTGTATTAATATTGATTTATGACACTTTCCTTGAAGGGATCTCAGTAAATAATCTTTCAGTACAATGAAAGGTGTGCTCATGCATGCACAGCTACATAGTGTTTATCTGTGAGGGTGTTAAAGAGATGAAAGAAAAACAACTGTGGCAGTGCTGTGATCTACCTTATGTCTTCAAAGTTTCATTAGTTTTTAGAAGTGCATTATATAAAGTTAGAAATGCAAGAGAACTGAATCCACCACTTTGTTTCAACTCGGTTTTAAGCCACATTGCACTGAATTTTAACAGAAAACATGGAACGAACATCACACATGACACTGTGGCAAAACTTATCGCCAACATCATTGCAAGTATGACTTCAGCTGTGCCAATGCAAGTTCATCAGCAGTGGAAAACGCATACTAATATGTTTTTTCGAAACAATGGTAATCATATATAGCATATTATACAAATAAAACTGTTGTCCAACATAAAATGTTTATTTTTCCCATGTATGGAAACTTATGGCCTTGTCTGAAATCTGCTGAGCATATCCCCAATTAGCGAGTGTCTTATCTCTTGAGATGTAAAGTGGCCATCTCTGCTGGCCTGAAAGAAACTGGAATTGTCTAAAGAATTGCAATCGAATGCAATTTCCTACTTTGTCCCAAGGCATCCCAAGCAGTCCATCTGTATATGTTACATTCTGGTTTTGGAGCTACAGAATCCAGTCCACACAAATTTATAATGTGCCCTCTGGCTCACTATGCGCTCTTTTAACAAACTGTCTTGTTTAGTACATGTTATTTACAAACTGTTCGTCTCTTTCTTTCATTCACAAATGGCCTCTTTCAACTTCTGTGCGATCCATTTATTGTTTCACTTTTTTGCTGATTGATTTTGAAGAACCGTCAGGTCGGCTGCAAAGAGGCCCATGCTGTCGGCTACAGATTAAACTGTGACAAACGCGCACTTATAAGCAGAGGTAGATACATGCACCTTGATTCTCTTTGAGCCGTTTGCCAGAGGCTATGAAATGTGGACCCTGAGTGTGTGTGTGTGTGTGTGTGTGTGTGTGTGTGTGTGTGTGTGTGTGTGCTCTGCCCTTTGCAAATATATGTCTCATGATTAATTCCTGTCATTCATCCCCCATATTCCCAAAACCCATCCTCTGTGTCTCTGTGTCTGGCTCTTTATCTCCTTCTCTGTCTCCCTCGCTGTGCTTCTCCTCCTTTTTTTCCACTCATTTGCGCTCATCAGCACCTCAGATTCTCCCTGACATTTTTCCCATAATCCTGCAGTACCAGGAAGTTAAGCCCTGCAGGGGCCAGACTGACATTTAGGAACTGCACTCTAAGCAGGATGGCTGAAACTTCTACATACAGGCACAACCTTAACACATACATAGGTAGACATACTTTTAAATACATATGGCTACAACCCACTTACTGTTACTTTCACATACAGAACAAATTATCTCTCAGTTTTGGTTTTGAGTTTGAAAAAAAAGAAAACACTTGCAAACACTGTGTTCATGGTCGTTTTCAAGGCCGTTTTAATTGTATCAACAAAAGTGTTTGAGATAAGTATTGGTTTGCAGCTCTGTAACAATAGGTGCTTTTCCTTGTTCCTATTATTGCTCTTAATTATCACAGAAAATACCCGACAGGCTTACACAATACAAAAACATTCACATTTTTTCAATCAGTCATTTCAGTAGGTGTCTTGAAAAGGGATTATTCAAAAGATAAGAATCATTCTTCATCTAAAACACCTAAAACATGCATTTAAGATACAACTGTGTGCAAAGGGGAGATACTTGAAATACTCATTACCAGAACTCAGCTTCATAAATACCTGATCGGAGGGGTGCTTGCTAGATGTTTGCTCTATGTACAACTAGGAAATCTGCGGTATAGAGGTGTGGCAACTCTACTTTATGAACTGCTCAACCATTATTCATTTTCTGTCAAATTGGTTTTGTTAAAAGAAACTTTTAACTTTACGTTAACTTTCAAAGCAGGAAATACTGAAAATTTGGGAAAAATATGGGAATGTATGGTGCAATGTTTGTGTCTCTAATGTAAAAGTAAGTGCGTTAAAAGCTAAAAGTAAAAGTTAAAAGCTATACCCAGTGAGTGAGTTGAAAGCAATCATTTCAAGTGCAACTAAATTGACCCGTAAATTGTTGCTTTCAACGAACCTAATACATTTAGATGGAACCAGTTGTCTATTCCATTTAGGGTCAAGGTTCCATTTTTTTAATGAGTGTAAGGTAATTTGTAAATATGCTGTATTACACTTTTTATATCAACTTTTTAGGTTCTGATATGTCCTATTCAACTATGAAGAAAAAAGGAATAAAATTTTCAGTAAGATAATTCAAAATATGGAGTTATTCTTTATTCACACAGAAATTTTACATGGAGTATGTTTCTTCAAAAAATAAAAAAGCATAATAAAAACTTTATTTACTGACAATTCATTAACATGAGAAATGAGTTACACTGACACATCCTGACTCAAACAACACAAGTGGCAACGTCTAATTTATGACTGAAATAAACCTACAATTTCTGAAAATTATGATCTAATTTTAAATTTCCTATCAAATTTAACACTTCAGTTTGGACAGATCCCAAAGACTCCTTGAATGGTTGGGTGGTCACAGTGCAGGACTTTAAATTGTATAAGCCCAAGGCGGGCAAAGGGTGTTCAGAAATATATCCTCTTAACAGCAACATCCCAGAACTCATCTGTAAGTTCTGACCCCAATTCAGCTCCTTCCTGAATATTTTTGTATCAGCTAACCTTTGAGGCCAGGCAAAGAATCACAGCTCCAAATTCTGCTAGGGGAGATCTTTGACTCCTGGATGCAATTTAGGATTCAAGGCCAAACTTTAGTGTTGACTTCTACAGAATGTTGTCTCACCATTTGTTCGACACGCCGGACTTGCTTTTTTCTTAGTCAGAGTTAAGAATACAACACATCACCAAGCACAACTTCATCTGTTGGTTGTATGTTAACTTCAAATGAACATTGCCCAACTTTTACATCAGTTCCGTTCTTGGATACTCAACTGTTATTACCAGCAACTTCATTTTAAAAACTGATTGCCTCAAAATTAATGCTTTCCCACCCAGTGTAAGATGTGATTTGACTAAGACATTACTGTGTCAGAGTTTCACAGGGCTATGTCTGTGTTCTCAAAAATCTCTAAAATGCCCAATTCGTCCATTCATCCATCCTACTCCAAATCCCCTCAGCTTTTTCAGTGTTACCCTTAAAGGCTTATTAGCGCCTCTCCTGTGAGTGTGTGTATGTGTCTGTTTGTCTCTCATGCACTCAATCCAGTCTTCTTCTCCTCCTCTTCCTCCCCTCATCTCTCACACTATCTTCCTGCCCATCTCCTGCACCCCCCCACCCCCACCCCCCCTATAATAGCCTCTGGCCATGAAAAGTTTTACAGATGTGAGTTGGCAGACCTTGTGTGTGTGTGTGTGTGTGTGTGTGTGTGTGTGTGTGTGTGTGTGTGTGCGTGCGTGTGCGCACATGCTGGCAGACCTTGAGACCTGTCAGTGTTTCATTGTGTCAAATGAGGACGCTGGCATCCTGCCGACCTCTCATCCCCCCTCACTCCCTAGCACTTTTCTCACACATACACATGCACACTCACACAATCGTGCAAACTCACAGACAGTTAAGAAATCCCAGCCCCGTGGCCCAAACTGGGCACAGATCAGAATGTTGCAAACTACTTGCTAACTACCCTGCAGATACTGTTTTTCAGATGGGCCAAGTTGGCCCTAAAAACTATTTTGCTGCCTGGCACTTACTTTGGATGCACCACACATGTCTGCCCTAGCTGCCTGGAAGACACTCTAGTCCAACTTCAACAAGTTTACTCGTTAACCATGCCCAACATTTTCAGCCAGGAGTAACTTCAGTATGGCTGCACGCTAATTGAGCTTGCAGAGTAAGTTTTAGCTTGAGGCCCACTGTACTATCCATCTCACTGTAACCATGAAATAAGGGAGTCATTATGTGCTAACAAAAAGTGCTAGTGAGGTAGTTGCAAATCATCTAAAATCGTATTTCTTCTAAGCCTCTACACTCTTTAATTGGAGAATCTTTCTCTATGCATGCAATCGGGTTCCTGTAAATCTTGAAACAAGAAACTTTTTCTTTACTCGTTGGGTGGATGTGGCTCATATTACATCTCATCACATAGCTTAATTTAAAGGACAAAAACTTGTTTAGATTTGAGTTTGGCTGTGCATGTCTCATTATCGATTGCACTGTATTGAAAAATGACATTTCTGTTACTAACACCATTGTTCAAAGCTTTGTGATCTGATCCCCAAAAGTGACTAAATAGAACAAACTTTGTGCCCAGTGCCAGGATAGAAAAGCTTCAGCTCGTGATTGAAATGTGCTTGCACAGCTGTTTTAGAGCAATTTGCCTTAAATTTGATTAAAGGGCCAAGCCATCACTGCCATAAAGATTAAAAAATACCTTTATGTGTTATGGACTAATGTGAGAGAGCCTGTGCACCTGCCAAATTAGAACATTTGGATTTTTACAGCTTTTATATCGATTGACACTCTGCCATCCTCTAATGGAAGATTGGAATTTAAAGATTGCACTTCACTTCATTTCAGAGGGAAAGATTTTCTCTAGTATTACTCTAAACAAGCAAAATCAATTTGCATATTCAAATGGTCCTCCCTCTGGCCCTGGTGACCTCAATGGTTGTAAATCTACACCTTCTGATATTAGCTCAAAAGAATGTTGTGAATTTATCTTTGACTGATAATACATAACACTAGATAATTTCATCTTTTATCAATAACAGGTGTCCTCCCCAGCAGTGTGTCAAAAAAGAATTAACAATGATTTTAAAAGTTTGCTTGCTTGTTCTTTTTTTCCTGCCAAGTGTTTTGCATCCCAACCTCATTTCTGCAATTCTATAATTTCATAATACACATGTGGAAAAATGATCCTTCAGCTACGGTTTTCTTTCTTCCAGTAGAAGAGCAGTTCTATGTGTTTTTATCTACAGGAATGAGTTTCATACGCTCAAGCTCATACCAGAGTGTAATGTCAGACGGTCAACTCTTGGAAAAAAAAATACATTAATTTATCTCTTTTTTTTAACCGTGGACCACATGAAGCAATTACTGGGGCACCCAACAGAGGTAACAAAGCCTAAAAAAAGGACAAACCCACCCTTCAAGGTCCATGCAACTAAACAAAAATGTGTTAAAAACGGAGCACAGAGCAAAACTGATTTTAAGGTCGGAGCATTGATGTCTAAACCCTCTGAGAGGATTAGATCCCATCTGCACTGTTATATTACAACAACAAGGCAGTCACTACAGATTACATTTCCACCTCATATTTCACATTTCCTCAGCTCATCATGTGTTCACCCATGTTGATGGTGTTTTATCATCAGGGGGATGTGCTGCAGTAAAATAAAAGCACACACTGTGGTTGTGAAAAAAAAAAAATCATGATTGCAGCCAGTATTTTCCATTGATAGTGAGATCCATTATTTTCTGAGTATAAGCAGTGCAGTAGAAACATCTCAGAAATACCACTTAAGACCAAGAAAATCATTACACAGGCCAAGCTCTAATAAAAACCCGTATAATAGCTGTTTTTGTTTGTTTGTTTTGCTGCTGATGCTGTTACAGAAACACTATTTGATCTGGAATTTTTTTGGGCCATGCAAAGGACTGAGATGGATCAAACATTGATTCCGCAGAATTCTGGAGAAACAAAAAACAGGTGCTGCTTTATGTAAACTTCCGATTTAAAAAAATGTTTCTCATCTTCAACCAAAAGTGGTGAAAACATGTAAAATCTTCAGTCTTGAAGAAGAATCTTATCCAGTGTGAAGCGTTTCCTTTTGATGGTGTAATAAGTGTGCTCACATGAACTTGACCTTCATTAGAGACTTGAAATGTTATACACTTCAGAATTTAATTTATTCTTGACAAACTCCCACATTCACTCTTATTTTAACATCATGTGACATCTGGACAGTGATGTGACCTTCCAGTATGAAACAGACAGTTGCCACAGGGGAAAATAAATTTAAAATCATCATGCTTTCTTTAAATCTATTTCTTTCTCTCTATGATTTTTTGCCCTCTTTCTTCCCACTTTTTTCTCGTCTTAGTTTTATGCATCTCGTTTGACCTTTTTCTTTGTGTGCCTCTCACCTTATCGCGCTCTAGCTCTGTTTCTCTCAATCCGGCTGCAAGGGGAACAGATGGCACTGATCCATAACTTAGTTAAGTGACTGACTCTAATGAGGAAGGACACAGACACAAAAAGAGAGAGACAGCAAGAACGATGGAGATTAAGAGAGAAAAGCAGATGAAAGCAGAATGATTCCCCTTCATGTAAGACAAAGCTATGGCAGGAGGCACTTGAGTCACAAAGTTAAGAACCTTTTATGTCAACGAATAGTAATACAGAAATATCTGGCATTCAACGCTCTGCTCCTTGGTTTGTCCTACACAGACTTGCTGCATATTAAAGACTTGGCAACAATCCATGAAGTGTATATAACTCTCACACCAAGAGCAGCTTCAATGCACAGCCAAGACAGTTTTTTTTCCCTTTGAAAATGACATACATTATGGTTAGACGGTTAGTCAGATTATTCTGTTAATGTAACAAGTTGCCAGGATTCCTTCATTGTAAGAAAGATTAGCCAACCTGTGTCTACTTATTGTTGCTGAAACCAGTGATTTCAACCTTTCTGTACTGGTCTTCACTCAAGACCTGATGTCTCCATGCTGACAAATAAAATCATTTCTTGTATGGAAAGTGTAACCTTGTCGTTGTCACAGTGTTAACACTACTGCAATTTCTATTAACGTTGATCATTTAAGTTATATTGATACCAATATGCTCTATCTTCCTTGGTATACTGGGACTTCTTATCAGCTGCCAGTGCCCTCTTTCCATTTTACTGTTTTTTTCTCTTTGCCATTTATAGGAGAACTATAAGTGATAACTCATGGAATTGTCTGTTCCAGAAGTGTCCTGTTGTGGGGGATTGTATGATAATCAATTTTCTGTTTTTCCTGGAGAATACGTCAAGTGAAAATGAACTTTCAAGTTCTGGGGGAACAAGGACAGTCTGAGTGAAAAGCAGACAACAATAGAGAGAAGAGTAGAAGGTTGACAAAAACAAAGTCAAGCTGGATGTTAACCTTGTTTTGTGATTTTTCTATATATCATCACCACTTTATAACGCCTTTATTTTCTGCCTTTATTTTTCGTTCACTTATAGTCACCGTCATAGCCATCTTTGTTTGTCAATGTCATGCGTTGCAAAAGGACTCAACTTGTTTTCATCGCTTGCCACAGCAACAAAAGCCACTTGATAGCCGGATTGAACATTATATATAGGAGAATAGTAACTCTTTGTGGGGCATGTTGAAGCAGTTTTATCAATAAATGTATGTTTTGGAAACCAGTGCTGTCTTGCAAAGTACTGGGTCGTTTAAGATGTTCTTATGAGCTCTTCAGTGGTTGAGCAGATTTTTAAGGCAGGATTTTGTTTCACTTCTTCTTACTAAAGATAGTTTGGACCAGCAGCACCTCAAGCAGCTTGATAGAGAAAATCGCATAGTTTATTCACTATAGTGTTAACAGGCAGAAGTGAAATGTGCTGGACTTATTCCTCCAAATGCATCTGGTGTTCGCTATGTGTAACAGGTTGTTACTTGTGTTGCTTCTGCATTATTCATCAATGTTGGTATGAAGCACTCACCAATCAACATTGAGTACATCCACATAATAATACATACTTCAATAACTACATGAGGTCTCTGTAAAGGCCATCTGCTTTTGGTGCAGGGTTAACTTTGATTATAGTGAACTTGGGGCAAGATTAACTTCAATTATACTCACACAATGTGTAAATAATTTGCAGTACCGGCACACAACTTCGCTGAGGTATGTTTGCACATGCAGAAAGCTTGAAAATACATGATTTATTAGCACCCGGTGGAACAGCATTGGCAGATGCTTACATCAGTGTTGTAATGGGGCGTTGCATAATGCATCTAAAGTAGGGTGCACCTTTGTTTGCTATCTTGCACATTCGCACCTGCCCCTCATGGCACTTCAGCTCTAGTTTTGAACTTTCTGGGTAGTGGAGGTCTTTCTTAGTGGGGTTTGCATGTTGTGTGTTTCTGGGTTTTATCTTGGTACTCTCGCTTCCTCCAGCATTTCAAAGATGTGTTCATTACTTCAGTTTGTGACTCTGAATGTACCTGTAGGTGCAGGTGTGAACATGAAAGTTTTCTCTTTGCATTAACAAGCTTTTTGATTGACTTATGACTTGTTCAAGGTGTTACTGCCTGTTCCACAGTGTCAGTTGGGATTATATCCAATCCTTACAGAGAAAATAAGTGTAGATTTTGGATGAATTGGTGGATGATTCATCTAAAATACCATCCATTTAAACACCACTGATTTATTCTGAAAGTCCCAGTCACTTTTTTCTCAAAAGTGAGCATTTCCAGCCTTCCTACTCTTTGCAAAGAAGTGACGAGCATCCCTATTGTTTATACGGCTATGTCCGGTGAGGGACTGTCCAAAGCCTCTGGAAATTCCTGGGTTTGTAGCGGCTCTACTCGCTGCAGTCTTCCTCCCCCAGCTTGATACCAGGGTTTAGTTTTGTCTTCCCGTTTCTGCTGCAGGGATTTACTGGCCGATGTCTCATGGGGAATAAACAGGCAGGAGCTAAAACACTTTCGTGGGGGTGTCTTCTTTTGGACAGTCCCCTTGCTGTGTGTTCTTTGGGTCTGATGTACTAAATGTACAATAACTGTTATGACACCAAGCTGGTACTTTGGGATTTGGTCAAATAGCCATCCTCATTATGTGATCACAGAGGGGTCAGTACTTTCATCAAGGCATTCGACAATGACTCAGCCTTAGGGGGGCAGCCCTGCCTTCAGGGGAGCCTTCAAATGGACTCCAGCTAATGCTTAGAGCTGGTTCATTTCATGTTTGGCTCATACGGGCTGAAATGTTGCACAGTTTTTCTTTTCAGATAATCATAAAAGACACAGAGTTGCAACAGAAAAACCATCCTTTGTAGCCCTTTGTCTGTCAGCGACGCTTTTCTGAAAAAGTCAGCTTCTAATGAAGACCAAGGTCAACTTTGTTATCACTGGAGAAAAGAAGATTAAATGACAGTCTGTAGTTGCAGATTCTTTGTGGAAAAAAAAAGAAAAATCAGAGACACAGTAATCAGTTTGTGAGGTCTGAACTTTAGCTTGAGAAAAGATGGTGCAACTAAAATTATTCTAAACTGCTGAATTGCTGGTTTTGAAGGTTGAAAGAGGTAAGAGAAATATGTATGAAAAGAGTTGTTAGTGAACCTTAAACATTGCACTTGCTGAAAATTCCAAATATTACATTTCTTTAAAGAGAAACGTAAAAAGAAAGTTTCAGATAGGTGTAATACAAATAAAGTCTTGAAAAGCTGCGGTGAATGAGTAAATGAGAAGTAGAGATCAGAGGAGAATATTTCTCTGGGAAAAAAATCCCTGACCAAACTGAAAATATAATCTTCTTATCCCATAATTTCCTCTCTTACTTATTTTCTTACCAGCCATTTCCTCTTTTCAATCAGTTTTTGCTTGCTGCGTTTCTCTTCTTACTTCCTTAATCCTGTCTTTTCTCTTTTCACTCATTTTCATATTCTGATGTTTTCCCTATTGCCTGCACATCCTACCACATCTTTTTTTCTCCTTTCACCTGCAAATCGTCTCCAACAAATACCCTTTTGTATATTTTGTGTGCATGTTTAAATATCTTGGATGAAAATTGAGAACAGACAGTTTCCTCTCTCTTTCTCCAAACTTTTGCAGGAGGTTTTTCAAAAGCAATGCTGGCTCTGATAAATGTTTAGAGATGTTTGGACGCCAAACTTGAGCTAACCAGTGAGGATGTGCCAGATTCAAAAAAAAAAAAAACTCTCTATAAGGCAAAAGAACTGTTTAAGTTCTTTTAATGGAGCAATTTTTGGGGCTGAGTCCAGCAGCTAGATAAATGTAGCGTATTATTTTTCTCTTATGATGGACTTGACCATGATGGAGTCTTAGACTTGATCTTACATTGGGTGAACCAAGCCTGACTGGGAAAATGTCATGCACACCATGAACATTCACAGAGTGTTGCCAAGTAACACACATCCATCCATTTCCATCTCTCATTAAAATACATGCAGGGAGGTATGAATAACAAAAAGAAAAGAAAAAAACATGTAGAGGAACATGAAGCTTAGAGTGTTGTGCGCAGAACATAAAAACACTCACACTGCAAAACTAAAAAACACGAGAAAAAAGGTATTTACAAGGAATTGTAAAGGCCTGTTATATTGGGAAGTAATTACTTTCACAGTAACTACAGGAGTGGATTGCATTGACAGGCCAGAGCTGACAGCCGTTTGCAAAAAACCTGGGGGCAATCAGCACCTGCAGAGCTGCAGCTCAGGGGGGCACATACTGTAACTACAACTAACCCTCCCTTCAACTACAGTATGTGCAGTCGAAGGGAGGGAGAAAATTGTAATTTTTCAATGGCAAATAATGGCTAAAAATATATATATTCAACCTCTCAAAATCACCTCAACACATGCCTGTTGAAAAAAAAGAAGCGCGCTTACTTTCACTGCCGGCAGCGAGCAGCCTGAAGCTACGCAGGGACATGACTCTCAGACAAACACAAAATAGTGATAATCATGAAAATACATTTGCTCAGTTTCAAATGACCTAGTGATAGTGTTCTGGGGTTCCGTTTAAAGTTTTAACCATCTTTGTGATAAAATATCTTCTTTTGTGACACCTTACATCTGTAAGGTGACTGGCAAGATGAAATTCTATGAAGATCATGAAGCCTTTCATTAAGTTGGGTCGAATTCAGAAATATCAAAAAATTGAAGAACTTCAGTGTGACAGAAAAGAGGGTTAGGGTTAGGCAGGAAGATTCTGTATTTCCAGACTTTACAATGAATCCTCATATATAAAAACTACTCATTTCTAGAATTATACCAACTTTGAGTGCCATTAGTTTCTGACATTTTGAACTTTCTCATCAGCATATATCACAATAAAAACACAGCTCCTGAAAATGTTGATGCTATTATGTCTTAAAGAGCAGGATAGATGGATGGGTGTTGCATACAACATATTTCTGAACCCTCTCCAAGCTGGTAGCACCAGATGCAGCTGCTTTTTTGCTGATGTTTGGTTTGATGATCGTTGACAGACTCAGGACCTGGTTGGCTCTTTGGCAAGTGAGTCCACGACTGAAAGTCCTCTACTGGAGTGACAGCATTACACTAAGTGAGGTGGAGGTCATTTTGTGTTATGACAGAGTTTATCTAACATTCTTGAAGCCAGTTCTGGGTTCACATGTCCCCTGAGTTGTACACTGCCAGGCCTACAGTGTCTAACAGCACAGACAGAACACCAGCTGCAGCAGTGTGATACCACATTCAGAGTATTGCATAAGGAAAGGCAGGAGTTAGTTTCAGGAGACAATCCTATTTGCTGATCCTTTTTTATCCACCTGCAACTCACTTTCCCTTTCTCTTACCTTCAAAGTTTCAAACTTTTTTCCTTTTTTTGTCTTTCAAATTTTAATCAGGTTTGCACAAAATCTTTAAGACAAGTTTAGACTGTCTCCAATGATATTGCTCACAGCTGGAAAGCTTACTTCAAAGATGTCAACACTGAGATGGATAAAATCCCAAAAATGTATTTTAAAGCACTTCCTTTTCAAAGCTTTAATAACATATGCTTCATTGCCAACACTAATATTTGTCTGCACATATTGTGCGCCTTACAAGGAGAGGAAAGATGAGAAGAAAAGGAAAACTTATTAGATGACCTTGTCATGGTTGGCGATTGTAAAAGAGATGAAAAAAAAAACTGAGTGCAGTAAGTATTTAATTTACTTTTGTACTTTTAAAGAACACCCTCTGGTATTTGTTTACATAAAACTTCCATAAAAAGACAAATAAAAAACCTGCTGTTTCACTGTTTCTGAAAAGTGCTTGTCTCAGAAGCAGGCTGGGTGCACAAGATATGTTGTTCTGTGGGTAGATTTTTTGGTCACCCAGTTATTATGCAGGTCAGGCCGATCTCAAAACAGTTGTGGCTGAGTTAGCCCAATTACAGAATAAAGCCCCATACCCACGGGATAAGTATCAGCAGGGGACTTCTGATAACTTTTCAATAATTTTTAAACTTTTGATTGTAATTTAGTAGAGAGAGAAGCTCTATGGATCCTTGTAACATCTGTAAATAAGCTGTAAATAGTCAAATATATAGACACAAATAATACAATTTAAGTAATGAATGTTTCTTTTTTAGACAACTTTGTTTGTTCAACTCATTCTTTATCCACTTTGTTGCAGCCCAGCTACATCTCTGCTTTGGCAGGTCGCAGCAGATTTGCAAAAGTGTCAGTTTACACACCATTGGGCAGATCAAGTAGAACAGGAAGTGGAAAGCCACCAAACACACTGAGTGACTTTCAAAATAAAACAAACCATGTGAGAGCTAGACTGTAGCCAGCTTGACTAAACCAACCAACCAACCAACTTTAAAACAACCACAGCTGAAAACTAGGTTTAAACCAACCCACATAATGAATGGAGCCAGGTGTCAGGAGTTGACTTGTTGGAGGTTTTTCAGCCCAGCATGAATGGGACTCACATTCAGAGGGGAAGTGCGAGAACTCCTTGGTCTTGCTGCTCCAGCTGTCTGGTGTCCCACAGGGTACCATACTGAACACACAGCCGGTGTCAATTGATGTGCACTAGAGCGGGGCTATCTGGTGTTTTCGTAGTGTCACATGTTTAAAGTAACATTGATTTAGCTTAGCTGGTTTTATGCTAGATTAAGAGCCCCTTTTCCTCCCTTGACCTCCAATCATGTATCATTATTTCATCATTTTGATTCAGTATTTTAACTGTTTTCTGCCTTTTTCTTTATTCTACATTTGCATACGTATCACAGTGAAGAGTAGAGATTTTCTTGCCACATTTCTGCTGAAAATTCATTTGAATAAAAAGACAAATCCCTTTCCGCTGAACCAGCATGTACACCTTAAATCTGCACGCTTTCCAGAAGTGACAAACCCTGACAAAACCTGTGGAAAACAACATCTTTTGGGAGTGTTGAGTCAGGCATGTGAAGGCCACAGCTACTAAACATTTATCAGACTTAAAATAGCGTTTTTCTTGGAATTTCCAGGCGCAAAGTTGCAGCAACTCCAGGGCCTAAAAATGGTGTGTTACTCTTGTGTTTCCATCCTTTGAATGATCATGCATGAAAGGCGTGGAGGTGAGTTGAGGTTAGGTGAATCAATAGTAGATGAATAAGTGGGCTCCAGGAGAAGGTTTTGACTCAGAGGCATTAAACTCAATACACCCAAAATTGTTGTTTCAGTGAATGAATGAATAATTGATCAGATATGAGAATTACCTTGACTATTATTTTAGAGGTTTGCTCGAGGTCATGCCAAAGAAATGAATGGGTTTATTAGGGAAATACTATTAATAATATATAAGGACTTGATTCCTTTCTTATTCCCTAATTAAACCTCATCAATCAAGGAAAAACAAACCACAGACGGCAGACAAATGTGTATTTTGCTGTTTTGCAAGAAGGGAAAGAATTATGTGTAATTTAGCAATCCAGGTCTATCTTTATCTCAGCAGGGAAATAAAATCAGCTTTGATTTTAAGAGGCGGTTGAATGGATAGATAGACAAATATTGGATGGAGGCTGGTTCTTTGAAAGAGAGTGCAGACTGAGAGCAAACTGAATATATGTGGTTAGGGAATGCAGAAAGGTGATATAGGAAAGGCAGGGATGTATGAATAGAGACAGAATTAAGTGTAAAAAGAGGAAAGCACAACTCTTCTTTCCATTCTTTTTGTCCCTTACTTCATTGTTTGACTCCTGTATCAAATAAAACCTCTCCAGTTAAAAAGAACATCAGACAATAACAAAAAAGAATCATGCTTGTTTGAAAAACGTCTCCAGCGTGTCTCATTAAATGGATGGTTTACATTCCAATCTTTAATAACTGTTAAACTAGTGAAGCAGTTGCTTTACAAAAAGGTCATTTTAATATAGTTTTCCATTCAGGCTCATGGAAAAGACCAAATTGCATGTCTTAAAAGTGCATATAATTAAACTTGACTTCAATGAAAAGTTGAAAAGGGGGAAAAAACTTTGTTTCATTTCTTTTTTTTCTGAAGTTCAAATCTGAAGTCTCTGGATGTGCAGCTGCAACATTTGGTAGGTATATTATAATTCATTCTATTTAGATGTGTTTACTCTTGCAGCTTTGGCATGCTATTTATAGCATTGTTCTGCACATAAGGGCAGACAGCCGACAACCTTCAGCGTTTGTATGAATTATTTAAGGGTGGGAAAGGATGAGAGACAGCGAGAGCAGTAGAGAGCGCAGGGAACATATTGCAGACTGTGATGAGGTTCAGTCTCTTGAAAGCAAGATGAGAACATATCTTTTTATTCCCCGAGAAGGGTTACTTAAACATCTAAAATATCACTTAACAGCCCCATGTGTGTCTGTAAAATACTATCCTGTGTACTTTGTGACATCAAGAGAAAATACATGAGGTTTTTTTTGTTCGCTTTTTTTGGGTAGCATTTCTCTGAATTTGCTCTAGTTTGATTATCTCTTACTCAATATCCGTTTGTTGTTCATTTTTAACTTGCTTTAATTGTACTAATTTATGTAGATAGAAGACAGTGCTCTCACAACTTCTCTAAACTGAAGAAAATATCTTATCCCTCATTAGAGCGAGTTGACTTGACTTAACTTGACTCTCAGCAACAATGTTTTGTTGACCTGCATGATACTTACAGGAAACTATATAGGTTGAACAAGTATGATAAATAAAACATATTGCAAATGTAGACATACACATAGAAGACAACCTAATAGGAAGAGAGAACTTGAACAAATTCACATCATACTTTCTTAAAACATCATCTGAAAAAGCTGCTGAGGACCCGAACCAATGAAGCTCTGCCACTTAAGCTGGAGAGAAAGACCACAGCTCATCTTTTAGTGATTTTCCCCATCAAAGCCTGTAGAGGTGTGACTAACGCTGTCTCCACTAAAATTTTCTTTCTCCCTACCTCCCTTTTCAGCCTAAGAGCCCCAGGGGGATTCAATGGAGCCTGAAGACTTGGTGCTATGAGACCTGACCCTTAGTCTGAACTCTCTGGATTTTTCCAGCCTTTCATACCTCATTTTTGATAAACAAAACATTTAGCTTCCCAGCAGCTTGGTCTTTCTGGAAAAAAAAAAAAAGTGCGTCCTTGTTTGGGTACGATTTGGTGACCTCAACTTTTGCTCCTGTTAACTTCACTTGACACTGTTGTCAACCTTTTTTTCCTCCTTTCTATACCAGTAAAGAAAATAGTAAATTTATTCCTGTTTTCATAAACTATGAGAGCATTACTCATGTAGAATAATTGGCTAGAGTGGAGACTGTGCAAGGACAACAGAGAAGAAGTACTTCATTTGCTGTTCATGTTTCTGATATTTATTTAATGAATGCACCAAAGTAAATGAGTCCACAGTACATGTATATGTGTACCAATGTGTGTTTATGAATCTTTCCTGGTTGCATGTGGCTGTTAAATTGGGTCTATTTTTACAGCAGTTTTCTGCAAGCATGCCAAGAAGAAGAGAGGTATAAGCCTTGTTGTGAATGTGCATGTTGTCTTTCAGTTCTGAGATGCATAAGAATTGCAAACACTGATTTGCAAGAATTTTTCAGTCATTACTGAGTATTTTCTGCTGGTCTTTCGAGTCATTATGCTGTTAGTTCAGATTATTGATAGTTATCTGCTTTTCCTCTCTGAAAGTCATAATGTTATCATTTATTACTAGCACTTTGACCCCCAGCTACCAGAGGGGTCTTAAAGGTCCAATATTATGCTCCTTTTCAGCAGATTCATACAGGTCTCAGAGGACCCAGAATAGTCAATTTGAAGTTTGTTGTCTAAAAAATCTGTTTTTTTCTCTCACTTCAACCAGCTTGAAAACTCTCTCCAGTCAGCTCTACTAAAGACATGCTATTTCTGTGGGCTGTCCCTCCTTCAGCGCAAGCCACGCCCCTCCCTGCCTCCAGAGAGGCCTCTCTGGAGGCAGGGAGGGGCGTTACGAACAAATCTTGTGCATGTAGCCAATCAAGCTGGAGAAAGGAGGAGTCAGGGAGGAGCTATTTCCCTCCGTGACGCCATGGAGGGCTCCAATCCGCCTGTTTGAGCAGACATTTTCTGAAAAGTGGAGCAGGCAAGAAAGGGAGAGGATTAATTTTCTCATTTCAGTGGGGTTTGTAGACAGGATGGGGATGCATATTACTGTTAGAAAACCATTCAAAAGTGAATTTTGCATAATATGGGCCCTTTAAAAACACAACTCAGTTTTGAAACGGGAGGAAATACATCTAATCTGTTTTTCCTTACATCTCCTTCCTTCTTATTATACTGTTAAACATTGGTGTGTGAATTTCCCAATTTTAGGGAAGTAAAACAAACTTAATACAGTAGAAAACCCAAACATGCTCTTAAGTTAAGGAAGCAGAATGTCAACAATTCCAAAATTATTTAACAATATTAATCAGATATTACTGAATTCTAGAGAAATGCCTTGGTAGAGTGAAGGGTTTTTTTCTTCTTTTTTTTTTCTTTTTTTTTTTTACGTCACAGCACTTATTCATCTGTAATTGCCAAAAATTGCTGCTAAATCTATTTGTATGAAGCGTACAGTCAACAGCCTGCCCAACACTTCCAGAAAAAGAGTGCTTTAAAGCGACAGCAACAGAAATAAAGAGTTTCAGACAGGGGCTGAAATAGGGGTTTCTAAAACCCCAGCATGAGAAAAATAAGATAATTTTTCTGCACTGTAAATTATGTTAAACTATTAAGGGGTACCAAGAAAGCATGAAGCCTTGAGAGAAAGAAAAAAAATCTCACTGAGTGGTATTTTGGCACCTGCACTGAAAGTCATGGTAGTTTCTGTCAGTGGAAAACCTTACCAAGTGAAGTGTTAGGACAGGAGTGATGAGAAGCTTGCACTGGAGCAATGCATTTAACTGTGAGAAATCCATTATAAAAAGAAAAAGAAAGTTTGGTTTAGGAAAGCAATCTCTTATGTCCACACTCTTAATCAACACACCACACAGTAAAGATTTGTTTTTTCTATTTCTTTCGAAATTGACCTCTATGTTTTGAGCACTCTCTACTGACTCTACGCTTTTTGAGACTGATGCAACAAATTATAATAAAATCCAATCTCTGTATTTTATGATGTTAAATTAGTGGCACAAATGAAAGGTTCAGCTTGCTTTAAATATCAAAAAAAGAAAAAGTATTGGAGTGTCTTATTTTTCTTGTACCCCTGACTCCAAACAGTGTTTTTACATGGGTCAGTAAAAATGATCCAATCATTCCTTCTTTGGTGTCTTTACACACACTCTCTGTTTTAGGACTGAGTTGAGATTTTACCGTCCAAGCTCTCCTTGACCTCTCTCTCAGCTGTTTATCAGACCAGTTAGTATTAAAAGAGCCAACATGTACATCTGAGGAACGGGGCAATTACTTGTTTTAATTATTGCTTTGAAATATCCTCTAAAAACACAATTTCAGCAAAGAGCCACCAAAGAGCCTCTCTAATTATTCAAGAAGTCGTGATGACTTTTTTTTAGCAGTTTGGAAATTTTTGAAGCCAAAGAAAAACTGGATTTGACAGGTTGAATTTATATTTTAAAATCACTTTGAGTCAGCAGGTAGGTGTCAAGGGGCCAATGTGTGGACCCACATACATGTCCCCTGGCTTGACATAATAGCTGATATGCCAGGTCACGTTCAGCAGACATTGCGAGTGTGTGTGTTGTGTGTATATATATATATATGTGTGTGTGTGTGTATGTGAGCACTTCTGTGTGCGAGAACAAGTAGAGGACATGCAGCCTGGAGCAATGAATTCCAATAGGTTGGTACCCGAAGGATTCTCGTATACACACCACCAGGCCACACACAGACACACATAAAGACTCCAACACTATCCACTTGTATACAGCTGGAAACAGAGGAATGTTTTATTCAGAACAATGCAGGAGCCTAAAGAAAATGCTAATGAGCAACTTTAGGATTTCTCACAACCTACACACTTCCAGATGAATTGATTTGTCATGCAAGTTTGTAAGACTGTGATTTTTGTGTGTGTGTGTGTGTGTGAGTCTTTGCATTGCATTATTCAAAACAAGCCACAAACACTTAAAGGGAAAATCCTAAGAGGGGCTCTGGGACAAATATGAATCCATGACATTGCTTAGAAGGGCTGTGGCTTTGTCGGAGGTGCTGGGGTTAGGTGCTTTGCTCAAGGACATACTGAGAAACTGGCTAATACTCTTAACCTACCTGACAAGGGGGAAAGATTACATTCGGCTGCTGTCATCCCTAATAAATGTGATTACAGCACAATAACAGTGCTTATTTGTTGAGGATATGCAAACTAATTAAATTCTGTGATTGATATCAGACCAGGGGAAATACCATGAGAAGAAGGCTGACTGTAAGGTAGGGATTAATTTTTATGGGTTTTATCTGTATGTCCTTGTCATTCTCTTTCCATAAGGTGTGTAATTTTTTTTGTTGTTTTGTTTCTTTTTTTGTGTTAGTTTTTTTTTTTTTTTTTTTTTTTTTTTTTTTTTTTTTTTTTTTTTTTTTTTTTTTTTTTTTTTTTTTTTTTTTTTTTTTTTTTTTTTTTTTTTTTTTTTTTTTTCGTTTTTTTTTAAATTACCAGCTCAGAACTTTGTGTTCAGTTTGAATTCTCTACATTTATAAAGGCGTATGTAATTGTGGTTTGCAAATCATTGAAACCCTCTTAACTTAAAAAATAACAAAATTTTCAGAAAACAGAAACCAATGTTTAGAATGATGTCAACACCATGTTTTTAAAGTTGAAAAAGGTTTATGTCAACTATTACGTTGCAGTTGCATCATCTCTTTTCTCCTGACAACAGTCGAAAATTTTTATCTAGTTTTTAGAGTTATGAACTGTAAATACCATCCCATTCTTTCCCAAGAATAGATTTCCTTTTCTCAACAGTTCAAAATCAATATTTGGCAAATTCTTTGTTTACTGCACCAGATTTTTTAATAGGTGTCGAGAAAGGGCTGCAGACTAGCACATATACTCCTCTACTTCAGAGTTGTGCTGTTGTGATACATGTAGGATGTTGTCACAAATAAGCTCCATGACACAAGAGATGTTTTTTCAGGTGCTTTTTGTTTGTTTTTTGAACTAAACAACTTTTTCAGTGTTTTGTTGACACGTTATTTTAAAAAAAGAAAAAAAAAAAGAAAAGGACTATTTAGCAGAATGTTTTCAAACCATCATAATCTAATGTTTGTCTTATAACATTTTACACTGCATTCATCTTTTTCAATTAAAAGTTGTACATTAGAACTGACTAATATGCTCGTATGTTGGAGGCAGGTGGGGCTCACCTGGGCCATCTTTTGTTTGTAATGACATTTTGCCTGGCCCTTACTTTTTTTGAAGGGCTTTAAGGACTAAGGGTTGGTTTTTCAGGTCAAAATTAATTTGGAGCTTGTGAGCATAAAGACTAGGTTTCCAAAATCTGAGTGGATCCTCACAAGCAATTATTGCAAAACTTGTGTGGATGCACACCATGTGATTTAGTTTGAGTGATAAAAATTTGAGTTTTTCCATATAATTCTTTGTGCGTCAAAGAGGCATTGTGGTGTGATTTACTCATCATCTTGTTTAAAGTACCGTACTAGAACCTACCTGACACACATCCATTCCCATCCAACCACAAAAAGTTTAAACTCAGTTTAAAAACTGACAATGTTTCTTATTGTTAAGTGCAGATCTTAGTGATTTTACTCCAATTTTCTTGGCCCCCAAGCTTGCCGATAGCAGTGCCTCTAGCTGTGTGCCTTTGATTTAAATGAAATGTGCTAATAATGCCAAGAGGCCATTTCAGGCAAAGTGAAATACCAATATTTTCATGCACTTTTTCTAATCAGGGTAAGCATCCTCCGTGTCTTCTTCTCCGTCCTGGAACACTGTGCTCTTTAGCACATATCAGTCTGTATTTATGCTTTTTCTCCCTCCAAAAACAATCTGATCCAATCTCCAAAGAATTGTGAAATATAGGGCACAGGACAGAACATGAATTGAGATAAAACTTCAATGCATTTAAAGAATATATATAAAATATATACAATGATATATACAAGTAGAAACCCAGAAAGTGAAACCCCTGCTTCTCAAATATTAGGCTGTCAAATGTTCAATATTTTCAGGACTTTTTACAACCACACACAGTGAGGCACAGCTATAGCATGGGTATGCTCATTGTTGTTTTTTGTCATTCAAAAGAATTAGACAAAACTTTGGAAGGTGTGATTTTTCCCTCTGATGGAAACATGTATGTTTCTAAAATTAGTAACCAGCAACCCAACGTATTCCCCCTGGACCCCTGGATCCCCTATAGGATGCATGTAGAAATGTCTCCTCAGCCTCAGTTTCACCCTTCGCGCTATTACCTGAGAAACATTTGCCACTGATCTTTTGCTCAAATTTTCCACAGCCCTAATAAGGTTTCTATTTCTGACCCCTACTGTAAAGAACTGTCCCCAAGGAGTTGTCTCAATACTGGATGGGAATCAGCCACATTTTTCAGTCAGCTGTCTGTTTGAACAGAGGCGAAGAACAAATGTTGCTGTCTGTACCAGCTCTGTGCCAGCTGGAACTTTGTCAGCTTCCATCACTCATGCATCAGTTCAACCTGAAGCATTGTCTTGTTCTTGAAACCTAGTTTTTGTGATCATAAACTTAAAGAGTCTGGCCTACATTTCACATTCTATTTTTCATACAATAATGTTATTCCCATTTTTTAAAGGGGTTTCTTTTTTTGTCCCTGGAGAAAACAGCATAGAAAGATAAAAGGTGACAGAAAACAAATAGAGAACCTGAATTTCTTCTGAGTTGGTCTTCAGTGTTCACTTCAAAGGCAAAGACGGGATGTGTGGCTGTTAATTAAGAAATCAGCCCAGCTTTTCAGTGCTGATGATCACAGCACAATGGGATTTCTAAAGCTGGTTGACATAAACAAGAGATGCAATTGACTCAACAAGGACCTAAGTACAGCTTCCCTAGTTGTCTGATTACTCTAACACGGATTCTTCAGAGCACATAGCCACATAAGCACATAGGCAAATGCAAGACTAAATCTGGGAAATGGTAAAGACCCCGAGCAAAAGGATGAACAATTCTGAGCTTCAAATGGTCAAACCACTGAATTGGAAGAGGTCAGAGTCATGAATAAGAAGACAAAGGCAGAAAACCCTGGAGGGTAAGGACATATGACGTCAAAGTATAATCTGACAAAGTGAAAGATAGAAATAAAAGAGGTAAATGCAAAAAAACATAAAAAATAAAATAAAACTAAGAAGAAGAAAAAAGAAGTCAAGTTTTACTGGTTATACTTGCCTTATCCATGTCTTAACTATCTGAAAGACAAGGCACAGGCTGTATATTCCTGCTTTTATTTGGGCCTGGTAACACACGGATGAAGTTAATTATTGCAAGATATGTAAATCTCCTGATAATTTAGGAATGTTTTGAAGGGCATGTTCCCAAATCCCTATAAATTGCTTCCCCGCCAAAAATAACCAATTGCCTTCTCTCAATTAGGTGATACAGTGTGGCCACTTTTCATTATAAGGAGATTAAACATGTTACATTTCAGTGCATTGATAGGAACACAAATTTTATGATAAGCAGACCCCTCTACAATCTGCACCCCTGAGTTACATAGACGTTGGATGTCTGATCTAAGTATTGGATGCCTTTGAATCTTGTAACGTTATCCCTTGTCAAGTTACATCAGAATATGCAGGCATACCATTTCCTAAGCCCAAGCCGAGCTCATCAGTGCCAACACATGTTCTGCTGAGTCAATGCCTGAGCAGTAGGACTGTCTGTACTATCAAAGTCACTGTCTTTGTCTCGCTTCCACCAGCCCCTGGCCTCCCTTGTGTACAAGACTGCTCTGTTAAGTCTGTCTCTAAAGCCATAGCAGGAGGGTACTAGTCAGAAACAGCCAGCTGGTGCCACAGTGATGTTGCTGCCAAATTATTAACAATCTGCACTCATCCTCTCTATGACACTCTGGAAAGCTGCCACCTCTGTTTAATAAGTTAGGACTCCAAAGGTCGCAGCAATTTTTCTAGCTCCCCTAGATCCCTGGCACCAAACACTGGCGCACCCCAAGACCTTTTTACACTCTTTATTTGACTTAAGTCTCAGAGGTATATCATTCAAAATCCATTTTATCCTACAACCCTATGTGCTCCAAAACTGTCCTTAAAGATGAGACACTGCTTTGCCCCACCTGAACAGACCTACTTAGCCTCCCTCTTGGGTAGACATGAGGCACCAACATTCAATAATTTATCTATCTGACATATTTGTTCTCAAACTTAAAATAAGTTTATGTGCTTGTCTGGTACTCTACTTTGTCTTGACTCAGATGACAGTTAAACCAACGTCTGATTTTACCACTCCCTCAACTGACCAACTGCTTTGGGGTGTCTTGTAGTGAAGATGCTCCAGTGGGTCTTTTCTTTGTTTGATGGTGAGACTGGGTGTACTCAAAAGGCATGATTTGAGGTCTTAAAAAGCAACCCTTTGTAAACCTTCATTTCTTGAATAGACAAACATTGACCAGTCAGCATCTGCATGAGCTGTACTGACCTTTTACCAATTAATGTAAACTCCTCCATTCCAACTTTACTGACACAATGAGTTCCATCTTTTGATCCAGAGGGAAGGCTGAGTAGTCCATTTTGGTTGATTGTTGGGGGGCAATGGGTTGACACACATGATTCTTTTCCCCTGAGAGACTTGGTGTCAAGTCTGTTGTGAAACAGTGAAGGTTATGGTTGTGTTTTAACTTATCCAGATAATTTTTCCCATTTTTGAAAGACACAAGAAAAAAAGAGACAGGGAATGTAAGGGGTATAGAGTGGGGGAAGACATGTAGCACAGAACCAAACCAGTGACCCTTGTGAAAAGGACTATGGCCTCTATACAGACAAAATTCTTGAACTGTTGAGCAAAAAAAAAAATCATCCAAAATGCTTCCACTTGGATTTTTGGGACATATGTGAAACTATTATTGCGCTCCCAAAAAGGAACAAACATGTGTTTGGTAAGAGAATGCACTCAACCTAATGACCAGAACATACAACATTCATCACTCTGGTATTGTTAGGCGATGCTCATCATCACAGATGCAGTTTTCTGAATTTGCTGACATGAGATGAGAACAACATTTTCTGCAACTGCCACTTGATCACACACTGAACAATGAGGCAAAACACAAAAATGTGAGATGGCTTTACACCTAATTTATCAGAGTTAGTTTGACTTGCTGGTGGTGTAGATTTCAGCTTTAGACCTGTGATTTTACACCTGTGGAAAGTCAGATTGAGCCTGCTGGCTTCATGACAGAAAACAAGAGAGCTCATTAGCTAAAGCTTTGCCTTCAATTAACAGCGGGCATGAGACATTACTACTTTGAAGCTAGAGTTTAATCTGATGCCAGCACCAACCTTCCCAGCTCCAGTCTTACCTTGCTGTTTATCAGCTTATTTCAACACCAGTTCTCATTTAGCAGACGCCTACTACCAGCAGGCTTAGAGGCAACAAAACAACTCTGACTTACTGACCCAAACCTGAATAATATTGACTAAAAATTGTCTAAACAAGCACTCATATCCCCTATGGAAAAGTGACAACACCGAGTGAAAATCACAGGAAGACTGGACGTAGTTCATGAAGAATAATAGAGATTAATTCTTGACTCTAGCATCAGTGGTCATTAATGAACCCCCTCCTCCACAGATGGCTCATGCAGGTAGCTGTATTGAATGATACCTGATAAAATTAGTCATCTGTCACCAAACCGCTATTTGGCTCTGACTCAGAAGATACAAGGTGAAATGTAAGCTGAAGTGGGGACACGTGGCCTTTCAGTAGGAGACTACCCTCATCTATCTTTGCTTTTCTAACCTTTTCCTCGGTTTCAGCATGTCACATCTCTCCTTCTGTAGATCAGTTTCTTCTTATTGTACATATCAGTTTCTTCTCTCTTAATTCATTTTTCTCTTTTTTCAGGTAAGGCTCTGATTATTTGTAAATAGAAATACAAGAGTGAAAAATCAAAGCTGTTACTCGCCACTTTCCTCTCTCTCCCCTTTTTTTTTGTATTTATAAGACCATTTGCCCTGTATCTCACTTGGAAATTTCCTAATTGCCCCTGAGGCTGCCAAGAGGTAATTTCCTCGGTTTCACTAAGTGAGTCAAACTCAAAGTGTGAATTGGTCTTCATGTTCACAGGGCTGTATGGGGGCTTGTGATGAGTGCTACATTACCACTGTACTGATCATGTATCCATAGGTGTGCATATCATTAGAAAGCCTCATAGCTCACTTAGTGAGAAATCAACTTTTATTTCTTGCAGATTTAGTCATATGTGAGGGATGCAAGAGCCTGGGTTGAACACTGACAGCTCCTGTAATAGAACATAGAGGGTTTTTTTAATAAGTACAGGTTTAAAAAGAAATTGTAGTGGCTGAATATTTGTAACCGACCTCAGGGTTTTTATTATTTCATACAGTTCAGTATTGGATTGTTCTGCATTTTGGCACAAAAGCTGTGGTTTTTGGGGCCTTTGGCCACATTTTACAATTCTGAGTTACTGTTCGCACTTTCAGTATTCAAGATGTAAGCTCTTTTTACTTCAGCAGTCCAAATCTTCCCTCTTTTATGTTAAGGTTTGATTAATAGTCAGTACAGGCCATTTTGTTTACCATTCATGAATGTGAACTAAGTGAGCAAGCTCGAATTCAAGGTCAATGCCAAGGCCTCTTTGACATGAAACATGGATGTTGATAGACAACTAGTGGCTTTTCTGAGATCTTACCCATGACCCTTCTGTAATTGGATGGTACCTGGAAAAAAGCAGGTCGACCTGCCTGTGTGTCCATCATAGTATGTGCTGTCACCATAAGTCCCCAATCTCCCTTGATGCGAACGTCACACGGTACCATGAATCAAACTAAGGAAGAAATAAGCAGGACAAGTTCTTTTATGTGCCCACTTTCACCTTTAACATCCATTCCATTATGCTCTCCATCTCTGAACATGGCCCTTTTTTTCTCGTGTGAAGCCTTGAATCTGAGTTGATGTCAGTTCAGTGGTCTTTAGACAGCTGTATTGATTGAACAAAAAAACATGCAGGATTTCAATTTTCTGGATATTTTAGGTATTTGTAGGTACTATATCACTATATTTCCAGACCTATGAGCAAAGCTTAATAGGGTGTCCTTGACAAAACTGCAAGTTCTGTTTTACAATACACAATTCCTAATTATTGAGCTCACAAGACATTTTCTTCTACCTCTGTCTCATGACAGCACATAAACACTGACTTCCTCCCACACACATTACCTGCATTTACAAATAAATGGAGGGGCTTTGATTAAATGTGATTATGATAGTGTTTCCAAATGTCATTGGTTTTATCCAGGCTGTGTGAGAAGTGTGCTGTTGTGAGATAATTAGATCAATTATGTGTACTCTAGCATTAGCCGGTCAACATCCTCATCCAGCAGCGACACTGAAAGCTGAGCACCTGGCTCTTCTTTTGCCCCCTGACTTTGCTCCTCATTTACCAAGCTGGCCCTTTTCTGTCAATCACAGATTCCACCACTCTGCCACTTCATCTATTCTGTTTCTCTCTCCAGATAATTCTCATAAGCCTCTCACACAGATACAGTAGGTCTTTGTGAAGACAAATTCAGTGTGTACCGTCCTTCACTTCATAATGTGCCCATAATGTGAACAGAACAGCCTGTTGGAATTTAAAATTTATGGGATATCTTGCATTTAATAAGGGCTCAGTAGCAGCTTATTCCTCACCTTTTGTGATGTTTATTGGGGACATTTTGTACCTTCAAAACACTCTTTTAGTTTCCAGGTTTCAGAAAGGAGATAGGATTGGTAAGAAATCAGATAATTGAAGTATCAGATAATCCACTCACTATATGTTGATATGTACTTTACCTCTCATCCCTGTTTGACTATTTCCCTAAGATTCTGGCTTATTTCTATATTTCTGTCCTTCACCAAGCCAGTTTTAAAGGTTTCATAAAGATAGCCGTCCTCATGTGACTATAAGAAAGTCCATCTTTCGTCAATAGAGTGTGAGCTAAAAACCAAGCCAACTTTAGCATGTTAACACTGATAAAAATCTGCTCAAGAAATATACAAAAAATGTAGCAATGATGATTAAAAAAGCTGGTCAGTCATGGCAAAAACTACATGAATGGAGATAAAGTTCCACCCCTCACTACCTCATTACTGATGGAAAAAGAGGTCCACCCAGATATTGCCCCAATGAATCTGCAGGGTTTGATAAGCATGTTGTGTTAACACTCCTTTTTGCGGAGAAAAGTCCACGATAAATACAGCTCCTCTTTGAAAATCTCATTATTATGTGTTACAGAAAAGCTCAAATCACATCACTTGGGGAGACGTATTGAATCTGTTCAGCAAGCCCCTTGTGACACACCAGAGCTGTAGATAAAGTGCTTTCCATTTTCCAGCAGCAGCAGGTTAGCTCTAACCTTGCACCATGCCTGTTGCTAGGTAACTTGTTGGTCTGTGTCTGTTGATCTTAACTGTTCTGGTCAACGAGAAATGTTGCTGGAATTGTTGTTGGGTGATAGGAGGTAAAAGTTCTTGAGAAGGAGAATGGGCAGCTATGTGGTTCTTGCAGCACAATGTGTCAAATCTACCAAGCATTTAAGGTTAGGGCAGAGAAACTTTGAGCTGGTGAGCCTTCTTACATGTGTTACGGGCAGTTTTTGGTTTAGTAGTACGGCCCCTTAAATCAACTCAGGCTTGGTACTTGTAAAGGCAGTCAAGGCCAGGGGTTATAGTAAAACACCATATCTTTAATGAGGAGAAAATAGTTTGACTTTTGAGATCTCTAGAACTGAGCATACATGGGCAAGAAATGAATCAAAACAATGACAAATGCCAAACAAAAGTCACATCTTGCTTTGTTGATGATTTCACTGTTGAAGATGTGTTAATGTTCGGCTGTAAGAGGTGAATCTTTTATCGGCCAATCTTTATCTATTTAGGACCAAATCAAAACAAATGCCATCTTTAAAAAAAAACACCATGAAGACAATATAAAAGGTCTTATCTTATCTTACTCCACCACAAGAATAGCATTTTTCAGTATTTAGCAAGTTACAATGGCTAGGGAAAATGCCCTTCCACCAGGTATAAACCTTGAGCAGAACCAGGCTCATGTTTGATGGACCCCTGCCTTGACCTGTTGGTATTGGAAAGAAATTTCCTCTTAGATAAGAATACCTCAAATACGCTATATGAGATGAAAAGAATTGGCCCAAGCACTGAACCTTGAGGAACCCCATAATGACCAGCTGCCTTAAGAGAGGATAGAGGGAGCTGCAGAAAGACAGAGAGAGAGAGATGAATGGGGAGAAATAACAAAAGCATGACTAAAATACAGAAAATGAAGTTTGAAAGATGTGCACTATTTCCAGAAACTTCTAGTTCATGCTAACAGACTGGTTTGGATACTTCAGTCTCAAATTAGTATCCATAATCATATAACATTGATAACAGGAGTAGATGTTTGACTGTGCTGTCAATACATTGGCATTGTAACAGATATGATGATGATGATGATGATGATGATGATGATGATGATGATTTATACTGCCAGTGTGTAATCAAATGCCTTTATTCTATAAAACAGGAACCTGTGAAAAAAGCTGAGAATTTATCCAACCATGCACATCCCCAAAGCTTCACAGAACTTCCAAGTTCCTCTCCATTCATCAGTTTTTATTCATTCAGAGCCAAATCCAAAAGCTTTGTTTTCTGCAACCACGGGCATAGTTTTTTTTAGAGGGAAAAAACACATTTAAGACACTAATGACATGGTGTTACTGTTTCAGATTAGCCCATAAACATAGTGAGGATGGGGGTCCATGGCTAATACAGGACACATTAACCTTTTAACACATCAGATCAGCCAAAGAACAGGGCTGGTTGATGACACAGCGGTCTGCAATGACTCAAAATAAAGCGAGTGCAGAATGTCATCAGCAGCTACAGGCTGCATGTAACTTTCAAAACAAGGGTATGAAGAGAGTCACAATTCAATGCATAGGCATGGGGATGTACTCTTTTCTCTTTCTCTATTTTTCTGTCTGTCTGTCTGTCTGTCTGTCTATCACCACCAGCAGCAAAGTATGCATCATGTTATCAGGTCGAGAATAAATGTTTTCAAACAGCTACAAAATTTACTGTAGAAATCCCTGAATCTGTTTGTGAATTGCTCAAAACATTCCGCCGTAAAAATCTTCATGAGATCTTTTCAAGATGTCTTGAAATGATCAGGTCATGAGAGACAGACCTCCAGAAGGCTGGCCAGTCACAGGGAAGGGGGTCTTTAAAAGACAGCATCTAAAAGAAAGAATTATAGGCAGGAATAAGGGTCATTTGAAATTGCAGGGTGAAAGAAATGGGGGTGTAAAGCCAGGGATACCAGGGGAACAGTATAAAGTCTAAAATAAAAAAGCACAATACCCTATTTATGCAGTTAATTTACTCAGATGGCCCATCCAGGTTTCATCTTTGTGTGGGAAACACTTGTAGAGAGTAAAATAGAGGGAAAAGGAGGGTAATATATTCACGATATATTGGAAAACTGCTAACTTTTAACTATTGCTCTCGCTGATGCACAGTTTCGACTTCAGACAGAACATTTGCAGGCATAACTAGAAGTTTTTCTCTTTCTTTTTTCACTTGGTATAATTAATCAACGTGCGTGTACTGCATTGTGTTCATCCCTTTCAGTGTTTCTCTCTCTCTCTCTCTCCCCATCTCCTTTGATGATTTTCTAAGTGTGACCTCATTGTTCACTTCATTAAACTGAAAGCCATCAATTTGACGCCCGTCTTCCAAAACACACAGATCCACACATGATCTACATACTCACACATGCACATGCTTAAGAGCTCCTTATTAATCAGGTATGGCTGCTGACAGCTTCCCGCTTGGAGCCGGATTTACAACACAAAAACGCCCTGCTCCTTTGCATGTGCGTGTTTGCGACAGTGTGATTGAGGGTGTGTTTGTGTCCTGCTCTGATAGCAGAGGGAGGAAAGAGGTTGTAAAAAAGAGGGAATGAGATGTAGATAAATAACCGTTTTGGAAGATTCTTCTTTCCTTCAGGCGGTATGAGACGAAAAAAGAATAAAGTAGTGTGAGAAATAGAGAGAGGGGTAAAGAAAGAGAGAGAGAGAGAGTTTCAGAGCAGGCAGTACAATACTTAGATTCAGTCCATCTCCCTCAAAATGGCTGCACACCACAGTCCATCACTGCTTTATTAGAGATTACACACCGAACACCTCTGACCACACACGCATACATGCTGCAACAGAGTGCAATAGATTGCATCCAAATCACCACTCTGTGAAAGTAATGGGAACTGGTTGCTGAGGGCCACGTCCGCTTCACTCCCTTAAAAGCTAGGCGCCACATCAATATCTCGCCTCTATGTGCAATAACACCACCAGGATTGCTCTCTGACTTGCACCGCTAAATACTCCGAAATTCACATTTTCTGAGTCACCTCAGGCCAAACTCACTTCTATGATCAACACAACCAAAGTACTAAGATACATGTCACCTGAGCACAGCATCAATGGGAGATCCTTAAGTAAGAAAGTGGAAGTAAAGGAGCATTAGTGTGTGAAATACGTCCAGCTTTTTGAATTCATTCACCATATCTGTTATGTATAGGGTGACCAAACATCCTCTTTTGCCCAGGCACGTCCTCCTTTTTGGGAGTAAAATTATGTCCAGGTTTTTCTCAGTTTGTTCTGCCGATCATTGATATTTATAATGACTTGTATATTAAAAGGGCTTACATATTTGAGCATGTGGTGCCACATTATGGAAGCCCAATTCTGACGGTAAAGCATGAAAATGAAAACTTCACTTTGTTGAGAGTCTATTTGCCCATATTAGGTCAAAAGTTTGACATACAGAGTCAAAATGGTTAAATAAAGAGCTAAAATTTTGAGGGAAAAAAAATTCAAAATTCGGAGATAATTGTAGAAATTTGAGGTAAAAAATCAAAATTGTAACAAAGATGTAAAAGTTCAGAGGAAAAAAGTCCTAATTTTAGGATAAATGGTCAGTTTTGAGATAGGTCAAATTATGATTAAAAAAGTCAAAATCTTTACGTCACATAGTGAAATAAAAAAGAAAACCCAACAATGCCAGTTTTTCATTCTTATATATTTTTTTTTACCAGGGGAGTTGGGCTTCTATACATTATACATGATTACATTATAGAAAATTTGCACTTCAAATAGAAAACTAGTGTTTCAAATAAATGTTTAGGTTATGAAGCTACTTCGCTGTCTTTGAGTATATTTGGGTATTTTGCAGTATCTCTACCCAGAGGCTGGGTAGAGGGTCCTCCTTTTGGGTTTTTAGAATCTGATCTTCCTAGCTATGTAGAAAAAGATACTTTATTTTTTACCAAAATGGGGCTTTAGTTATGCAACGCAAATACCAACTATCAGAAAGAAACTGTACTATGTCTGTCTGTACAAATTTCTATATTCGACAGAAATTTTCCTGTGTCACATCTAGGGGAACTATGTGAAGGGAACTTTTTAGGAAAGAAGAAAAACAGGGGCATATTTCTTTTTTTTATGAATGCCGCTGCAGAGGGACTTACTCAGCTCATAAAGTACCATGGTAGCCTCAAACTCCACATACTCCACATGAACAGACAGCAGAACAAAAATCCCATTTCACTTTCCCCCATCCCTCCTCTCCCTCCCCTCGTCTTTTCAATCAGGTGGCATCTGTATCTATCTTCTCAATAACCCGGGGTAACACTCCTGATGCTCTGTGCCATGTGTGAAACTAATCAGAGCAAAAACCTGGAGTCTGTGTGTCAGTGTGTGTTTGCTGTGGGTGTGTCGGTATCCAATTGCCACTGGCACCTCGTTGTAAAGTCAATGATGCTGCTGCTTGTTGTACATGGCTCTCTTTCACACAGACACACACACTCTCTCTGATATACAATCTGTCTATCTCCATACACACCCTAAAAGCAGAATCACTTGTAGACAGACAGCTGGTAGTAAACAAATATGCTGTCTGTTGTCAATATGTGGTCATAAATGCCTTTCACATGGTTCTGTTTGTTGAATCACTCGATCGTTTCCAAAGTAACCGCCTTCCCGCCCTCCAGCACTTTGGCTCCTGATTGGATACCTCATTAGTCAATTACCTCGTTAATAATATTCCACTGAAGAGGTGCATTATGTAGACCAAGAAATGAACAAGTGTCCTTTTTCATTTTTATTTTATTTTTTTTCCTTTACTTGGAGGATTCTCCTCCCAAGACTTCAAACAAAATGGGATCCCTTGTTTTGCAACAGCTGCAGCTAAGCCGTCTCAGTCGTGACCGCTTTCTGCCAGTCCCAGAAGGGCTCAAGTCAAATGGTGGCAATCCACATCTGACAGGGTCTTGTTGCCACCCCGTCGTGAAGATGTTGCCATCCTGCTGCTCTCGAATACAGCTTCAGCATCTGTGGGGAGTCCCCTTTGTGACAAATATGCTGGATATTTGGATGCTGTCAATGCGGACTATGGCTTTTTAACATTCTGGAGTTTGCAAAATCGCTGTGAAGCAACTACCTGAGCATTCTTTATCAGCTGTTGGCTTTCTTTCCCTCGGTGAGGTTAGACTGATAGAGAAGAACTACAAAGAGAGCAGAAATTGAGCCTGAATTATAGAAAAGGTATGTCAACATGAGATACATCAGACCCTGCATGGGTCATAGCTCTTCTTTTGTATTTTGCAGAGTACAGAAGATGTTTAACTTTCAAAACAACACTTGGGATGTCTGATGTCTCAATGGGGATCAGTTGGAAAAAGCCAGAATGGTTTAGCAGAAGAGCTTGTTTGATGGTGAGACAGACGCTCGCAAAAATGAACCCATCTGCACCATCCCATGCAATTCCAGCTTTTGAGCAAGTGCCTGCATGCAAAATTCTGTTTTCCCCCTTGGAATATGTCAAGCTATGCACACTTCAAGAAAGCTGCACTTATATGAGAGTTATATAGGAATTTAGCCTTATTTGTAGTCTGTACTGCTTGAAAAATAGAACGCATTGGAGCCTCACCAGATCATCATTAGACTTGCTGAAATTATGAGGTCTTCAAAAAACTATCTCCTATTTGGTTTGTGTCATGTCATGCAACAGGTGCAGGCCTCAAACACCAAGGTATAGGGCTGGCCAATCAGAGGAGAGGGACATGAGCTAAGACAAAGTGTTTCAGACAGAGGCTAAAACACCACTTGTGAGGAATTGTTCAAAGCTTCTTCTTTTTTTTTTATTTTATTGGGCTCGGAATGGGTTTTGATGAGCCATTGGGCTGGTTTCAGCATTCAGACATGGCAACTCTGAAGACCGGTCATACTTTTCACTGCACTGAACTTTTAAAGACAATGTCAGCCTGTACTTAAGTACAGCATTTAAAAATGCCTGGAGTTTTGGACGAGAATTCTTAATCCAGAATAAATCTACCACATGTAAAAATCAGAGCCTCTATGTGGCCATCCTATTCAAACAAGTCTTTCTCTGCCCATTGTTTCTCTGTGCTACTTATTTACGAACAACTCAAAGACATGACACACATCAACTTTGTAAAATGTTTCAGGGTTTGATGTCTTTCATTGTGACATTCATAAGTACTTCAACAAGTAATATTACAAGGAAGAAGTTACACATCTATTAAGGCACATGTCAGCTGTTGAAGCCAAGATCTAATGAGACTGATTGTGTCATCCAGAATTATCATTAAAAAGGATTGCTGCAACCAGTGATGGATACGAAGAAATAGACTTCTTGAAATCTTAATAAGTTATATATAACCTTGGTTAAACCAGTGATGTTGCTCCACTGGGAACCTACAGGGATAAGATGACAGCTTCATTTCAGTCAGCAATGCGACTTTGAACTAGACACTGATGCCTTTACCTGCTTGCTGCACTGGATCAGGATTAATATGAGGGAGAATAAGTCAAGTATGCAGTGTGAACTTTAGTTTCCCAGGTTTCTAGGACATGCTGGAATACATTATATCAGCCTGCTCACTTTTTGGGGCGCCTGCAAAGAACCATTCAGCAAAGTGGATTACTCATGCAAGTCCCTCCAGCTCGGCCGTCTCATTTCTTCTCATTTTCTGTCTCCCCTGACTCTCTCTCCCCTCTCACACGTACAGTATATTTCCATTTTTTTTCTTTTCTTGAGGAACAGACCCCCCCACCCCACCCCCATCTGTCCTCCAATGCCTCTCTTCACTTGCTATCTAGAAGTCTCTTGCCTAAATGTTTTACATGTTGTACCTCCCATATTTCCCATATTACTCCCTGCACCACTGTGTTTTTTTTCAGCTCCTACCCTTTCATCCTTTCACCTTGCTTTCCCTCTGTTTCGCCTCTTTGTACATGTTCATTTTGATCCTCCCTTTTTCCCTTCTTCTTTTCTTTGCTTATGCTATATATTCTCCTTCTGCCCTTCACTGCTTTGCTCTTCACACCCTCCTATATCTCTTACCACACACCCCTCCCTTTATCCTCTTTAGCTCCTACTCCCTCCTCACATGAGCTCCCTCTTTTCCAGACTGCCGTCTCTCTCAGGACACAAACCTCACACATGGCTTATTGATTTCTGAAAACAACCCACAGACACTCCGCCAATGTAGGGCCCACAAAATCCGGACACGAGAGGATTTGATGCACACATGCAGCTAGGTACATGCAGACAGACGGTTTGTACAGCATGCCTGCTCCCAAGTCGTGCAGTGAATATTTAGATGATGCCAGAATGATTAACGCCAAGGTTTTTGATGGAGAGGAAGAGAGAAGGAGGGAGCAGAAGGGAGCGGAGGATGTGCCTGTAGATGGCAGAAGAGTGCTTTAAGGGAGCGTGTGGGAGCAGATTTCACACACACACACACACACACATACAGATTCAGGCACACAAGCACACTCACTGTCACATATTCTCATTAAACATCACACAAGCATATTTATATAGCTACACCTGCGAGGATATTCCTCTGCCTAACAGAAATTCCCTAAACTGATTTCAGACAAACTCGCATAGATTGCCCTACAAGACCCTTTAGCGAGAACAAACACACACACCAACAATCACAAACATGCAAATGCTGTAGATAGTCGTGAAGCTGCCTCCAGACTGAGAATGAAGGGTCAGGAAGTCAGAGGCATGGTTGCTAATTTATTGCTTTGATTATGATGTGGGAATGAAATGAACATGAACAGTTTCCTAAATGGGGTTTCTAAGTAACTCTCTACCATTAGAGCAAGAAATCTCTCTTGACTTTTATGCCTTACAAAAGAGAAGAGAAAAAAAGTACTTCAATTGGTTTTATTCAATTTGTTCTTGAAGGTGTTTTCATGGCCTTAAGTAGTAGGTTTTTTTTGTTTTCGTTTGTTTGTTTTTAAAATATTTGACACTTCCCATGTGCACTTGTTTTCCTGTGTAGAATACTTAGGTTTATTTAACAATATCAAATGTTATGCAATTTTTGTATCAGATGATTATGAACATTGCAAGTTGCTTTAGAACAACATGAGAAACCTTTTGGACTTTTGGAGTTTTTTTGCACTTTTAGACATTTAAAGCTCCAGTGAGGTTTTTAGTTCTTTGGTTGTTTTCCTTTGTAGTTAATCTACAAGTCTCAAAACTCAAAATTGATGCATTTTTATGATCTTCAGAAGCAAAGAAGACCACCATCTATAAGACGACACAAAACAAAACCAACAAGAGAAAACATCTGTCAGTTCATATCAAATTACATTTTTAATGCCTGCTGTAGTGGTGGTAGGTTTCATTTGAAGTCGTAATTAGATCACAACCTTTGAACTTTGTTTGCAGTGTCATGAAATATTTTATAATATCTGTAGGGAACTAAATAAATATATAAATCAAGAATATAAAAAAATGATAAGATGAATATCCTCCATGTATTTAAGTTTCATATTCCCTAACATTCGGCCCTTCCCATAAAAAGAAAGCTTTTCCATTCAAATTGTGGATTTATGACTGCCTTAGTTTAAGTAATATTATGATGGTTATTAGCATTGAAACACACCCTTTTTCTACATAAATCAATGTTGGGATATTGAGAACGATGCCCATTTTGGCTTCCAGCTTGCCTATGGCCTCAAGATCAAGGACTCATCATCATATTGAGTCTGAACACAGCTGGTTCTTAACCTTGAAGGAAAACCACATGCCAAGCAGCAAGACACCCAAGGTAGTAGATGGGTTCTGATGTGAAGGTTTCCTCTAAGGGTAGATATAAAAAATGGATGTATGTGGAAAAATAGATACACCAACAGATGCCCATTTTTAGTCTCTACCAGAGTAGAGCTGTAATGAGTTGAGAAGTTGTATGGCTGTAAAACCAATTTGAAAGTTGTGTTGAGTGTGTAGGGACTATCATGTATACTAAAGTTTCAAGTAAAAACATGAAATTCTCAGGTGGCAAACTCAGGCCAGAAACATATTCTATAGTGTTGCGATGAATGTATTTGCAAGTACATTTAGGCTTCTTACAACACAGCATCAAACTGCAGTCCTTTTATCACAGTGGACTTCAAAGCAATTTTACCGTTTGCCTCTTGAAAATACAAATCGTTGCACCCTTTAGGAAATTAAAGCCTTTGTATTTTTTTAGGGACCGAAAGAAGTAATTGTCTGTCTGACTGACAATAAAAAAGGAAATAGGCCAATAACAATACTTTAATTGATATTACTTTCAATAAAACTGAAATATGTGGTAATTTTTTGAGTTGGAGGTGAGAGAAGACAAGCGTCTTTATTGCCTCTCTTATTGCCGCCTGCAGGTTTTAGATGTGATTTAATTTAACTGAATAAAAAAACCCACATTCTGCTTATATTACAAGAACAAGTGGTAAAACTGCATGAACCAAGAAATTTCTCAAACACCAAAATGTGACATTTAGGGTACAAGGAATGTATAGGAACCGAGAATGTCAAATGAACTATTAATATGGTAATCAGTCCGTGTAATATTATTTAAATGCATTTCTGTGTTTGCCCTTTGGACTCTGGTAATATCATAGAGGAAGCACTCTGTCATTGAGCATGGAGTTGAATTGAGCAAACACAAGTATTGGCAGGAAAATCAATCACATGCCATCAGAAACTCAACAGTATCACTTCACAGGTCTGATAGATCCACTTAAGTGTCAGCATCTTCCGTGTGTCACCAAATCCCAAATTGGTCATTGTATTGATTTCATCTCAGAGGACAAGTGGGGCAATGAGTAATGACCTGTAGAAGACATCATCGGTTGGTCTTTCCATGTGACAATTGGGCAACATTTACGACACCATGGATAGCTGCTAAAGGGCAGTTTTACCGCCATTTGATTTCCTTTTAAGTTGTGGTTTGTCTAAAAGATATATTGACCTTAAGGGGTTGTTTCCTCTTTCTGGTTTGACTAGACACCCTCGGTTAAAAGTTTTGGCAAGTTCCCTGTATTGGTGCAGGTGCTTTTTCTTCAACTTGCAGCTTGATATCAAGCGTGGCACCATCTGCATAACATGATGCCAAAAAACTGCACCTCTTAGCCATCGCCTTCTTTAAATAGGGTGTTTTTATATAACTATTTTTAGCCAAAAGCACGTAAATGGAAATAGAAGCTTACGAGCTGCACTTGAATGCACCATCTCAGTACCGGCTGGGAGAAGCAAGAGACGCACCAGCCGCTACACGGGGAGAAAAGAGCTCAGTGTAGCAGGCAGAGGGGATGATACATGTCTCCTCTGATTTTTGACAACAAGAAGGATTGTCATTTTATCTTTTTATCTGCGTTGGACTTGAAATAGAAGTGGAAGAGGACGGTGTCATTAGCTCAGAGATGAAGCTCTGGTGTGGCGTGTTTGGTAAGCAGATTTAAAACAGGAATGACTGATTTTGTGGCTTATGTGAAAAGAGAAGTGAAATAAAGCAGAGATTTATGAGAGTGGATGATTCATTTTCTCTTCTTCCAGGAGGGATGAAGATGCTACATTCTCTTTCTCGCTGTTTGTGAGAGGAGAGGAGGAAAGAGAAGAGGAAGGTTTGACAGACGCACTAGTCGAGAGACGGAGAAGAGGAGGGTTATCCGGCCAGAGTGAGATACAGAACAGATCCCCCTGTTCATTTTCGAGGCACCAAGACAGGAGGGACTGAGACAGAAGAAGAGGGGATCTTTTTGAAAGAGAGGAAAAAGAAGAGACGCATAACGACATAAGAGGAGAGGCTTACTTGAAGGGAGGAAAAGGCTGTATAGAAAGGAGGATTTTCAGAATGAAAAAGGAATGCAGCCCTGTGGAAGTGTGGATTTCAAGCTCTTCCTCCCTCTCCATCAATCTTTTGCAAGGGAACGGGACGGAATAGAAAATAATTGACGGCAAGCATCGCTAAAGCCCAGTGGAGAGTGGATTTAAAGACAGAGAGACAACCTGTGAGCCCGTCCCTGCTTCCCCCCCTGTGTCTCTGCTTTTCTCTCTGAGGATGTTGACTGAAGTAATTTTTTGGATATGAAGGATTTATCTAGTCTATGTTAGAGGGAGGAGGCGAAGAAACAGCACGCGTCTCCCCCCTTTCTCTCTCCATCTCTCCCCCTCTCTCCCCCTCTCTTTCTCTCTCCCTCTCTCTCCCCCCTCTCTCTCTCTCGCTCTTCCTCCGTTTTCTGGATGTGAAGCAGCATGCGGCCCGGTGAGAGCTTAGAGGGCTCGCGCTCGGCTCGCGGAAGATGTATCGATGCTAATATTGTTACTAATAGCGGCACGGAACGCGGTCTCGCGCACCCCGAGTCGGATACGGGGAGGATGAAGAGGGGGACGACGAAGAGGAGGATGAAGGATAGGATGACGGACAGAGGAATGACGGTGCTGCGCTGTTTTCTGTGGAGTCTCGTTCTCTGCTCACTCTCCTCACGCGCGCAAGGTAAGAGGATGCGACACGCGCACATACACACGTACACGCAGTGACATAAACGCCCTCACTCACGCGCGCAAGACCAGCAGCTTGACTTTTTTTTTTTTTTTTTTACTACTGCAGTCATGAGAAAGACGCTGCTCTCTCTGTGCAGAGAGGAGGACTGAAGTGTGTGTCAGGGTGTCTACGTGAACGTGAGGGTGTCTGAGAGGTGTCAGTGTTTGTGTGTGTGAGCGAAAGGGGGGCACGTGCACGTGAGGTGCGTGCGTTGTTGTATGGTGGGTTGCGGAGAAGCAGAGAAAGGAATTGGCTTACAGGGAGGATGGAGGATGGATGAAACCGGCAACAGCCTCTTTCCCTCTCCCCTCATTTCTGCTTTGCTTTAGTTTGCTCTCTCTCTCTCTCTCTCTCTCTCTCTCTCTCTCTCTCTCTCTCCTTTACTTCAATACAGCCATTGAGCTGGTAGCCAATAAATATTCTTGCGGTAGCTCTTGGGCTGTGGCAGTGAACGTGAGCTGCTTATACCAAAGTGTGTGTGAGAGAGAGAGAGAGAGAATGTGTGTGTGTCTGTGTGTGTGTGTGTGTGTGTGTGTGTGTGTGTGTGTGTGTGAACGTGAGTTGTTTACAGTGATGAGGTCTGAGCCTTACACAGCATTTTACATCCAAATATCTACCACACACACATGCACATGTGGTCATTTCATCCGTGTCCGTGATGAGATGTCATAAGACAGTGGTGTCTTCCCTTTCTCCCCCTCTCTGTTACACACAATCACCCTCCTCTGTCTTTCTCTACACTGTCACACTGTAAAAATGAAAACTTCAAATTGTTGGCCCGAAATTGATTTTTTTAGTTCAGAAAACAAATGCTCTACTGTGTTGAAAACTACTTTAACCCCCCGAGACCCAAGCTTTTGTCTGGTCTGCATTTTTTTCTATTTCTACTTGCTATTTGAGATAAGTAAAATAATAGTAAAAAACTCAAATTGGTCTTTGTGTGTGAACTTTTGGTTTTAGTGTTAGTTAGCAATTAGTCTTTAGCTATAAGTTTTATCATACATAACTACACTGTTTTTTCTTCCACTGGAATGGGTTTGATGTTGTGATATCACCAAAAGATGACATGGGCTTCATCTCCAAATATGACAAATGAGTCAAAGTTTAAAAAATTAAAAAAAAGAAATAGCATTGGTCATAGGTTGAAATGTTATGTCAACATATGTGGGCACAGGGTCTTAGGAGGTTAAGGTAGTAATCTGAGCTACCTTTGTTTCGTTTGTTGTATGTAGGCAGTCTCATTTCACAAGTTAAGTTGGCAAAACTGTAAATCATAGGTTTGAGGCTATAACTAAATTATTTGAGTTTGCTTCAGCAAAGAATGGGGTCTCCAGCTAAAATCTACAGGGGTCTTCTTCTAGATTTCAATTTCCCATGTGTGACCAGATTTTGTCTCCAAAAAGGAAAGGATTTTTTTTTTTTTTTTTTTTGAGAACTGTATCAACACTGTTTTTCACAGTTGCTCAACTGGAGGAGTTGATTAGTTTGGAGTTTACAAATTGGTGGGAAGATGTTGCTCAATGGTACAGTCTTAGCTGGCCAGTCTAAATCTGATTTTGGAAGTGGTATATAAAAACTTTAAGTTACTTAATATGTGAATAGTAAGTTTTCTCAACTGTTGGCTCAAATGCAAGAGTTTTAGTTGGCCTCAAAATCCAGTGCAGACAATTGCCTTGCAATTTTGAGTTAACATAACTTTTTCATTTTTACAGTGTACTCTCTCTGTCTCTCTCCTCCTTCTTGAGTGAAATAGAGTGCTAAAATATTCACAGTATAGCACACTCACTCCTGCTGTCTGTGTCTTCGTCTTCCCCTGCTTCCCACATTTCTCTCGCTTTAGAAATGCTGTAAGAACACACAAGCAGACACGTACACGCTCGTGCAAACATACTCGCGTAGTCTTTAGGGTGTGAAACTTTGTGAGCAGTCATTAGTGTGTCTTGTGAACGGGAAGAGAAATTAGGATGGAAGGAGGGGGGAGAAAGTAGAGGAGGCAATAATGAAGAGGGAAGGAAGGGTGAGGGAGTGAGTTGAGTGACAGAAAATGAGAAATGTTACACCAGAAAGAGACCGAACAAGCTTCAACACATGGACAGGAAGAGTTCTCTAACTAAACATCCGCCAAGGTCTATGAGCCTCTGACAACACCAAGCCTGGGTGAATTTGTCAGAAACAATGTGGGTTTAGGTTTGATGAGCAGAAAGATGGAGTCTGGGTTTGAAAATTGTGCATTAAGGCGGAGGAAACCTCAAAAGCCAACCAGTGTGGAAGCTATTGAGAACCATTTGTCATTGTCATTGTGAAGTCTGCATGATCCTCCAGTGTGAGGGAGATCCTATGTAGGCTGACAGAGCAGAAATGCTATGGATTTCTACAGTGATTAAACCAATCGACGGCGGGGAACGTCTAGACACTTGTCTTTGCACTATCCTACACTGCAGGGCTCTAGTTTCACTTAACAACAAGGCAATTTTGGTGGCTTTTGAAAGGTTTTTCTGTGGTTCACATTGGTGGACAGATGAGAGATTATGATTTGTTGGGTTCCCACTGAACAAAGACAAGAAAGGTGGGATTTCCTCGGGCACAAAATATCTCATTTAAACGCCTTTGGAGCACTGATCCTGGCACTGATCTCCTCGTGGCTGCCTGAGAGGAATCGCAGCATCAGGTATTTAAAAAACGGAGGCTGGCTGAGATAAGGTTTAGTAAAAAATCAGTTCCCAAGATGAATAAAATGTCAGAGGTAGAAGTTGGCAAAGCAAAATGGCAAACAAAACTTTTTTTGAAGCAGTAAGCCTGAACCAAAAGGTAAACAAATGCGTAATTAAATGTCGTCTTGATCAATGCTGACATTTTGGGACCAAAGCTTTAAAGGCAGGAAAATTACAAAACAGCCACCAGCCAAATACTCTTACATTTGGGCCGGTGGCTGCTGGATTAGCTTGCACTACCTATCACTGACAGGTAACCAATCATTGTGAGGACCTGCAGAGGTAAAGTAATGAAACCGGCTGAAATGAATTTATATGCAAGTAGAGTCAGTGGAGGAAAAACTTTAATATGCCTGCTAAATAGGGTACCATTTCTTAAGAACCTCTGTCATCACACTGGAGTATATAAGTTTCATCAAGTTTTAGTGCCTTTATTAGGAGCTATCCTTGGGTGTCGTGTTCCTCTCAGTTATTTTCAAATTCCTCGTGAGAATAAAACTTCAGAAACCTAATCTTGAATGTCTTGTCAACAAATGCACCTTAAATGAAGTTCTTCTCAAGTCAGATGCAGAAAAATTGCTGCACTTGTCCCCTGCTCTTCCTCTCTCCCCCTGATCCCCTCCTCCTCCGTTTCATCTCTTCTCCTCCTCCTCCTCCTCCCTGCTGCTCTGCTCTGCTCAGCTTAACTCCACCTCTCCTCTCTCTTCCCCTCTCCTGTCTCCCTGCCCCTCTGCTTTCCCTCTATTCTGCCTCAGCTCTGGCATGTCTCCACTCTTTCCTTTTGCGTCTGTCAGATTTGTCCCCGTGGCTCGCAGAGGCTTAATTTACTCACCAAACATACCAAATCGCAACATGCACACAAGGAGGAGAAAAAAAAAAACAGGACCCACGCACATTTTTCTGTTTTTTATTTTTTCACTATCTTCCAGACTAAAAATGTGTCCTGGCTTCCACTCAGCCTGTCAGAATCCAAACTGGCAACCTGCACCTTAGAAAACAAACCTACGTCAGAGCTTCTTTTCAACACAAACCTCTATCTCGGAGTTTACCAACAGAACAGATTCCATTAACACTCCATCAAAGCTCTGAAACTGATCAGTCGCTCTACTAATCATTGATTAGACAACCAGCTAATCTATTTCTGGTTTTATTTGTGGTAGAGAATCTGATCTGGTCCTTCTAAGGACCAGTATCCAGCGTGAAACCTAGCAATTAACCAAAAGGCTATAAATAGATTATTTCATTTACATTGAAGAGCCATGGCAATGAAGCGCTTTGTCCCTGTAACATGACTAAATTGAAATTTATCATTCAGCCCCCCTGGTAGCATCCACTAATTTGATGCTGGTCATCAGTGTTAAATTGGACAGGCTGTCGCGGGTAGTGAAGTGGTCCTCCAACCAGGTTTTATAACCCATCACCGGATATCAGAGATTGATTGGTGCAGGCTTCAGCTCTGATGCTCATTAAAAGGCATTGATGGATGCTGTCCATTAATATGCCACTGCTAATCATTTGCCTCTATTAATTATTGGTTGAGTGTTTGGGTAATCATTTTTCATTGTCAATTTTGGATTAGAGTATATATACAATTAAAAACAAGGCGTATTGTTGAGCCTGGAAGGTAAAACCGATGACAAAAACAGTGTCATAAAAGCTCTTTGTCTGTCTTTGATTAATAAACACACTCTGTACATGCCTTAGCTCCACTAGGTGCACACCCAGAGAAATACAAGCACGCTCACGCTGAACCTCAGCGCAACACAGACTCTCTAACACACATTTAATCCCGTGGCTTATGGCTGCCTTCTCAGGGAAGGGAGACGCGTCCGTCGCAGAGTCAGCCTCTGATCATATAAATACTTTTAACTTACTGAGTCAGAGAGAGGAAGAGAGAAAGGGAGGGGGGCGGATGAGGGGAGGCGAGAGTGAAAAGGAGAAGGGTGGGGTGAGAGGAGCATGCAGTCGCAGTTTGCATTTTGAATTTCTGCTACATTCATCCCCGAGCTTTGATATCAACAGCCTCTCACCTCTGATCTCTCATCCTTTTCTCCTCTTTTATCTCACCCTCAACCACAAAGCTTTTGTCTTGTTGTTTTTATGTTTTTCATTTTGCGCTGCTGCACCCTCAACCTCGTTCTACCCTTTTTTTTTTTTGGCACCTCTTGACTTTCTTTTGCATAATCCACTCCTGCAACCTCTCACAGTGGAGTGAATTTGTTATTGCGTCTTTGTTGCCTCTACCCCTCTCTTCACCTCTTCCTCTCCCAATATTTAGTACAAACCTTGGTAGCGTTGTGACGTAACATAGTGCCAGAAAAATGTTAAGATGATGGCTTTGACACCAGGGCCCAGACATCTAATACCAGGTCACACTTCAAGCAAGTGTTGACATTTTTCATACTTAACCCACAGACAAGTCTCTGTGTGACCTCTGTGTTTTCACTTTAGTGCGTGGAATGTAACCTTGTAACTTAAATGCCATCTACTGAGACTCGACCCCACATTGACATTTCACAGACATGTTCAGTAGCTCAGTATTTTTGTTGTGGTACATGAATTTACATTATTTAGCTATTCAAATTTACACACAATAGTTACTAGAGATGTGTCAGGGTTGAATCGTTTCAGGGTTAATCAATACACAAATCATTCACATATGCCAGGTTAGACTAAAACATGAGGCTATAAACAATATAAGCGTGTTGCCAGAAGAGCTGGTTCGTCTTTGAGAGCCGTGCCAAAATGAATGGCTCTCTGAAAAGAGCTAAACTTCCCATAATATCGTGTAGTTTCCAGTGTAATTGTTACAATTACACAGCCTGAATATGGTTGTGTTGTTTCTGATTCTTAATGAATCTGAAGTATCTCCATCATTAGCAGGCTTCATGCTTTGAGTAGTCTCATTTTTAAGTCTTTCTGTTGAATTTGTGCTCTCTTTTCCTCACATTATGCCTCCTAAGAACTCCCGCTTTAATGTTCGTGCAGTAATTGCACTGGAAACTCCCCTAATGATTGGTGAGCAAGTAGGTGCTTTGTTGTGTTTATTAATATTCTTGATATTTAGCTGCTTCACTCTCCTCCTTTTTCCCCTTCTCCATCCATCCATCTACCTCTGCCTCTAATCACCCATTCTTCTTTGCTCCTTCCTCCTCCCACTGACATTCAACCACAGTGAATTTGAATCACCACCTTCCCACATCCTGCATCCGCCGACCCCCCTGCTCTCCTTCCTCTTTTTTTTTTTTTTTTTTTTGCTATCCATTAGTCATGCCTGTTCTTTTTTCCACCCTTCTACCCCTATCCATAGAGTCCTTCAATTCATTTGAAGTCTTGATTGTAATAATAGGGAACTCACAGCCTCCTATATCTCTTATGTGTTTCCTCTCTCAGCCAGCAGACAGGGTACATATTAAACCCCTGCACAGAGTGCCATCCAAATGATGTGCTTTTAAATCACCAGAGAGGGCCAAATCTACTCATGTATTTCAGATTTGTGTTTGTCTGTGGTATGGTTTCAGAAATGTCAGCTTGCACATATTGAGCAGTCTGCTTAATTGAAAGAAGAGATAATTCTGTCATGCAAATTGGAATAAAGAGAGAGACAGCTCTCTGGTTTGCTGTTCCAGCTGTTCCCTGAGCCACAGTGGATCCATGGCAGCTTTTTATATACAAATGCTTGTTCACTCTGAGGTCTAGAGCAATGTGCATTTACAGACTGGTGTCATGAGGGAAATTGGTATGATCATATTTCACTTAAACTGGACATAAAGGCATGCAGGAGCGATTTCTAGAGATTGTGAATAGGGCTGATCCATTTTCAAAAATAAGCTTGTTGGGATTATTTTTCCTTATAATGCAGCTGTGATTCATTGTGCAGTAATATTCAGGTTTCCCATCCAATGTGTTGTTAAAGGGCCCATATTATGCTAAAGTCACTTTTGAATGGTTATCCAGCAGTAATATGCATACCCAGCCTGTCTACAAACCCCCCTGAAATGAGAAAATTCTCTCCTCTCCCTCTCTTGCCTGCTCCTCTTTTCAGAAAATGTCTGCTCAAACAGGTGGATTGGAACAAGGGCCCTCCATGATGTCATGGAGGGAAATAACTCTGCCCTAACTCCTCCCTCCTCCAGCCTGATTGGTTACCCACCCCCCTGCCTCCAGAGAGGCCTCTCTGGAGGCAGGGAGGGGCGTGGCTTGTGCTGAAGGAGGGACAGCCCACAGAAACAGCATGTTCTCAGTAGACCTGACTGGAGAGAGTGTTTTAGGCTGGCTGAAGTGAAGGAAAAAAAAGAATTTTTTAGACAATGAACTTCAAATTGACTATTCTGGGACCTCTGAGACATGTATTAACCTGCTGAAAAGGGGCATTATATGGGACCTTTAAAGATAAGCGATAAATCATTTTTGGTTAAAAAGAGCACCATATCAGAGTGATAAAATGAAGAATTAATAACTTAAAAAAGAAGAGCCGTTTTGATTCTTATGGCAAATTTGATATCATTTGCTCTTTTAAAGGGGCCATCTCTTTGTCTCTTTCTCATTTTAATAGAAAAAAATCTTTATGAGTGAGAAAAGAAGGATGTTTGTTAGCAAGAAAACACAGTTTTTGAAAATTTTAGCCACTCTACACTCTTTTGCGTCACTTTGAGACCGTGTTTGGTTACTCTCTGACTATTTTCCCAATTTTCGTCCCTTTTCACCCATTTTTGCTGCTATTTAGCCATGTTTGTCACCTAAGTGTTATTTTAGTTGCTACTTCTTTCCATTTTTTCCATTTTTCCCTACTTAGATTGTTGGTCTTGAAAAGTTTTTTTTTTTTTTTTTCAACAACTTGGCTCTTAGGTTTAGTAGAGCTGAGTTACACTGGTGTAGAGCATTAAACATCTACTGCAAAATTTTTATCTATTAATCTAACAAATTTGAGGTGTAAGATGTCACGCACTGTCTACAGTTAAGATATTCTGGAAAGCCAAATTGCGATTTAATGCAATTTGTAATTAATTGCCCATTCCTAATTGTGAAGTAATGTTGGTATTCCAAGAAATCCTTTGCATCAGCCTCTATGTATTTGTCACATGAACTACATCAAACCACAGTGCCTTCAAGCAATCAAATGCAAATTAAATGCATTTCTTAAAATCATTCCAGATATGAAAGAAGATTCTGATTACAGGCCCAGGAAATTGGAAGAATCAACTGCGTTTCCCAATTAGTCAGAAGGTGACCTTATGGAGATATGAGGTTTACTGAGGAGCATTGTATTTCACACACAACACACACACACACACACACACACACACACATTCAAGCAAAAAAAAAAAAAAAATGTGCACACACAATCTGTCAGTCTTCCACAGGCTCTTCATTATTTCAAAGATGATAAGAAGTCGACATGACGTGAACATGTTGAACAGGCGAACACACACGTATACACACAGGCCAACCACACAAACTAATAAATACACAAAAATATGTTGGGCACATAAAGACAGCATGTGTTACCCTTAGGGTGTGACTGCAGACACGCTATTATACAAGCGTGAGCACACACACGCACACACACACACACACACACAGGCACAAGGATGAGAGACACACACAAAGTCACTCTAATGCGATATGTGAAAGGCAGATGAGAAATTAACAAAGACAGATAGTCTCATACCCAGCTGGTGCTCCCCATCGGTGTGCGTGTGTGAGTGAAATGTTCTTATCTATGTAAAGAAACCTGCAACCTGGTAAGTATAGGAGGAGATATTTCATTTAAGATAGAGGCTTAAAGTAATTTAGGGAATAGCCTGTATTGAGATACTTCTACAGAGATGGATGGACACATAAACAGCAGTGTCGGTCAAAGGTTCGATCCCTGGTGACAGCCAGTGTCTGTCCCTGTCACCCCGTCCTTGAAGATACTGATGCCCTTAATGACTGCACGCTCTGGGGGGGGAATACATAACAGCAGCTGACAGGAAACTCCAAGCAGACTAACAGCACAACACATGGGAACTGAATCGACACAAATGATTCAGATTGGAGGAAGAGCAACGTCTTGCTGCAATGATAAAAGAGTGTAATGACACAGGAGAGAAAAAAAATAGCAAACCAAGTTTGTCAATGTCATGCCGACCCAAGATCAAGTTGAGCTCGACTTAAATTTGCTGCAAGCCCTGACACATTTCCTTCAGGTTTTATCCATTTTAGTAATTTAGCTGTCACCATCGTTTATAACTTCCTTGTTGTTGAAAGTAGTGAAGAAAAGTACAAAAGTATTTGCTTCATCTAAACATTTTACCAAAACCAAAATTACTGATGAAAAGTTTCCTTCAGTTTATTGCTGGTTCAGTTATAAGTCCCTACAACCCACAACAGTCTTCTATTTCAAGAAGTGTAGCCATCTAGCTTTTTTAGCTCAGAAATGGGCATTATTTTTGAAATTTTGTCAGTTTTATAAACAGCTGAAAACTCATCTCAGAAGCTTTAAATGTTAACAAACTGGTCCAAATCCTTTTGGGTTACAAATTTGGTACAAATATTCCACCAGTCATTTTTCAATTCAGTCACAACAACATGGCTAAAAAGGTTGCACCAAACAGTTTACTGGATGGCAAATAGTGCAGTGCCACTTGTATCTTTAAGGGTTAGGCCCAACACATTTTGAGTTTCTGAATGTACTCTGAGTGTACTCCTTACCCCATCATGAAAAATCAAGTATCATATTCAACTGTCAGGTCTGCTATGATAACTCTGTAAACTCCTAGTTGATGGCTCCAGTTTGTGTCAGAGGTAGGAACGTGTTTAGAAAATGTCAGATTCATGCACAGAATTTTTTTTTCCCACAAAGATACTAGAACGTAGGTAAGTGGAATTCCTAATGACATCCTGTCACCACTGAAAGTACAAAGACCGTGATTGTTCATCGTTTTATCGTTATTTTTATCTTTATTTAGCTTTTACGCTCAGATTTTTCATAACCTAATTCATCCACTTTGAACAGCTATCTGGTTTCACTTGACACAATAAACCATATAACTTTTAATACTTTCAACTTCCTCGCTCTGCTCATTCAGTCTTATTTTATTCTGAAGTCTGGACAATTGTTGCAATGATTTTATGGATATCAGTTAGTTGGAGCCAGATTGTTGCTATGGTGACTATGAGCATTAGAATACATTTCAGTAGTGAGTCACGTCTGCCAAAAAATCTGATTGAGGCTACAAAATAAAATCTGGCACCACTTTGGTGCTCTGTTATATCTGACACAATAAAAAAACACACATTAGATTTAGATTTATCTTGAAAAAGCTATTCGATGTGATGAGTTTCTGTGTAAGTGTGAGGAGATATCTCTGTTTCGTGATGTGTTTACAGTAAGTGTAAAGGTGCTTCTACAAACAGCATTTGGAGTTAATTTTCTGTGTTTGAACCCTCCATTAATTGTTCTCATGTTTACAGAAGCAACAAGGTCAGCTCTCTGAAGGCACAACACATACACAAGACATGCTGAGTCACACAAATTACAGTAATTTGATTTTTCAGCTTGCAAAACAAAAGAACCCTCCATGAACTAAACCTCAACACCCTGTAACAGATAAACCCACTCTTTTCAGCTGTTTTAATTACTTATGATTACAGATTCAAGCTTATGAGGTTTTTTTTTCTGAGAATAGAAAATCTGATAATGGGTTTGCTTCTTGTTAGGATATAATCATCATATAATGGATAAATGTTTATTATGTGGCTCCAAATACAAGAAAAAGGAGGGAAAAAGTATATTTTTTTGGCACAATTGAGTGTAAAGGCAGTGAAAACAGAACAGCAGGTTTGTTTATGTGTGTATGCTTGCGTGTATATTTGGACCTGGTGTGCTATGACAGGTATGCCCATGTGCCCCAAACCCTCAGAAACATGGCTGTCAGCAGACATGACACACAAACACACTCTACAATCCAAACACACACAATCCACAGCAGCTTCCACCTCATGCTGTGCGTCAACTGAGGGAAGTTTTTTCAGTTTAATATGTTTTTAGAGTCATTTTCAAGCTTTTCTAAGATACTTGATGACATTTTTGTGTCTTTGCATGTAAAAAAAAAAAAAAATATATATATATATATATATATATATATATAAATGTGTATTTTTTTATGCACTCTTGCCTCCCGTGGTCCTGTTGCTCAGGAGTCTCAGAACTCCGCAGGTGATGCATTTCCTTCTGGTTGATGATGCATTTCCTGTCTGAGTCTCATGCCGTAGGAGCTTTTTTTCCCCATTGTTCATTCTGTCCATTGGTGTCTCTATGTGTGTGTGTCTTGCACAGGTTGCTTTTCTTTATGTTACTGTGTGTGTGTGCATGTGCATGTGCAAGTGTGTGCTTATCTGCCTCATTCCCAGAGAAGACTCATTTCCCCAGCAGGCCCTGTCAGCCTGTTTCTGCGTGCACTCAGTTCACAGCTGGAGGCGACTGCTGTCACCTGCTTACTGAACTCCTCTTCTCCCTCCTCCCTTCTATCCTTTTCTTTTCCTTTACCATCTTTTATTTTCTCTCATCACTTCTCAATTGTGCTCTTACAACTTGTCATCCTGTTGTTGAACTTGCACATCCCCATGAACTACTCTTTACTGGTCCTCTCCCCTTGGCAATAATCTTACTGCAATTTGATCCTGTCGTCTTACAATTCCACTGAGAGTTCAAAAATCCTATTTATACCCCCTATTTACTGATGTCACCACTTGAATTACGGTTTTAAAAAGCTCTCATGCTTGGATGACCACCAACATGGCCCAAAAAGGAGGACACCTCTGCAGGGCAGGCGGGGATGGTAACCAAGACGGCTACCATCATTGCCAGTGTCTGTGTACGACTGTGTAAACCAGACATACACTACAAAGATGACTTAGAGGCACAGATTTAGCTTCTGCATAAGGACACAGACTAATCAGAAACAGCTAAGAGCGGAGTAAAATTCATTTGTAAGCAAATAAAGAAAGAGGCTCAAATGTGTTTTTCATAGTTATGCTGCAAAGACATGGTATTTTTTTGTATTTTAATGTGCTGATTTAGTTTGTATGCACTCTTTCAAAGTACATCCCAGGTGACAACACGCAGCCTCCTTCCAGCTCGCAGACAAACTCTCAGCAGGGCATTGCAGTGGACAAAAGTAATCATTTTGATCTTTGACTCTGGCCGTCTGTCTCCCTCACACCCTGACCCTGTCCTGCTCTCCCTCCCTCTCCTCCCCTCTCTCACAATCCTTCTCTTCCTCCCTCTCGCAGGGTCAGTGGGTCAGACAGGGAGCAGATGCTTAACCACACGGCCGCAACCAAACCTGACACCACAACACGCTTACTCCCATTCTGTCATTTCCCCTTGTTAAAACGTGCCGTCTGTCCGGGAGATATTTATCATCTGTGGTACTGCTCCGTCTTGGATTTTTCTGTGACACTGAAAGAAAGGCAGTGGAGAGACTGCTGAAACAAAAGATAGAGTTCATGCGATGTAATCCAATTTGACTGATGTAATTGCTATATCAGAGGTCTGTGTTTCTGTTTTTGATATGAACTGGTGCTGAAATTGTTGGTAGAGCTCCAACTGAAATTCAGACCAAGGTTGAAGTCTAAAGAGTTAGATATTGAGTGTCTCTGGATAATACGAGAATGAATTTCTTCTAAGAACGTTTTCAGCCTCCAGCTATTTTATTAATCTTTCCTTATTGCCTGAACAGCTGATATATGCTTTTAGCTTAAGGACCAAGCACTATTCCTACTTCAGTTTTCAGCTCATCTCTCCTTGGGCCAAGATTTTCTCATCCATTGTCCAACTTTTGGATATACACTTAGATTTTATGAAATGAACAAGTCCATCAACCTTGGGACAGTTTTTTATTATTATGTATGACTTGATCAGTAAGTATATTTTGTGATTATGTAAGTGCATGTAACTACTACTGGCACAGTAAACTTAAGATAATGGTACAGCTTAGAGATGTCATTCTCCTTTGGCAGGCTTCCTGTGATATACTTAATATCTGCTGCATCAAAAGTTGAAAGTTAAGTTTGATTTGAGATGGCATTACAAAAATATTTTAAGAGGCAAAGTGCAGTTGTACTTGAAGAACAGTACTAACAACTCAATCTTTAGACTTTTAGGACTTACTTTAAAGTTTGTATTACCGCACACATCAGGACATTTCTAACTGATTTCTGACTTGACAATCTATGGGCAACATGCATTACATGATTCAACTGGGTTGCTATATCACACACTTAACGTTTGGGGGAAAGTTTCTTTTCACATGAGATCTCACGGAAGCCTACATGAATCAGTGTGGCTTAGGTAGATCAACACACATGGAGGCTGATCGATGTTTAATATTAAAGATTCCTGATCAAATAGGCTTCGACAGGTCATGGGCAGTGACATAGTCATGCACTTGAGGTTTATTTAGACAGATACTCACTTATGATGAACCCCAGATCAGGTCAAGCCCCCTGATCACTGGACGAAGTGAAGAGGCCAAAGTCCTTGTTGCAGTGATTGATTGTTGATTCTTCTGCCCAAAACTCTATACTCTTCACATTTTCTGTCCCCTCAGATGTCCTTTTTTTACTTAAAAATAACAAAAAAGAGGTCGCAATATTTGATATAAATATGTAAGCAGGTAGTTATGTAAACAAGAATTCTGACAGGGTGAGCAGGGGCTATGCGATTGCCTTTCAACATAAATAAGTTTCACCATTATCACTGTTAATAGTACTGCTAACAAGTTCAGTTCGTTTTGAGAGACACACTCTGCTGCTGTTCACTGCTTTATGAAAGAATCTAATCTACCAGAGAAACTCGTTATTGTTTTCTGGTTTTCAAACCAGTTGGAGACAGAAACTGACTTTTTTACCACAGTGTGATACTCAGCAGTGAAATATGCCAGTGAAGTAATTTCTCATGGGGAAAGTGATGGTGAAGGGATCTGGTTGTTCCCGGTATTGCTTTTGCAGTTGAAAAATTAGTTACAGCTGATTCTGCAGCTTGTGAATATCACAGTATTTAGCACACATGTAACATTATAGAACACTTTCAAACGCCACATAGTCTCAACACTCAGTTGTTGAACTGTTCTCACTCTCCTTCTGCTTCTTCTGGAGGTGATTTACAGTAAATCCTTCAACAAACAAAAGGTAGCAAAAGGCTATTTGAGTACTCGTCGATGTCCATCTGCCTGGCAGAGGTTGAGCTGAAATGAGTTTCTGAGATCAAAAGAAACAGAACCATAAAAGGATAAAAGGGATAGAGAGATAAAAGGATTGGAGTCACTGGATCCGGATTGCACCTTTATAGAGCAGATATCAACAGAATTAAAATCCATTCAGCTCAAAGAACACCGGACTCCACATACGCCATCAAGGTCACTGAGTGAGAAGACATTTCTTTTGACTTCACACAGCCGATCAGCTCACATTTCCAAAAAAAATATTTTCCTTTCAGTTCCAAGAAGTTATCAAAGCCATAGTCCAAAAACATCATGTGGTCAGAAATCTACCTGCTGCTCAGTTTGGCTTCTTTTCCCTAAATGTAGTTGTCAGAAATAATGGAAAAGACATGGTGAGCTGACAAAAAGAGACCTCCAGACCCTCCTTTGCTATCATGTGATATTCCTTTAGTTATTTCATTATTTATAAAGTCGTGGTTCACTGGCTGTTTGTAATGCATGCCTCAAGTGTTGGGAGGCAACACAAGCTAAAAGTCAAATATGAAGAGATTTTCTTGTGTCTTTCCTTGACCAGCATGACTGCCACTGTGACTGTTAATTAAAAAGGCTGAGAACATTTAGAAAACCTCTGCCACTGAGGTTTAAATATTAATTTGTGCCCTTTTACATATGCATGCAGCATGTAACTGATATAATTCTTCACAATGGAGCAGTCTCGCTGATGTGGTTTAGCCATTAACCTTGTGCAGAGCTTTGTGTTTTTAATTACAGTTAAAAATACAGGCCAATTTTTGTCCCACATTATGAAATCCAAGGGGGATTATGGATTACATGGATTACATCCAGTCATTTGTTCACTGGTCCTTCAAATGTACATGAGACACTGCTAATTTGAGTTTGAATTCGATGAGAGTGTCTGTTTTTCAGGCTCAAAAGAGGTGCTGCAGAGCCGGTTGAACCTTTATGCAGATGACGTGTTGTTGACTCATGTCTGACCCAGATGTGTTGGGTCATATTCTAATACTCGTAGGTTATTGACAGATATCTGACTTCACAATTTTGTCTTTGCAAACCAAAAGCCAATCTTACGTGCCTCCTGGAAGTGGAAGTTTGTTGACAATTATAAATATTAGCATCCCTTTCAGAATCTCAGGAAAACTGTCCTGCCTTGACACTTTGAAGATAGTATATTTCAAAGAGTGGAGGATTACAAATGGTATGAATGTCAAGCAAGTGAAGGCCCAGTCCCTCAGGTTGCTTTCAAATGTGACGTGGTTACTGTAGATATTTTTCAGATCTCAAGGTCAGCCTGTGATGTACACTCATACTTTTGTCACAGTGTCAACATAAGAAACCATATAGCGGGCATTTTTTCTCTCTATAATTGTAACCTTGAGTGAGATGACTGCACGCAAGAAAAAATAGAAATTAACAGTTAACCCAAAAAAGACACAGAATCTCCTGGTTTTCAAGTTACTGTCTGCTAAAGAAAAAACAATAACAATAATAATAACGTAGACAGCATTTCACCCTGCGTCTGTTTGAGTCTATTATCATAACCATCAAATCTCCCCATATGTTCCCTTCATTTCCTTTTTAACCTTCTCCTTTCAAAGTGGATTCAGAGCTTTATAACCATCCTTCACACTCATTTTGTACTTTTTATTGTAGTTTGTTTCATCATGGAGTGGGATACTGAGGTAAATAAATGAGAAAACCGCATAAAAATGGGTTATAATTTGAAAAAGTCCCATTTCCTTGTTGTAATTAAAAAGGACCGTCTAAGAATTGATTAAAAAGAGGGAGGGCTGAGAAGAGGCTTGTAGAGAAAATTGAGGGCAAAAGTGGTTCAGCCATCCATGTTCGCAAGTGCCCTGCCTGATTATGGGTCCTCTTGTAGGACAAACAAAGTTGAGTGAGAAATTTATTGACATCAATGTCAACAACAGTACTAATGATGGAATAATATGGCTAAATATGAAAATATGAAACAGCCTGTGAAGTCAGCTTTGGAAAAGACACTGAAGCTTTGAGAATAATCAGGAGTCCAGTGTCTCATTCATGTTTTTTTTTTCCTTTATTGGAAATGTTTTGTTGCTGCTGATGTGCATCCAGTCCACTTAATGCACCATGCCGCCATGTCAAACTGAGCGTGAACTGTGACCGATTCTCCCTGATCTTTGGACTTCTGAGAATCTGTTGGCAAACATTTCATTTCCATCTCATTGCAGCTTCGTTAGAACAGCTTAGAGAGCTGAGGGATTTCATCTGAATGCAGCTCATTTTAGGTTGTGATTGACAAACACAGTCTCAGTGGACGAGGCATAGGTACTCGTGTCCATCCATCCGTCCTTCTATTCCAACATTTGTTTCTGTGTCTGAACATACTGCAGTTGTCATGTTGGATCCGCCAGCTTGTTATGAATGCGCTCTAGTGATGCACTGAGCATGAAATAAGTGTCTACTGTCTAGGATTTTGGAGCAGCTTGGTTAAATGGACCGACCTGCTTTGGATTCCAGGTTTTTCAGCTCTAACTCCGTTCCAGTTGAAGAAAAAACGGTTAAGTAGATTTTTTTTCAGAGGGTTAATTCTCTCTCATCTTCCTCAAAGCTTCAGTTAAATTATACTTCACAGACTTACTTTGTTTCATTTCAAGATTTGTAAGCAAACAAATTCAAACAGTCCTGAGAAGCTCTTTGAATGAATGATACCCTTGACTCTCAATTACAACTTGTTGAAACACAAGTCATTTTGAAAACAAACCATTCCAAAAACAATTCTTCCATTAAAGCAGCCTTAGAGATATTGAAATGAAGATCCAAGGGAAAAAATGAAGGAGTTGATGCAAATGTAGTTCAAAATGAGAGGCAAGAGTCTTCTAAGTGTGAAGTCCTGATTTTGTCTTAAATTGATTTACTGTATTCTAAAAACCCAAAAAGAAGACCCCTATCCTGCTTCTTGAGGAAACTAAAAGTACACCCAAAGGTACTCAAAGATGAAAAAGTAGCTTTCCAACCCATACATTTGTCTGAAACACTCCTCTTTTCTTTGAAGTGAATATTTTCTATGATGTAAAACACATAGATAATGTAAAGAAGCCAGTTAAAAATATAGACTGATTTTTTTGCCTATATTAAGTCAAAATTTTAAGATCACGTCAGATTATTCAGATAGCAGTCTAAATTTCTACTCTTATCTCAGATTTTGACTTTCTCTCATATTATTCACCTTAACACATTATTGGCTGTATTATTTTGAAATTTCGACTTTTTATCTCAGATTTTTGACTTGATCTAAAAAAAACCTGACTTTTTTCTCATAACTTTGACTGTTTAATCTCAAAATTTTGACCTTCTATCTTAAAATTTCAGCTATTTATGCCAATATTTTGACTGAAACTGGGGCAACAGAATAATGCCAGTAGCCTAATGCAGCAACCTAATTAAAATATCAATGGTTTGAAGAAGAAGCTGAGGAAAACCTGGACATTTTGGAAATTTCATGAAATACCCTGGACATAATTTTACGGCCGAAAAGAGGTCATGTCTGGGCAAAAGAAGACGCTTGGTCACCCTAGTCTTAAATGAAACTGAACAAATATGGCTCCCTGTGTGCTCACTAATGGCTGTAGCTGTCCGTGCTTTAATTTAGTCCAGACAGGAGCAAATTGACCCCTGATGTTTCCGTCTGTCCCCTTTAGAGCAAAGAGTTATGAGTAGGAGCACTGGGGGTGGGGAATCAGGGGGATAGGTGTGGCTGCGTCTAAGTAGCTATGTCACTGTCGTGGAATCAGTGGGATGCCGAAAATTGTAATCGCACCTCCTCTTCACGGCTCAGCAGGGTTTTAGGAACCTGCCAAGAACACATTTAACTCACAGAGATAGACAGACCGACACAAGTGCAGGAAAAGGCAGGCTGGAGTATGTGCATGCCAGTTGATTGCCTCTTTCAGTGTGTCTTTCTCATACCTAATCCCTAAACAGTCTGTGGTTGTCACTGCTTTTTTTTTTTATTGTCACAGAAGTTCATTGAAGGGGGAATTTATTTAATTCACCCAATACTGCAAATTCTGCCAATATGGTGAATATTCTGATTGCTCTAAGCTGATGCATGCTTAAATCCTCCATGATAAATCTGTTCATTTTTATTAATGAAACCATTTTGCGTGGGTCGATGTTTTTTTACCACATCAAGCCCGTCAAATACATGTGTTATTAATTACAAAAAGCCATCAATCAGTCGCAGCCCCCATTTTGGATGGGAAGCTGTCTGGGATGAGGCTGGTGGATGTTACACTCCCAGAAGCATTTGACACAATAACACAGAAATGACAGAGGATGCTATTATAGGGAATATTGGCAAAGCTGAGGCTGTATCATGGCAGAAAATAGCATAACTCCATCAAGAATTTTTATATTTTTTAATCACAAAGAGTATGATTAAGTATCCTGTTTGAAACCCAATCAATAGCAAAATTACTTGATGTTCATTACGACTGAATTTCAAGTTGTTTTTCCCACCAAATTACGGCTAATTGCATGCATGCCAAAAACAGAGCTTAGTATTGATTTTCTCTCAAAAGTTAAGCGTGTGTTTCCAGTCTGGGTGTGTGTTTGTGAGTTTGTTTGTGAGTATGTGCATGTGAGTCAGTCAGGTGGTTTATCTTGGCTTTGTGAGAGATGCAGCAAATCTCCCTGTAATTACAATCTGAACAGCCCTGACATTTTACAGAGACTCCCCAGGTGTGTGTGCATTTGTCTATTTCTGTGTGTTTGCATGTGAATATTTTGGTGGTGGATGTGTGTGTGCGTTTGTGTGTGTGTGTGCACTGCGCTCAAGGCCTTTGTCTAGTGGGGCTGAAACAGCTGGGTGCTCCTCGCTAATTAACGAGAAACCTCATAATTACTGTTAACTGGCCTACTATAGCCGACAGAGTGAGGACGGGGGGAGTCAGGAGACCAACAGACTGGAACAGCGAGGAGGGACGCTGATATAAGCAAATATTTAAACAGAATAATAGTGATATTCTGTGAAACTGGCATGCAGCCTTATAACAGATTCGGAATTCAAATCACAAAGAAAAAAAAAAAGTGGTCTCTCTAAAGGTTTCTCAGAATATCCAAGCTTGTTTTTTTTCTTTTTTCTTTTGTTGTTCAGTTTTTCCAAGCACTTTACGGATAGCACAATCTTTGAAGCAATCACTGATATAAAACGATCACGAATCCAACACTATAAAAGCTTAAACTCTCAGGGTCATATATTTGGAGATAAAACAGCAGAGTGGTAGAATTGGTAAATAAGGTTTGAGTCCCATCAATTTTTGTGTCAATACACTTGAAATGGCACCACAGGAACAGCTCCCTTTGGCATTTAAACAGCCATTTGTTGGTAATTCTGAGCAGGGATAACAAATGCCATCGCCATTTTCATTATTTATTTATTGGAACAGATAGCCATACTCAGTACTTCAACATTTTGAAAAATACCCTCGTCCACATTTCAGCAATTCAGTTGAACCAGACATTTTTGAAAATCCAAAGCAAATAATGTGCAAAGCTTGTCTGAGGTAAGCTGCAGCACTCAGTTAGATAAACATTCAGAGATACCAATTTAGTTTTTAAGGTTGATTCTTCACTTGGAGGACATTTGAAATAAGCTGTCAGGTTCATAACTTACCTAAGAGGTGTTAGTGTCTCAGTCAGGTTTTGATATAAAAGTTGATTTTGCAGAAGCTATAATTTTTAAAAGGGAATTTACAAGTTTCTGACAAATCTAAAACCAAAGGAAAGTCTCCTTTACTGATCCCTTTCATTTCTATGACTTAAACATATTTGCATTAATGCTCATGGTTGAAATAGATTAATTAACATCAATAAACTTCCTGCTTTGGATGTAGTTTTTCCATTTTTATCTGCCATGATGTTGTTAGTCCTTAGTCAGCAAACTGCTTCAAGAATAGAAAAATAAAGAGTGAGAAAATGGGGGACTTGGAACTTTATTCAGCATTTTTTTGCCATAACGATCTAATAACTATCCAATATAGCTGTTATGGGCAGAAACTGCATAAACATTATTGCAGCATTAAGCATTTCACTGTTATTGCTTCTGGGAAAATATATAAGGGGCAAACACAGTAGAGGAGAAAGACATTAAAAACAGATGGAGAGATGAGAGGAAGACAGAGGCAGTAAGTATTGCTTCTTCTTTACAGGCTAAATATCACCACTGCCACATTATTTTGGTCAGTTAGAAGGACAATTGCTAACCTTTAGTGTGTATGTGAGTGTGTGTGTTTCTTCGCAGGACTCTGATGTATACAGGATGTCATGTTTCTCTATCTCATTTACTCCCTGAGGTTAACTCGGGGGGAATCTTAAACCTTACCTGAAAAGGTCAGGCGGATCTGTTTAATGACACGCACACATACACACACACACACACACACATATGACATTAATGACTAACTCATGTCACTTGAAAGATAAACCTGCACACAGATTCTCATAAAGTGGATGGTTCCTTCAAAGTAAGAGTCCTTGTCAGAAATCCTTCTTGCAGTTTATGTCACACATTAAATAGAAGAAGAACAAGTTTATACCCAGCTTTCTTTAAATACTTGAGGCTGATTGGTGAAGAACTACTTGAAAGCTGCCTCAAATACATTGTGAGACTGACGTCATGTGTAGTTACTGTTCCATGCCATGTTAATGAGTCTATTGGTTCTTCAAAATAAAACCCCCTGCAAATTCAGTAAATTTATTAGATGCATTTTGGGATATATCCTGCAAGCCTCGATACTCACATCCCAGAAAAATTCATTGAAGTTCCCCCTATTTTCCATGTTGTCAAGATTACAGACATGAACAATACTAATAAACAACATAGATCAATCAGAAAAGCAAAATAATTGTTAAAAAAAAAGTTAAAGAGGATTAGTGGTCAGATATCAAGGTCTTCAACACTGTAAGAGAGGGGAGGGTTACAATCTTTGGATTTTCTTCGAGGGTTTCCATGAATGAGCGGCATCAAAGTAAAATACAAGTTCAGTGTGGACTCGAGGGACTTTAAAAGTAGGTAAATTGGATGAAAAGGTCCTGTAGGATCCATCAGAAGACACCAACAGGTCTGAAAGGTAAGGTGGTAGCTTAACAAAAAACTAAACTCAAGAGATGGCCAAACCAACCTTCTCGTAAGGGTGCAATGATGTGTTTTGTTCCTGTCACTTGTTAGTAGAAAGCAGGGTAGGGCTTGAGAGTAGAAACTGCAGCATGTTTGTACATTATATCCCCATAATCTAAACACAGGAACATGGCTGCCACAATCCTTTTACAGCATGACAATTGAAAACAAGATTTGTTTTTGTAAAAGAAGCCAACTCTCTTCAGCATCTGGGTGGCAAGAGTGTTGACATGATTTTTAAATGTAAGTTCCTCATTGAGCCATATCTCAATGTATCTAATCTCTGTGACTCTCTCAATTGTACATCTATTGGACGTAGACATTTCTCTTTTTACAAACTTAATGGTCCTAGCCCCGGAGAACATCACATAGATTTTGAAAATGTTAAAATGCTCAAACCTGCAGTCAGATATTCAGAGTTATACCAGTGGTGAACAGTATGCTCATTTACTGTAATTGTGACAAAGAGATCATCAGTGACTGCATGTATGAGTGTATAATGCATACGTCAGTGTGTTTGTTTTTCAAAATAATTTGCCCAGGGCCTAAGCAGTTGACTATTGATCTGTGTGTGTGCTTGCATGTGAGCGTGTGTGTGTGTATGTGTGTGTATATAATGGTCATGTCACGCTGTGTTGATTTTCATGTCAGACAGCAGCGTTCTCTCCTCACTCCATTACTTCCCATTCTGTCCTGTGTGTGTATGTGTTGGTGTGTGTGTGTTTGTCTATCTGCGCCTGTGATTTCTCGCCCAGAACAGTTTCTGTGCTTTTGTTTTCCTCTTCCAGGCTTACAGCTGTTTAATTGTTCCTTTAGCCCGGCTCACACACTCACCTGTAGACACACGCTTCTCAAAGTAACAAGGTGAGGCGAATGAAAAGACCTGAAACGCTGCTGCACATCATTATGCGAGTGGACTGTGCACTGTCACAAGAGAGCTGAGAAAACTGCTGAATTGAAATGGTTCCCAAACAAAAATAAGCGCCTCTGTGCTTCACGCAGTCTTCAGTGACAGACAAGCTGTGTCTAAATACAGAAGCAGGGGCAGTTTAAAAGCTTATAATGCTGCACATTTTCTTCGCTGTTTCACTCTTGTTTTCCTGAGGGGCACCATCCACTGCATTGCCAAGTTGGAGTTTCACTGTGATCACCTTTCAAATTCACTGTTTGTTTAAGCAAATTTGTGGACACTGCAGTTGGATAAAAGCTCTGATGAGATGATTGGACCACTGTTGAAATGATTTGGTGTGTTTTAAAACCTAGCCAGGAACCTTGTTCTTGACTCAGGGTATACTCAAAGTAAATGCATGATAGTTTTACAAATCCTTCCAATACTGTTCATGCTTATGGTAGGGTGCTTTTGTAGGATATATCCTCTTTTTGGGTGGTCAGATTTTGTCCAGAGCGTTTTTATAAAAAAAATTGAGATATCAAAGGCCATATTTTGAGATAAGAAGTCAAATTTTTGAGCTAAAAAGTCAAAGAAATGACATAAAAAGTCAAAATTTTGGGATAAAGTGTTAAAATTATGACTAAAAAGTCAAAGTTTGAAACAAAAGTCCAAGTCATAGGAAAGGTCAAAATTTTGAGCTAAAAATTCAAAGAGTTGTTATTTTGAGAAAAAAAGTCACAATTTTAAGATATCAAAGTCAAAATTCTGAGACGAAAAGTTTAAGTTTTTAGATAAATGGTCAAAATATGAGGAAAAAAGTTCCAATTTAGCCTTTTTATCTCCCAATTTTGACTTTATAAGTGCAAAAAATCTGAACAAATCCAGTTTTTCATTTTCTATATTTGAGCTTGGGAATGGACTTTAACACATTATTTAAGTCAACATCATTGAAAATGTTCACTCCAAACAGAAAAAGAACGTTTTAAATAAATGTATGGGTTATGAAGCTACTTTGTCCTTGATTACCTTAAGGTATTCTCTCCAAGAGGCCGTGTAGGAGGTTGTCTTTTGGGGTTTTTAGAATATGGTCAACCTAGTTTATGGCAACCAGATACAAACTTTTGGTCACATTGTTAATACAAGGAGGTTAAGTCACACTTTATGTATAAATCAGTCTTATCCACGTATGGATTTAATATAATGTGTGTGATGTGGTTACCCCTGTTATAAACCCTTATATATTGAATTTTTACCATTGTTTTGGGTTGAGACCAATCTGAATCAAGTATTTAACACAGCTTGGTGACAAGAACAAAAGCTGGCAGGCTTCAGCCCCACATCACCCAAGTCAATCTGTCAGATTAAAGCAGCCAAGAAAGGACACAAAGTTTATTTCAAATATTTTCCCCAAACCCTGAAACAAAACTGAATTTGTTTTGTGCTATGTTTCTGACAGTCAAATGGTTATCTTTGAAGAGAGAGCTCCAAATAAAAGCTTCAAATCTTGAATTGAAAAAATCATGAGCTGACAAGTTTGTCCGTAAACACCCAAGCTCAAAGTGGTTCATTTAAGGTTCACAGAGCTTTTGTTTGAAATTATCCATCCCATTGAGTTGTATTTAAATGTACAGTCTTGCTTACCGCTCTGACTCATGGAAGTGGGTGCTGTCATTGAATCCGAGGACTTGATCCATTATTCACCGTCTGTGCAGCAGCTCCAGGATTTGTCTCAGGGCGACATCATCACCACAGACTCTCTTTTTCTTTGTTAACTGGGGTGCCTTTCAGGAGTTCTTTTGTGATGAAATGTTGTAATTTACTTTCATGGTGTACCTTCATTCCCTTTACCGGCTTCGTCTACTTCCACTTCACTTAGTGATTGCCTACACTGAACGCCTTTCAACAGTCCCCAGACAATAGTCCTGAGCGTCTTCTATTCAGCCGTGGGGTTATACATGTAGGTGGAGGGAGCAGAGGCAATAGACTGAAAGTGTTTTTATTCTTCGGTCAAAACAAAACAAGTGTCTCACCTTTCAGAATTTGATGTGTTTCTCGACTGCTCTGCATTCAGAACCTCAGCGAGTGAAGTCAAGGAGCTTGTACTTGCCAGTATGATAGTTGCACGTTTGTAATAAATGAGAAATCCAGCAAGATTTCTAAAGGACTGACCTCAATCTGGTTTTCACCTTTGATGGCCTCAATAGTTAATATCCTTGAACCTTTTTATCTTTGTTGTATCTGTCTGAAACTCTGTTTAAGACTTCTCACTCCCTGCATTTATCGTGCCCAGAATTGAAACAAGACTAGATAACCAACAAAATGGATCCAAAAAGGCAGCTTTACTTCATTCAGAGATGTTTTTAAGGGCATTTAAACATTTTTAGGGTGCATAATAACATATCTTGTGGGTCCTCCTTCTCTATTTACTAGCTTGCAGAGCTTAATCATGTAATTTTAGAAGACAGCTCCTCAAAACCTGTACAATTGCTATCCAAATGGAGGGGGAATGCAAGGTCACTGATCTTCATTTCAGAAGCCTTTCACAGAAATAGCATTTTCATCCCACACTAGTGACATCCATTTGGCTGTTTGTACCAATTGGCCTGGTGTAAAATCTGCTTGAGTCTACCTGTCACTTTATAAAAGAGGTTAGCAAGGTTTTATCACAGATGGTATGAGTGCACTTGATGGATTAACCCTTGACGCTATTGCTTTCTTTTAAATTCTTTTTGGGAGTCGTCAGAAATTCTGATGAGCTCTATGTGTTACCTGAATAGAGCTGCAGATAATATATTTATAGTCCAAGCCTGAACATGGCAACACATTTTTATGAACAGCATTCTGACAGCTGTAAGGGATCCTGAGCACCCGCACTAGTATCTGTACACAAAGCACTGCTAATGTATAGTGATTCCTCCGCTAAGCCCTTTATCGCAGCAATTAGCCGGATGTCTCTTAACGGCCAGAGGAGAGAAGGGCTTTAGAAGGGCCGGCACAGGTGTGAGGGAGAAGAGGGAGTGAGGAATGGATGTAGGAAGGATTCATTTACTGCCTGACTGAGTGATGCAGGGGCTGACAAGCCAGCTGACTGAATAATGAACAAAGCAGCTTGCTGATTGTCTTCTTTACTTGTGTTTCTTTGAGGTTCTGTGTAATGCAATTAAAACTTGAACAGTGGCAAATACTTTCAGGAAAACACAGAGGCAGAGGCCAGAACTGAAACTTAATGAATACAGACTCTCCTACTTGAACTTTTTTGAGAGGAGAGATATTCTCATACATTATCACCCACTATGTTGTAGATGCAATCGACTGCAGACAGTGCTGAGGGCACTGCTTGTGGCTTTTAGGATAATTCTTTGAGCTTTATTAGATGGCACAGCTTTGTAAAAGACATATTTGAAAGCAGAAAAGAAGTGGCATTTATCAAATCAGGATGCCCCAGTAATTAATGCTATTTCCTTTAAAGAAAGAATGCAAATCTAAATTTTTACTGCCCAGGGTGCTCTGCATAAAAAAGCAAACAATGAAACCAAGAAGGGGAAGACCGCTTTTATCAACTTTGTCAACAACTATGGCCAAGGTTGATGCAGACGACACTCACCAACCATTCATTATCTTTACCACTTTACCCTTTCGGGTCAGAGCCAGAGGGGAGGGTACACCTTGGAAAAGTCACCAGCCTATCACAGGGCTAATATGTTGAGTCCATAGGCTGTATAATAAATGAGACAATTGAAGCAGAACGGTTGGTGCTGCCATTTTGGAAATGGGATGGGTGATGTGTTTCCACACTAACAACTATGGGCTGAGCTGTGCCTCTGATTGGGTGAGCCTGAGAACCCCCCCACCCATACACCATAGTGCGTGCCATTAGTGAAATTTGTGATTCAAACGGGAAAAAAAAAAATTGCACCAGGCTAAAAACGTGTAAATTTCTGCTGTGAAAACTGCTTTTTTTGGTTTGGTGTGTATGTTACCTCTGGTACTTCCGAAGCCAGCCTCAAGCTGTCACTCAACAAACATCAGATTTTAGCACTGTTGTATAACACATGGTCTAGACCAGATTTGAGATTTCTTATAAATTGGAATGCTATAAACAAAAATTCACTGATTGGCTATCTTAATTTATAGGAGTTTATGTTCTTTATTTTATTGGGAACTCCTGTCTGCATGTGTGAACCATATTGAGTGTGAGGCATGTGAAAAGGGGGCGTGTATGTGCCCCTTTGATATCAAACTGAGTTCAGCTGAGGGGAGCAGTTCGTCTGAGCAAAATTGACTTAAAGCCTAAGAGAACACACACACACATTCACGCAAACACACACACAAACAAACATAGTCATTTGATACACCAAGGGACTTCACTTGACTAAGAGACAAACAATGTTTTCTAAATGTGTGACACCACAATGCTGTTAGCACATGCCCCGCCTTTATATGCATGTGTGCGTGAGAGTGTGTGAACACTGCGGCAGACAGCTGATGTTTAAAAAGCTCTAATGCTCTCTCTCCAATCTGACAACAACATCAATGCAAATTGTCCTTGGAGACACGGGCTTGCGAACGTGCACATGCACACACAAACGCACACAGAAACTCTACCAGGGGATTTAAAGTGATTTGTTTTCACTCCACCTCTTGAACATAGACAGACACACAAGCAGCCACCCTGACTGAAACACTTTAACCTACACAGAGCAAAACAGAGAGGCACAAACGATAGACACATACACCCACTCAGACAGACAAACAGAGGGACAGACCCACAGAAAGGAGATAACTTGAACTTAAAAGCCAGACAGAAGAGGGGAAGAAGAAGAAAGGGCATGACAGACAAAGAGGTGTGTGTTGTTAAACCACAGAGAAGGAGGGTTATATTTGTGCGACGGCTGTGGAGTCACAAAGGAGATACAGACAACAAACAGAGCAGATAAGAACGTAGGTTGACTGCTTATCTGCAGTGAGAAAGAACTGGGAGACAAAGAGAGAGACTTCTTGTGTATTTGCTCTGTCAGGCATCTGATGGTGCCTTCAGGTTATGTCCAGTGTCGCTGGCAGTTTGTCGTTTATGCTCCCCGCCTTTTCAGTACTCTCAAAGATTCATGACACCCCCTACTCGCAGGCTAAAACTGGGCTCTGGAGTCACATTTTCCTGATAGAAAAAGTATTATTTTGAGTGTGACAAGCTCTGTTACAGTGGACGTTTTCAACAAGTGTTTCCATGATGCCACTCTCCTGCCAGTGATCCTGATCACAATGCCAGTTGGTGGTTTCCAGTGACTGTCTAGCTTCATTCAAAAAAAAAGCACACACCCATATTCTATTTTGTAGTTTACTCTACTGTTTAAGTATTTCAAGTCTTATTTAAGGTTCGCAGTTTATGTATATATACATCTTTAGGCTTTATGGTATTGCTATTTTAAAAGTAGTTAAAGTAGTGAAGCTATTCAGCTGCCTTTTTCTGTTCTTTTATTTCAGCTGAAAGCAGCCGTCAACAAAGGTTACCCATAAGTATTCAAGAGCTTGAAGTTTCAAAAATAGGGACTCATTGAAGAAGTCTTGAGCAGCTGTGTGAATTTCACTTCATTATCAACAATTAGCAAGTCCTGGGGTTATGTAGCTGTATTAGTCACCATGTAATTAAAATGAATTTCATTCTATCCATTGATTTTAAAAATGCTCGAATTTTTTTTCTTTCTTTTTTTATATAACACCATGCAAACGGGAACTGTTTGATTTTTTCTTATATAGTTCTTCATTGATACAAAACCCCTGAGGTGACTCTGCCTCCATTAGTGATAGCTGATTAGTTTAGGAAACACAGCTAAACGTGCTCACAGGTAGTCTAATTTTCTACTGTTCAGCTATTGTTTTGTTTTTATCAATGTTTGGACTGGCCTTTTTGTGTATTTGCACCATAGGGAACATTAAGTTTCCTGCACCAATATTTTGGTAGTTGCAGGCTTAGAAGTTTGGGATCCCCTGCACTAGTCAACACAAATTTACTTTCCTTCATATTTAAATCCCCTCCCAAATATTGCACCAGCTCAGACATTTCTCAGAAGAAAGGATAAACATCAACATTAATGTAAACTATTCATGACTCTAGTAACTGTGGGCTGCTAACTTGGAGGTGCACTGGTCAAAGCTTGCATGATGTCAGCAACCCATACTTTACTTTGTCACATTTAACAGCTCTATTTTTTCATCTGAAGTTAAAAGTAATTGAAATAAACATAAAGGAGAACTTTAATTTACAAGGGTTTCCTTGTCAAGCTTGGGTAGAAACTGGAGTGGGGGCATTGAGTCGAGCTGTCACTAGCATGAGCCTTCTTGATTTCAGACACTGCTTTACTCCAAGATGAAACCATAAAGATGATAATGTCAACAAGTTTTGACAGTAAATACAATTTTGTCAATGATTAAAATGCTTAGGCACTCATTATCACACAGCTACAGCTAATGAAAGACCTGATTTTAGGTAAGAAGTAGTTTTCAGTGACTTTTAGCTCAAGATGTATGTGATTGCTTTTTTAGTTATTGTGTGATATTTATGTTGGGATCTTTGTAAGAAACCCCAGTGCCACATCCTCATGCACAACACAATTCAGTTATGAATATATAAAACATTAAGCTGTCAAAAGCTTTCATGATGAAAAGATAAAAAGCCCCAGAACTAAGTGACATCCACTATTAAAATACTGTCATCCTTTGGCTGGCTTTGTTTACATTGTGACTGATTGGATTGTCTTTCAATCGATTGTCTCATCTGACACCAGGAACAACAGGAAAGTCTACAGAGAGCGCTTCACATTGATTTTGAGGCTGTGTAACCTGTGACTTTGTCAAGTTTGTAACCTCTGGAGTGAGATGAGTGTCTACTATGAGCTTTGATTTATTGCAAACATGTCAAATGTCTTCAGTAACATTTGAAGAGCACTCATCAGCACACCTAAGATTTACATCTCATAATCCTCGGTTCACTGATTAACCAGGACCATAAACACGCTGTTGATGCTCCTGTTTTTCTCTCCGTCCATCTGTCGACTGGACTTTTCGGTTTTTAACTTGACCAAAGTCACTTCAATAACACAAACACACACATACACACACAAATACTCCCCAGCTACATCTTGTGCCTCCTGCAATACACTGATAAGGCTCTCTCTCTCACTCCCTCTCTCTCCCTGTTACTCTCATTTTCTTTGTCTCTCTTGCTTTTTCTCCATCTCTTTTCCATCCTACGTTGTTTAAGTCCATCTATCTTTCTTCTCCTATTTCTGTCTTTTTCTATCTCTCTTTGTCTCTTCCAATCTCTCTACTCCACCCTGCGTCTTCCTCTTCAGCCTCATCTCTTTCTCAGTTTGTATCATTTCATTCCTGTTGTATTCTTTGTCTGTATCTCTTGATCTGTCTTTTTTTCACATAATCTAAAACCACAGTGGGTCCCTTTGTTTAGTCCCCCACACCCCCCATTTTTTTTTTAACCAAATCCTGTATGATTTTTTCATATATTTGCTTCAAATTTAATAATGTTTGGTATAATGATTTCTTTGGGCTCAAGGCGTGTCAGTTTTACGTCCATTAACTCCACACATTTTAAAAACATTATCTATTCCAAGAGTGGAATGGGTCCTGTTGCATTGCAAAAAATTGTGCTGAGCGCTATAGATTCATCAGAACGCCCTGAAGCAACGTATTTTAATGGTCTATTACACCACAAAGACAAAAGTACATCAGCTTGAGTGCTGATATTTACATTTCAAAAAAGGTTTTAGTGTATTTACAAAAGAACTTTCAGATAAAGATGAATCCTCTTAGGGTGTAATGTAGTCTCTGTTCTTGTGCCTTGCCCTTTCCACTTCATTACAGAAAACTGGATGAGCACGAGTCAAGATCAAGGTCTCATATTATGAACTAATATTTACACAGCAGGTTGATTCAGCAAGGACACACTTTTTCTCGGAAGACTTTGGTGAACATGGTGAAATGTAAATTTATCTTCTACAGTCAGTCAAGCATTTTCTCTTTACATACTGCTGTGGATTGCTTCAGGCTAAATTGCAGCAGTTAAACATTCAGTGCGCATCATCAAAATCGATGCTCTTCTTAATATAAGATTTAGAAGACAGCGTTCCATCTCTAACACCTATGTGAATGCATCAATACCCACATCTCTAATTGTTGTAACTCTGTTGATTCAATCCTATCAGCATTAACACATCCCTGAAAGATCTTTGTTTGTTCTGCTTCAGTTCAGTTAACTTGCACTGCAAAAAACTGAAATCTAAGTGTTTGTCTTATTTTCAGTTAAGAATGTTTTTTTGTCTTGATTTGAGCCATACTTAGCAGAATAGTGTGGTAAGATGTTTTATTACAAGTTTTGAAAATAAAATCTACCAATGGAGTACGAAAAAAGTGTCTTGTATTGAGACATTTCTCTTCTTCAACTAGGACCATACATCAGTACAGCAAATTTGTCTTACCCCAAAGGCAGATAATTTTTTTACTCGTTACAAGCAATTCAGACATAATTTTTTTTGTCTGTAAATATTCTGAAATTAGACATTTTTCTGAACTTTTCAGTTGAATGTGACTCATATCATGACTTAAAAGACACTTCAGACCAAAAGTAGAACCCAAACACTTGCTTGGATCTAAGTTTCTGCAGTGCTTTCTATTTGCTTTTTTTCTGTCTTCCAAGCAAAAAAAAAAAAATGCATCGATTGGCTCTTGCCTCAAATAAGACTCAGATTATGTCGACTCCTTTGATTATTTCATCCGTGAGAGGCAACTGCCGGGTGAAATAAAGCCTGCAGTGGCAGAATCAGCTGTATGTGAGTGTGATCATCACTTCAATTCTGTCAGTGCAGCATCATGACTAAGTGAACAGTGATGGTTTGATGCCAAATATTTTGGGTTTGCATGTCAGCGGGAAGTTGTATAATAGATATTGGCCTTGTTACAGCGAGAAAGCAATGTGTGCAGTGTGCTAGCTAAAAGGGCATCGGGACATCAGGGTTAATCACGTCAGTTTACATATTTGACATCATCTGATTTACAGTGCTGCCTTTCTTTCCTTTTTGAAAAACTGGTCTATTTCAATGTATGAAGATCGGAGAAGAAATGAAATATAGGAAAGGGAGAGGATATTGACGGCATGGTATGCCGTAAACTCTTAAGATCTTTGTACTATAGAGTTATTTGAAACATCTGATTAGATAGAAAGCAAAAAGGGCCCTTAATGGAGCTCTTTAAGTCCTGCCTCAATAAAACTTCAGATGCTTTTAAATTAGTGATAAAATGGAGCGCCTAAGAAACTTTTACAAGAAGATACCTCAAGGTTAAAGATGCAGTATTGTGCACTATGTGACAGTGTTATATTTTCTTTAGTAGGATTTGTTTAAATGTGCACACAGTTAAGTAACAAGGATGCTAGTTTACATCAGGATCATGGGGAAATGAGGATTAGACAGAGCTGGAAGAGGAATCAAAATCAGACATCTCCACTTGACTTTTTTCATATATTCTTCATCACTATGGTGGAGAGAATAGGAAATCTCAGTGAAAGTGAACAAATCTAAAATCTTTGTTAGCTCATTACAACTTGAAAATCACACTATATGGTGCAGGAATGAAACTCAGGAAAAAATAACTACCTGAAATTTATATCACGACCCATAGTGAGCTGTTAGTTCTTACCTTGGGAGCACTATTTGTGTAGTCTGAATTAAAGCTCCCGCCAGGATTTTCTTGGTATTATAAATTTAAGCCCTTATTTAAGAAGTCACTGCTGGTTTCTGATAATAACTTTATCAAGGCTGGGCATCAGTCACTGGAATCTTTTCAATTTTGTTTTTTCAAACAAAAGTCTTTCTTACTCTGTCATATATGTATTTCTTATTCAAAATGGGAAGATCATCCCCTTCAATAAGGCAAATATTAAGTTTGCCATATGAATAAAAGTATCTCTTCTTTTTTAAGGAATTTATTCCTGGTTTTATTTTTGATACTGTGCACTTTCCAATGAAGATTCAGCCCTTCTTCTTTCACAATGTTATGATTTTTCTTCAACTATGAAAACTTAACCTAAAAGACTGTTTAAAAACTCCCAAACAATCCAGTGCAGTTTCGCATTAACATTGAACTGACATTTTTCAAGCAAGTAGTGATTAAATAAACATTGCTGCATTAGCTTGATAGGTTGCATGCTTTCAGGTGTGAGTGAAACACAAGGACGTCTATGCACATACACCAACATGTAATCATGCAGATTCAAAGTGTCATTCTAGCTGTCACGTCTCATTGGCTACTTTTTCTTGTCCAAATGGTTCTACGAGCCAATAAAGTTTACTCAAGGTTAGGATGTTGCAGCAGCTGTTTCCTAAAGAGCCCGCGCAAATTAAATGGGCCGGGTGACTCAGCAAAATGTTCTCACACCCTCTGACACGCACTTCACAGAGATACAAACATAAACACACTCACACACAAATACACATACGCGACTGTGTCATCACCTCCAATGAAACCCTGCATTTACACACCAACAGCATGCAGACACGGATCACTGAAATATTGTTAATGTGTCACTCTGCAAGCTACCAGGCACCCTCTGCTTCTCTCTCACACTTTCAATCACAGAAACACACACACACACACACACACGCACATACACACACTTCTGCGCTCAGTATGGCTCATGGCACAGAGAACAATGACTAGTGCAAAGAGTGGCATGTACAGCTTAACTTCGGCTCTGGTGTATACAAATATGTGTGTGTGTGTGTCTGGGTGTGTGTGGGTGTGTGTGCATCAATGCCTTTGTGTGTTAGTGTATTTGATGTCAGCAGGGTTGATTCACACTCACTTACCCCCTGACAACTGGAATCATACCACCCGCCTCTTGATGAGCTCACATCAACACACACACACATACACTCACACACACAAAGCTAATTAGGGTTCTTCATTATTGTTGGATTATGCTGTTCAGCTCCGCAGCTACAGGCTTTTCTTTATGACTGCGAAGGAGCTAAGGACTCTTAAGTACATTTAGCATACTGCTAGTTTGACTTAAATAATGGATTTGTTCTCAAGAATACCAAATGAGCAGAAGAGTGCAACCCATATCCAGTGAAACATAAGTCCCTTGTCCTCTTGTTCCTGGGGTGATGTATTCATTTTCTTCGTTTTTTAGGGTTTGTTGTGATACTCTTTTTACATTAATAGAGGGAGGAAATGCCTAGCTGGTTACAGGACTAAGCAGAAAGGTTCAGTATTTTTTAACAGATAAAAAGCTAGATAAAAGGAGATATTTACATGAAAAAAATCTGTTTTTAAATTTGAGGAGGAACGTACTACGATGTGCCCTCACTCAAAAAATGAATCACTGACTGTACTTGAATTTATTATGGTGACTGGTTCCATGTTAATGTATTGGGTTGGTTGTAAGCACTTATTTTACGGTTAACCAAGTCAAACTTAATATTATTGCTTTCAACCAACTCTGCATTTAGATGAAACCAGTTGAAATGGAAAAAAAAATGAAGTCAGTGTTTTAATTTTTTTTTTAGTGTAAGAGTGTAAGATGTATATACTATTGTGCTAATTTCACATAAATAGAAAAGACACAACATGGAATTATAGGATCCTCTTGTCTTGTTTCCCTGTAGTCTCAAAGTCTTATGTTTTAGTGTGAAACACAAAAGTCGTGTTGTTACTGACTGCCTTTCACCAAAATGTGCATTCATTGTACCATTTCTGCTATCAGCGAAGAAGTTTTCAATAAAAACAACAGATGATCAACTTACCTTTTCCAGCCTTTCCCTACATAACTTTGTTTTGGTTGCGGCCACCACCGACAGAATCTCTTCTTCACAAAGATAGCTTGTTAAAAGTGTAAGCACAGTTGACAATTTTTGGATATTCCATCTTGTTTTTAATCCAGACCAGTGGCATAGTGGTGGTTATATCAAACATCCTTTTACGCTGCAATATGACTGCATTTCAAGTGAGGCCCCTGGTATTTCAGACTAAATGCAGCTTTCTTTTTCTTGGAAGTGCTAGACTCTTCTGCCATCTCATTTTTTAGCTCTTTTGTCCCCTTTTCAGAGAAGCTCTCCAGAGATGTTTGTTTTTCAGTCACTTTAGTTAGCCTCTGGGCTTAATTTTTTTGGACATCACAGCTTTGACAGTGACAGATATGTGTCAAGTCATGACAGCCAAGATGCGGGGATGTGATGAGCAGAGAATCTAAACACTGATAGTTTTAAAAAGCAAATAAACTCAGCCTGGTCCCACATGATCCATGGCCTGGTGATTGGAGACCTCTGGCCTACATTACTATCAGCAATTATTGAGCTCTTGAGGCACTCTTTCTCTTATCTTCCAAATACAATTTTCCCATTTCTTTATCACAATGTAGCCATGTGAAAGTTCAGATGTCAAAAGGCTTAGTGAATAGCACATGGGGATTCTTAAGCATTACCTTTCTTTACTTTGGTATTTTAGGATCCTGTGTCCTACCCAAGGACACTTTAACATCTGGACGGCAGCAGCCAGGGATCAAATAAGCTGGCGATCCCCTCTGGCTTCTTGGGCTTTCCCCAACCATGTGCTCAAGAGTTTCCCAGGTTATCCCGAGGCATTTCCAAGCCAGATTGGATATACCCCTTCAGTGCATGTTGGGTTTACCCTCAATGTCCTCCCAGTTGGATCAAAAAATCCCCCAATGGACCCGATAGTCATTTGGGGATGAAACTCTAAAACAGGACCCAAGGTTAAACCTGGATTTGACTTGAATGTAAACAGTCATTAGCTGGCAAGTGCTACATTATTCAACTATGCATTATGTATTTACAAGTCAACACAAACCTCATGACAGATAAATCCAATGATACAAACACCTACATGCATATGAAGTTGGCGCTCCTGATGGAGACACCTCACCATCCACATATACGCTTTGAAAAGGGCAGCTTCCAGTCGCATGGTATGGAAAAGGGTGTTTCTGTTTCTATCTTAAAACATTTTATTTTTTGTTTTGGAAACAGAAAATGTAATTTTGCCTGTTTCTATCTGTTATTTTGAATGAAGAAAAATGCCACCACTCAATTTTTCATTTTTCAGTACTGTTTTCGAAATGGAAAAACCAAAAACCAAAAGTTAAATAGACAACCCAGGTTCCCAGTTGACACATATGAAAGACACTGTGGGAATACCAGGAAATTAAATGTTGATGATATTGGCTGCTTAGACTGATCTACCACATTTAACTGATCCTCTTTTTTTTGGCTCTTAAAAACTCTCTTTTTCCCTTCAGTTCTGTAATTTAACAAAAAATCCCAAGAATTTTTTTTTCATTCTGTGACCAAAGTGTGCGTGTCTCTGTGTGGCCTCATGTGTGTGCATGTGACAGCATGTATTAGTGCAGATGTGCCTGCCTGTGCTCATAGCTGTCTGCTTACTTGTGTGTGTTTGTGTTTGCGTGTGTGTTTGGTCTTACCACATGCATGTTTCCTTTTCTATCAGGAATCCCCCCTTACTGTGCTGGTTGCTGCCCCTTTACGTCATCAGTCCAAAAGAACTTAAACTAATATTGCATTTAGTATGATACAACAGAGGTTAGTCCAGGTCTCTCTGGATACATCACTGAATTAAGGTGGATTCGTGCATTTCTGCAGGTAGACCTAAAGGTGGATGGACAAAATGTGGCAGGTTCAAGTTGACGCAGATTTAAGGATGTACTCCAGCTGTGTACTGCAGGGTGGCTGGTATTACACCTACAATGCTAACAATCCATACCAAAGTGCCCTTGAACAATGTGTCGAGTCTCTCTAAACAGTTGCTGCACTGTGGACGACCCTGCTCTCTGACGCAGAGATTAAAAATCTCCCAACTCCCCCCCAGGGCAAAACAGCGTGCTTTTTTCAAAGATGTGAAAAACTTAATAGCACCTGAACAATCCTGACTTTATGTAACTGCATGACTAACAATGCATGATAAAATCCAAACAGCTATTTCCGGCTCCGGCTCCGATGACAATCAAGCTGTGAAAGAATGACAGCCATGCGGCGCTTCGTCCAGCATGACTCTCAAGACACTCGCAAAATTAGCATTAATGCCAACAGCAACATGTGCTTTGTTATGCTTTTGACTGTAATCTTGCCAGTGTGATATTTTTATGGTGAAATATTCGTGCAGCAGCATTTTGCTCGCAGTCTGCCAAAAGCAGCCACAGTAGATAGCAAAAGGACGAGCAGCTGGCTGCTGAGCCAGATTCAATTTGGAGACAGTGGTGAAGAAAAATGACTTGATGTCGCTCCAGTCGGTGAACTGATCAGTCACATTTTTTATGCCAGATCCTGAATTGTTTTAGTGGTATTACTGCTGTTGCAACACCCTGATCAGTGATTACACCAAGTGTAAAGTTTGGAACAAAAGTAGAAGAAAACGCTCGCTTTGTCATGAGTAAACTTATATCATTTAGGAGAGTGAGGCTGTCTGTCGCATGAATGCTGATTCAACTTAAAAACCTTAAAAGATACAGCATGAGGGATAGCTCTCCACTGCAGGGTGGATTACATTTTCAGGATATTCACATTCGCTTTAGACTTCCTGAAAAAGAAATCCACTTAACATGCAGGAGTCATTTATAATAATATAGCATATTAAGAGTTGGGAGGAAGTGGAGATCTGAGGCAGGCTTTCAGCTCAGGCTGAGGAGTGAAACACTCCCCTGATATAATGTGTTTGTGTGTGTGTGTGTGTCAGTGTGCTACCCCCAGGTTTTAGCTACCCTAGTTTAAGGTGTGATATGCACACAAGCAAGCGATAGCATCTTTCCTGAGGGGCAGAGTTGTGCCAACCAGATGAGCTCTTCTCCTTTTATGTAATATGTGTGTTTGGCTGCTTGTGGTTTTGGCTGTGTTAGTATGAATGTTTTTTTTTTTAATCTGACTCTGTGTCCAAGCATGTTTTATGGGTCCTGTACAGCTGTGAGACTGACTCTGCACTTCAGAAAACTTACTTCCAAATGCTGTGTGCAGGGGGAAAAGAGTAAGAGTAAGAGTAAGAAAGGTTCTGCAGCTTCTTTGCACTTTAGAAACAGGATGACCTATCATGGGAAAGTGTTTCTCTTTTGTTCATTTCAATCTGCCTGCTGAATTAGATTTTCAATAAGCCTTGCCTCTCAGTTCTCTCTGTTTTAATCTATTTGATAGAGTTTTAATCAAATATTTCAGTTTTCAGAGGGATGTTTGCCAATGAATTAGGACACTGAAGCAATTTCCCCATTTCATGGTCTTTTTTCTTTTTTTCATAGGAAACCTAGAAGTCGTTTTTTTAATTAATCAGGATTTAATTTCAACTCCAGCTTTCAACTTGTGGTTGGTTGATGTCTACTTTTCTCTCTGCTTTTTAAACATTTTTGATCAGTATTTTTCCTTATTATTTTTACTATTACTTCATCCCAGAGCAGATTTTAAAATGGTAAAAGTGTTTCATCTTTTATGTGGTGGAGAAATGTGTGAGTTTAGTTTTTTTTTTTGTAAGACTTTGCTGCAGTGTATCTGTATGTATGTCAGCATGTTGTGAGTGTTTCCCTTTCACTGTGTCAAAAAACTGCAGCTGAGAAGAAAGGCGTAAAAAGATAGAAGAGAAATATTCATTTACTCCTGTCTCCCACAATCCCTCAATCTTTTCCAGGCCCATTGCCCCCCCCCCCCATCCCGTCCCAACTTTCTCTCCCTCTGTTCCTCTGTTTCTCTTTCTGTGTGTCTTCAAGGTAAAAGCTGCTCACTCTCTCATTATTTGTGTGACTCTCCATGTTTGTGTGTGCGTGTGTGTGTGTGTGTGTGTGTGTGTGTGTGTGTGCAGCAGAGACAAAGAAGGATAGTAGGAGCCTGCGAGTCAATACTGCTGACCTCATGCAGTTGTGCAGTTTCTCATTTTTTTTCATGGTCAACCTTTTTAACATGACATGCACTTATACAAGCATAGCACATGCATGAACTCACAGACAAGGTTGTTGCTGAACATGGCAGAAAACAGCAACAACAAGGGAGTTAGCTGTCCCATCTCAGTAAAAGAGAGAGGAAGGCTTACTCCCTTGTTGTTTTTGTGCAGCCTCTTCACAGATGTCTATGAGTATGACTAAGTTGAATTTAGCTAAAAGTAAGGATGGGAATTCATAGTCAATGTTTTTTTTTTCATTGCTGCACTTCCAGGGAAGCTCAGAAATTTTGAAAACTGATGTGTCCTAACAATAGCAGTCTCTGCCATCATGGTGTGAATGTCGATGAAAGAGACCAGAAGTGTAAAGCCCTTTGTGTTGTCAAAGAAACTAGAAAAGCTCTTCATAAGTACCACTTACCATTTAACAAGTTGATGAGAGTGTAACATCGGCATCACCAATGTGTGTTATTCCACTGTTTTGGAGGAGGATGACATTATTGTTTCTGCACGTCATTGTTTCCTCACAGCGAGAAGGTCACCAAAGCAAATCCTGATTCTGTAAGTTCTCTCTGGTTCTCTAGTCTTCTCCCACATTCTAAAAACATGCTCATCAGGTCAATTAGTTGGTCTAAATTATCAGTAGGTGTGAGGTTGCGTGAGAAGTTGTTGGGCTCCATGATTAAGTGGCAACCAGTCCAGCGTGTACCCCGTCTTTCACCCTAAGACAAACAGGATAAGAAGTAGAAGATGATTGAATGGATTGATAACAATCTGCAAAACATGTCTTAAGCCTTTCGAGGAAGATAGGTGCTACATAACCTTTTTGATATGACTAGAAATAGTAATCACAATAAAGTCTTAAGCACCAAAAACAGCCAATGCCATAGCACTGATATGAGAACTGCAGTGTTTACCAGAGGCAGCCTTATGTGAAAGAAATATTGATTAGATCTGTGAGTTAACATCACTTGATGATGCTACCTCATCAGGTCTGCCAGATTTGATCTCACTTTTTGACAACCTGATCCACAACAACATCCTTGATCTACAACATCAGTGTTATGAGTTTAACTAAGGCTGTATGGAGGTCTGATGTTAATACACCAAGTGTACATAGGTAGGATACAAGTTTGAGGTGTTGTCAGAGCTATTTAACTGTTGAAGGTCAGTGTTTAATGGCCCTTTAATATGCGTTTTTCTGCACTGGACTAGTGTTGGTATTCTGTGTCTGCCAATACCAAAGTCTAAATATGGGGGAAAATGGCATCAGAACATCTTTAATGAAAATGTCAGGGAGTAGCATCCTTCATTTTGCCATAGTATCATATTTGACAGAACAGCCTGGGAAGCATTTTCAGATATGAGGGTGGAATGAGAGTCAGGAGGTTAATACGATTCCTAAGTAGAATTTATAACAATGTGGGATAAACTTTGGCATGGTGGATGTAATGGAAAAGGAAAGAAAAGGCCAAGGACTCTCATGAAATATAAGGGAAAAAGAGATGCACTCTGAAGAGGAGACAGAGCAGAATATAGTGCAGTAGACGAGAGAGAGAGAGAGAGAGAGAGAGAGAGAGAAAGATGGAGGAAAACCAGAGTGCAGTATACTCATGAGAGGGAGAAGGGGGTAGGGAGAAAAAAAGAAGCAAGACTTTTGCTTTGATTTACACATTTAAACATTGATAGCGATCTTCGGGGAGAAAGAGAAAACCCTCACTATGCTGCTAACATGTTGCCAAAGATGGGAAGAAGAGTGGAAGAAAAGCAAGTGCGTGTACATACCTCCTGCTAGAAACCCCCCAGCGACGCAACACATCTTCCACATAGGAAATCAACCCAATAGCTTCAGGCAAGAAGATTGACAATAACAGCCATGCATTCATCAAAAGCTACTGTTCACAGAATCTCCGCTGGAATTTAAATAGCGTACTTAATGCGTTTTAATGTCAAATGTGGGAAGAATGCTGTAGGGGAAGTAGAAAATGAGGATACCAGTGGGGAGAAAGTGAAGAAAAGTGCTTACAGTGCAGCACCCTCCTTGGGCCTGGAGAACATTTCCATGTTTGTATTCACACACATGTTTTGTAAAGTAAACTCACTCCAATTTGCACTCTCCAGAGCCAAACTTGATCTCTTATCCAATTCTGCATTTTAAGTTGTTTTGAGCTGCATAATTTCCTGTTTTTGTTACCAAAGATGCAAATGTTTTTTTTCCCCTCCATCTCAGAGTATTTCACAGATCACTGACACTCCTTCATGCCGCATGCAAGCATAGGTTGTTAATTTTTTGACAGTCTGCTCTCAGGCCCCTGACATTCCCCTGCAATATCTTTCATCCTGCTCACCACAGAGAGATTTTTAGAGGGGGGCATTTTCCCAATCAGAGTTGTCTCAGTCTTTGTATTTCAATTCTTTTCTAAGGACTTTTTCATTACCACCTTTTTTATGAAGAGCAGCACTGACTTCTTCCTGCAGTTCATTTATTCTGCAGAAGTAAGTGCTAAAGAATGAGTTCCCTACATTTATACGGATCTATCTTTTTTTTTTTTTTTTTGCCGCATTTATCATCTTATCTTGCCTCTCCTTTTCATGCTGGGAACTCTTTTCTTACCCAGCTCACACCATCAGTGCTTCTTAACTCGTCCTACCTCCCATTGTCTTTACCTCTGTCTCCCTCTGCATGCCCTCAATTCACAAGCAAGCTCCCATCTATTGCTCTCTCCGCGTCTCACTGCGTCTCTTGCCAGGTGTAGCTGTGTCGAGCTTCGGGCTAATGTGTGCGAGCAGAGCAGGGTGCGTGCGTGTGTGTGCGGCTTTATGATGCATGTGTGTTTGCGAGACCTTCTGTCTCCCCCCCCTCTCTCTGTCCTCGATTCAGACCCCCCCTCCTCTCTTCCCCTTTTCTCCCTCTGTTTTGTCTCTTTTCGCCGCATGCGTGTGTATCTCTCACCAGGTGTATGTTGTTATGAGCTTGGGGCTAATGTATGTGTGTGAGCTGGAAAAGGAGAGGGGAAAATAGAGAGAGTGAGAGGGAGGATGCCCTAGTTCTTGCAGTAAAACTAGAAGGGATAAAATAAACTGAAATAGGGGCAATAACTGTAAAATCTTTATGCAGAAACTGTTAAAATGGCTTATTTGTGTCTATGCGTGTCCACTAGTTTTTCTCTGTGTGTGTTTATGTGAAGTTTGGATTTTAATTGTGAACAAAGTACACACCCCGCCCTTCCAGCTGTCATTGCTTCTCCTCTAGAATCACTCAGAGGCAGGCAGCTCTTTCTCTGTAGTGGTGCAAAAGTAATTGGAAAAAAAAATGGAATTATTCTAATCAAATGATCCGCCTCCTGGTTTTATTTGGTCCAGTCTGGAAGGTTTTTCTCCTGAATTTCCCACAGTATCTTCTCAATTCCCCTCCAGCAGATACATGAAAGACTTGTGAGACACGGATGTAATGGAATCTGTGGATGAAAGCGTAAAACCAGGATCCGTGTGAGCCTGTGAAATGTTGTATCACTGATATGTAAAGGGGCCATATCATCATAGGCTACCTGACACCCTTGAGACACGTCACGGGCCAATTCATCAAATGTGTCACTATTCGATCATCAAAGGTGCCATTTGGTTTTAGCATTGGATTATGGATGATGCATGTGCTTTGTTTTAAATTAACCTTTCAGCCGGTACCATGAATCACAACCATGAGTCACAGCAGAAGCCAGTTATAGACTTTGTGGCAATATCACTTTCTTTGGACCACCACTAACTGGTGATTGAACATCATCTCATCCTGTTTTCATCATTAGGTCCGTCTAATCACACACATGCACTTTTCTGATTTCCTTCTTCCAGCACATACTTCAGGGACAGAGTGTTCACTTAATTCTTGATTCCACCTTCTGTGCCATGGTTCACATTACCTGCCTGTGGTCATTATAGTAAGGCTGATCAGTGTTCTTAGCATAAAGCAGGTGCCTCTTATGACTCTATACAGTTCTTAAAGTTGTCACAAGAACTTTTTGCATTTGATTCCAGCGATAATATATTTTTTTCATAGGGGTTAACGTGGAAATAGAAAATCAAGGGCCTGTGTCCACAAATAACATTTTTTGAGTTTGTTGCACCTGCTTTTTTTTTAATTGGTCTCTCCAGGGTAGAAAAGTAAGCAGATACTAACCTTTCAAGGACACAATTTCTCCTCCAGAGATGATACTATTTACTTCAAATGTTTATTGTGTTCTGAAGCATATAAAGCAACCAAAATTGACTCACAAATGGAAATTAAAAGGCAATACCTTTTATTTTTTTATCCAAGGGTAGGCTAAGTTTAGCTCAGTGGCTTGAAACAATCAAACAGCTAGCCCGGCAGTCTAAAGACTCTGAACATCATGGAAGTCACAAAGGAGTTAGCTAAGCCTTGCTAAGTGGCAAGGAACAAAAGTTAACAGCTAGCTTGGCTGGATCTAATAGCAACTGGCAATTTTTTAAATAGTTAATTTTATCAGGGTTATGATTTCTAGATGTTATGAAGATAATCTGTGGTGTTTCTGTCCTAAAAAGAATGTTCCTTTTACTCAACACCAGACTTTAAAGTTGATACGGGTAGAAAGTTCTTAATGAGACAGATACCCCATGAAGTGTGTTGGGATACTCTTCGCCTTGTAACTTTTTTAACATTCTGTCTGGAGAAATCCTTTTAAAAGCTTGGCACATTGGCATTTATTCATTATTAAAGCATATTTTGACAAATAGTGCAGAAGGTTGAATTATTTAAGCTTGAACTTTGATGACTCTGATTGCTACTTTGAATAACTTTTTTGAACCCTCGTAAACACTCACTTGCATTGTGGTTTGAAATTTGGATCCTCTGGGTTTTTATTGGTTCCTCCCAAGGAAAGGTGCAAATTCACATTCTCTGTCAGCTGACACGGGGGCTATGTGAGTGATGCAACCCGGAGTAATATCAGCAATCAGGGGAAGCGGCTGTCTCTTCTACTCCCCCTCTTTTCTCCATCTTATCAACTTCTTGTTTCTCCCTCCCCTCTGTGCCTCTCAATGCTCTCAGTCCCTGCTCTCCCCTCCCATCATCTCCCCTTTTTTCTTTCTCTTCTTCCTCCATCTCATGCGTTTGTCCCTAAATACTCTCCTCTCAATTTAAACCCATCCTGTTCCCCTTTCTGTCTCTTTCTTTTTTCATCTTCTTTTGTTACTCACTTCATAAAGCTTTTCAATTTCTCTTAACATCTCTACTTTTTCCCCTGTCCTCCTTCTGTTGCCTGCTCCCCCCCCACACACCCCCCATACCCCCTTCTCGAAGAGAGATTGAGAAGAAGATGGGATTAAAAAGAGAATGAAAACCTGAAAAGGATGGATCGAAGAGGGAGGGGGTAGTGAAGAAGAGGGGGAGGGGAAAGCGCAGAGACGATCAAAGAAAAGGAGACTCCAGAGAGAGTTCCTTGAATTAAATAGCAGATTAAATCGAATTAATATTGAATCTAGCGATAGAAAGGGAGAGGGAGAAAGAGGGCGAGACAGATGGATGATACACGAATTCTTTCATGTAACACATTTAAAATGATTGGTTAATAAAACCATGTAATAATAAACCAATTAGCCTCATGTGTGCAATGTCATGAATAAGAAATGCTGCCTAATGTCTTATGCTTGAAATAATGTAAGCTTACTCTAAGAAACCCATTATTCTTGACTCAAAAATCATCATGCAGACAAAATAGCTACCTATGCAAGGCACTGCTTAAAAAAAAAAAAAAAAAAAAAAAAAAAAAAAGGCATGTAGATAGCAGCCATTGCCAAAACTTCCTGCCAACTGTCTCGAGTAGACTAGCCAAGTTAACATGCTGAGGTAGCTGGCAGAAATGACAAACAAAACAAGTTTTTGCCAGACTTAATTTGGTGACTTTTGCTGAACTCCTACTCTTATTTCTGTAATCAAAATAGCTCATAGTGTGAATTTAGACAGGCAAACCTCCAGGGAATCTTTCACAAAATTTACACCTAACCAAAATAACAATTTGGCAAGTCAGAGCCTGTGCTAAAAGGGTTTCTTCAGTTTTACTTATAAACCCCAACATCCTGGCAAGATTTAGTGATATGTCTTATAATCATGACACTACCTGATTTTAATTTGTAAAAAGGTCATGTTTATGTGGTCAACCACCAATTTGTAGTTTTAACTAAATAAACTTGACATACCAGTCAGCACCATGATTACTGAAGGGGTTGAATGAAGCAGTCCTAACACAAAAAACTCCAGGTAACTGTTGTGTTTCCTCTGTATCTCTGCTTTATGGCTACTGATGTAATGCTAAGGTGCTACTACTAATGTAAACAAGCTCCAATGATGGATATTGGGATGGCTGAGTTTGTTGGTGGTTAAAAAGGGAAACATTTGGATTTTGGTTGTATCAAACCAATCCGACATATTTTACCTTTAGATGCCATAATCCCATATACATATTTAGAGGCCAAAAAGTATAGTCTTCCAGTGATTAGAGGGGACCAAAGACAAGTTTAAAGGTAAATTAATTAACTTCAGTGATTTACTGATTGTCAGTCCCTGGCTTGTCTGAAACATTGGGTCTAAGAGACCTGAAACTGTCATTTTGTCAAATACAGGGACAGTCTTTACTTCAAAGGCTGATGTAGGAGTCGTTTTTACACCTGACCTCAAATTTACCCCCAAAGTTCACGAAAGTCATTTCGAAACAGCCATTTTGTACCCAAACAGCGACCCATCCAAGAGGTTAAGGCTACAAGGTATCCTCTGGAATCTGACTGAACTTTGAAAGCCAAAATGAATCACATTATGTGTCACAAGAACAGGCTAGCAGTCATAAGACCATCACATAAGACCATCGTGCCTGCAGCAGCGGCTAACAATGACCTAGCTGTCAACTAGAGGTCGGACAAGTAGCCTCATTACAAGAAATCTGTCAGTTTCACAGCTAGACTGGATGCTACAAAGTGCGCTCTCTCACCTTTTTAACTACCTCCATGGCGCAAGAAACTTCCTCGAGCCAGCGCCTTTCCAAACAACAGAAGACAACGTTCTTTTGTAGTTCATATTTCCCAAGGGTGGACATGTGTAACTCTCACTGAAAACATTTCCTTAACCTTCAAAAGGATCTTACAGGATGAATTCCCCCAATGTCTCAGAAGGCAATCTCAAAGCGATTTAGAATTTTTTTAAGTCCTTCACAATCAATCAACGAGTAAAGCCCTGATTGACAGCAGACAAACCCTTGAGATGTCAACCTGCCTGGAGTAATGGTCCTTCTTTCATGCCTGCCTTTGCCTTCCTTCATCTTCCCATCCCTTTCCTTGCCTCACCCTGTTCTTCTTCTTTTTCTCAGCTGACAATCAGGCATGTGACCTTTACCTTTTTTTCATCTTAGCCTCCCTTTATCCCTTTACCCAAAGCAGATTCTCTCCTTGGTCATACATGATCATCTTTTTCCTCTGTTCCTTCTTCTGTTCATCGGTCTCCATCTTTCTCTGATGACTTTAGGGAGCACTGGTCGCTTTAGCCATCAGATAACAGCATCCTTGATTGATAGATTCTGCGCGTGCATTTGTGCACAAGTATGTGTTCAAAGAGTCCCGCAAATGTGCTTGTGTGTGTGTGCTTATGTGTGTGTGCAGCCTTTTAGGGCATATCTCTATGGGATCAGCATGTGGCTGAACATTGAGCTTTTAATACCCCTGCCAAAGCCAAGGAGGCCATCCTCCTTTGCTATCATCCTCCATCCCTCTCCAAATTAAGCTTTTAATACAACTTAAAAAGTGAAAGAAGACAACATTACTGTTCATGGAAAAAAGAGAGGAAATGTGTGGAAAAAAAGGGTACAGGAAGGAGGGGGAGGGGTAAAAAGAGAGAGGTGAGAGAACAATAAGTACGATGGGATTATGGGAAAAAGATTGAAACATTTGGCAGTCATACCGATTTAAAACAACGCTCAGTATTTTCCATAATGCTGACAGTTTTGAAATGCTAAATTAGCTGAGAAAATGTCATAAGGTCTCGAGGGATCCTCAAAGAGCAGACGAGAAATGGAAAGTTTGACTACATTTCACTGAGGCTGAGTAACCGACCAACTGAGTAGACTGGGAAATCTCCCAGGATAATCTTCAAATGAATACAGATCATACATTTTAACTAATCTCGACAGTAAGAGTGGGGAACATAGTTTGACAGTGACATAGCTCATGTGCATATGTTCCAAAAGAGTCTTCAATTGGTTTGATTTACGAGCACAGAGATAGTGACGGCGTATAGAAGTAATTCCCTTTTTGCTGAGGAGTCACCTCTTTCGTCAGAACATCAGTCACTCAGTTTGGCATGATGTAATTACACAGAAGGTTTTTGGTTGGTGACTCATTTTCAAGATAATGGGGTGAAATCATAAAAATATTATTTATAGCAGTCATGTACAAAAAAATGATCATTCGAATGCTTTATAATGTAACAGTTGCACACTTAGAGGGAACCTGACACTGCTATTTTACCTCGTGATGACATTGTAACATGAGCAATAGGTGTGTTATTCAACTGGAGAACAGTTACGTTTTCTACTAGCTAAAGCAAGCTGGATTTATTGATTAAGAAACATTTACATGGAATTTGGTTGTAAATTTGTAACAGAATTCTGTAATATACTAACAACGACATTCAGAAAGCAAATTATTGATTAAGATTTGATTTTGTAATGAGGGTTTGTAAACTCACAAATTGTAATAAATCGATAATAATTCAAATAATGAAGCTCAAGGGACAGAGACATTTTGGGATATTAGTTTAAATATATAATCAGTTGTACAAATATATTTTGTTATGTGGTCCTACAAGACAAAGGTACTCAACTGTCTTGCATTAGGACCCAACACTGACTTTTAAATGCGAATCCGGACCCACATTTCTGAAATTTATGCTATTGTTGATGCCAACCAGTGTTGGCAACCACAATGCTACCACCTGTTGTCTTTCTGCACCAGGACACATATGTTCCTTAAAATTTTGCTACAAACATGCTGGTTCGGCCTCATGGTTCAGAAGCGTGCCCCATGTACAGAGGTGATAGTCACTGCTGCAACATGCATCCAATCCAAGACAGAAAGACTTAAAGGACCATAGACAAAAAAGGCAAGCTAGATCAGTGATGAAGACTTTTTGCTGAAACCTCTCAAGCATCATCACCGGCAACAAAACCAACTTTCAGCCCCCAAAGTGGCATTGAAGGACAGATGCTTTAGAATTTGTCTGTTTTGGGGCTAACTCCTTGTGGCTATTTGTGGAACTGCAGATTTTTGGACTTCTGCGATGGCCTCATGTAGTGGTGTCAGAGGTTTAGGGTTCGCTGACTTTCTGTTTATATTAAAAAAACATGTTAAAACAGGTCCTGCTGTTGGTTGGTGTGCAATGCAAGCACTATCTGATCTTTTTGGAGGAGTTTTTTTTATGTTTAATTGACAGCTAAAGCAAAGTTGCTTTGAAGAGAAAAAGAGTCAACGCACAACAAGATGAAGGACGTAACTAGCACACTTCCCCACCTGGACAACAAGCTAAAGCATGACAGATGTGTTTCTTGCCCTGCTAGTTTACTCTCATGTTTCCAAGCATGTGCACACTCTTAATGTGGATTGATGGCATGCACATGTGAACGTGTGAAGTCTTCAAAGGTTTCTTTTAGGTTACTTTAGCATCAACAGGGGATTGACGAACAGGGTTCAACTTTCATCGCAGCTGGATGCTGTTTGATCAACTTACTCATCTGTCTGTCTCACTCCCCTCCCTCCAACATCAAAGAATAGAAGTGTTGATGAAAGTCTACTTTCCTGTGCCCGTATGTGTTGCTGTTGTTTGTTACACGATGCTAACCAAAGGCCCTGAGACAGCTGATACTGGAGTCTGTGACATCAAATGAGCAGCAAAGATGAAATGTGACTTCAGTCAGGGTCCTTTCAGTGAACTGTTGCATGGAGGGAGTTATGCTAATAAAGTCACAATAAAATATAGAAGGGCTCTTGGCTTTGTAAGTAAGTTCCAGTGCCATGGTATTCCCCAAATTGCGAACGGAAAGTTCAAGAGGACTTTACATAGCAAAAGCCTTATGCAAATATCCGTAATAATTATCTTTAAGGAAACTTCAAGGTAGCTCCCCAGCCTCCAAAATAATGTCAGTGTCTCCACCCAGCAGTGGAAAAGTACATAACCCTCCCCCTTCCCCACTGACCTCCATCTACAAATCATTTTTATAATGTCCTTTGCAATGCTTGAGAAGCTGCAGGTATGGTGCTATAATCCACAAGACCTTGACAGGTATTTAATGACATTTAATGTTGACTGATGGTCACTGCTGCAGTCAAACTTCACACACAAGCCAGTGTGACCTTTTAAGTACCCGCAGGCTCTTAGCTGATGGAGTCTTTCTGAGTTTTGTTAAACAATGTTGTGCTTTTAGATGAATATTTGTGTTTTTGATACAAGACAAAGAAGTAAATAAGTGATAATAATCTGTCTTGCCATGCAGAATTATTATTTACTAAAAGGACTCCAGAACATGAGTGAATTGCTGCCTATGGGGTTTCTACTGATGATAATGATGATTATGATGATGAGAGATGAGCTGAGAGTGAAATTACCTTAAATAGCCCTACTTACTTTGGATACTAATCCATTATTGTTAGTCTCAAACTGGGTCATGCCAATGCATCATGCACCAATATTTTCTAAAACAATGAATTGGGACAACAATATTAATACTTTAATGATATTTTTGTGATTGTACAATGAATTCAACTTTGTGTTTTTCAGTTCTATCAGATTATGTTAATTTAAATGTTCCTCTTAAGTGGTAAGTAGATTGTGATTAAATGTCACATATTTGTGGGCCTGATCCCGATGGGTGCCAATTTACATTTCTATCATGTATCATGTCAGTAGATGAATAAGTGAACCCTCTTTTTACAATGGCCAAAGAATTACCTGCCATCTTCCTCACTTTCAAAGCTCTGTGGCCCAAGCCAAGAAAATTTCAAAGAGGTAGCAGGGAGGACATGTTATGATATGCATCCACAGCAGCTAATGGCACTGATTGATCAAACTAAAGCAGCATCCAACTTCTCATCATTTCAGGTCCTGTGTCCTCAGAAATTTTATGAACTTGGATGACACCCCCAAGAGTACAATGAATCATCAAACTTTTCATATTCCTGTAAAACAGCCAAATATGTTATCTAACAACATTTGCATCAACTTCTTGCAATTCATTAGAGAGATTTAAGCATGTATGTGAGGACCAACATCTGACATTTGAGTTGAAAAAGAGTATGGGAGTATCTAAGAGTAAAATCTACTTTGATGACATAGGGGCTGTATGAGAAGGGTTGAGTATAGGAATAAATAGATAAAAACATGATTTGATAGATAATAAAACACATTATCGATTTGTCCTCCTACAGTTAACATCATGTCAAAAGGTCCACTTTTTTAACTTTGAAAACTCCAATTCACACATGACTGTGACTCTGACTCATTCATTTTAAAACATTTCTGACTTCTCTCAGGGTTATGACCTCGGACTGAAAATTATTGGCGCAAAAGAGCTGCAAGCTTTAGGCCTCTTTTAAGACACCGACTTAACACTAACCCCTGACATTTATCTGTGAGCGTGACTCACGTTTAACACACATTGGAACACACACACACACACAAATACTTACACACACAGGCTTGGTCTTTTTAAGGCCTTGTGGTCTAATGTGGGCTGTCAGCACTGCCACATTGTTTTGACTTGTTACAAGGAATAGTGCTGGAGGGTGGATGCTTGCGCGTGCATACGTGTGTGTGTGTGCATGTGAGTGTGTCCAAACGGCTGCATGTGTACGTTGTTTACTATTTCTTTTTGTGTTTGTGCACAATATGTTTGTGTTAAATTCTTTAAATTAATTAACATCAGAGCTACACACACAGATTATTCCAAAGCTACATCAAGGTTGAAAGATCATGCCATCCATGCCTGCTCCTTTCACTCCCTGTTTTTCTTTGCTGATAAGAGATTGGACATACATACACAAATACACGCATACAGTAAATACTCCCACACACATGCAAAGACTTGGATGCCTTGAAGGCAGATTGTATCAGATTGTTCAAAAGAGAGTGTATACCTCTTACAGCTCCCAGGATCCATATGGGAAAACCAATACACACTTACAGTGATATAATCTCTTTCATCTTTGTCTCTCCTTGCCCTTTCCCTTTTCCAGTAACATCCTCAGATTGCTCATCTCACATCTGCATAGTCACCACCAGATAAACATAGGAATTTTTTTTCCTGCGATCGCCTCTCCTTTGCGGGTCTCAATGCTAATTTGACCATCTGATAAAGTCATGTGGAGGGGGAGAAAAAGCCCCCAAGCGGGATGTATCCATCTGTTGTCTGTTTCAACAAGCCTGTTGGATTTAAAGAGCAGAGGAGCTCCTGTAGGCGGAGCGACATGCTTTTTGGGTATTATTGCATATTGCCGAGGGTTAGTAATCTTCATGTCCCAGGCCTTAAAGGTGAATGCAGCTTCTTCGACATGGGTCACTTGTCTTTGAATGTCATCTCCTTTGAAACAAGACGGCAGCAGGCGACTAAACTATAGGAATGAAAGCATTTCAAAACCTCAGATTACAAAAACAAAATTTCTCTCATCTTTGGAGAGATATTCTGAAGTGGCTTAACAGCAGTACCTGAGCAAGAGGGAGAAATTTTGTTTCTGCAAAAAAGGTAGGGGGAGAAAGAGGAGGGCACATTTCTGTTGTCATCATAGAGGAAGAGAAATCTTAAAGCCTCAAAGTACCTCATTCTCCTTTCAAATCTGTACTCAAACAAAACACATAAAATAATGCTTTGTAATTTTTTTCCAAATCAGCTCAAAAATAACTGTGTAGAAGTACGGCTGGCATGCTTTCTCTCCCCTGTTGTAAAAATACAGTCTCCAAACATGCTAACATAATGACGTGACATTTTGGAGCAAACGTATGCACAGGGGATCTATACATTGGGACTGACACAACATCAATTCTTCTGACCAAAACACACATTTATCTTTCCAATAAAACAGCATCAGCCTCTCAGGTCAGTACATTTCACAGCAGAACACACTCTTACCTTGATTTGGAGCAGAGTCTCCTGTGTTAACAGGAAGGTCAGGGACTCTTATTTGTAACTCTTCCTTCAACTCTTCCAGTGCTGTAAAGGGCACTGCGGCAGCCAGATTTATCAAGAAAGCTGCCAATCATGAAACTTCTCTGAAAAATAAGTACTCCAACCGAAATCACCAGAAAAGCTTCGATGTGAGAGAGTAGGTTTGTGAAAATGCATTGTATGTGTTTCAGTTTTCAAGTTTGATCCGTCTGCTAGACCAGGGTCACCTACATTTGTCCAGCAGATGATATGTTAATATATGATATGTTGATTTGCATTTGAAATTAATTCATATTTTAGTGTTGTCCGTGTTAGGAGACTCATATCATCTGTACTGCAGTTGGACACCAGAGGGCAATTGCAATATTTTTGGTCAAGCTGTCAATCACCGTCAAATGCAGTGTCGTTGGAAGTGAAGAACAGGAGAAAGGCAAGAGAATTTCAGCTACAGGGGAGAATGGACTTAAATCTCAATAGTCCTATGCAAGAAGAATTATTAACTGACTTTCAATCCAAATGAGAGAATATTTCTGCATGAAATAAAAGTGCTTCTTTTTACTTGAGGCAGGCTATGGCACAAGTTACTTCTCAGAGAATATTTGTTGCATTTGATTTGAGAAATATGATAGTCACCATTTTTTTCTTCTCACTGGGTTTTTTTTTAGTAATATTTGGGGGTCTAGATGGAAAGCTACGGAGGGTTTGATTTGGCCTGTAGGCCTGCAGTTGACATTCAATGTGTAAGACTGTTGGAGAAAGGCTCAATGTTTTACACCTTAGCAAGGCATAAGGACGAGTGCTAAAAACTTTGGCTTCATTCTTTGAGAGTTGGTTTGTCATCCATGTTTTAATGCACACTGTTGTTAAAAATGGCTTATTATTCTCATCAGCTCATTCTATTTTCTTCTCTTTTTAATTTCTTTTATATTAATATATGATATGCAAGTCAAACTGGCAGTTACCCAATCGATCAACTTGCATTGTGTATAGACCTTTTTTTCAGAGTCCAACAATACTTCTGCCAGTTTCCATTAGCTATATGTTTGTGATCTAATGCAACAGCTTGTTGAATCAGCCCTGGGGGACGACCTCTTTCAGGTTATCCAAGTCATGGTGATAAAGAGCTGAAATCAATTTGTATTTGATTGAGGTTTGAAGCCCTATAGAACCAATGAGGTACTTTCAAGAAGGGTTACGGTGGAAGTAGAAAGGCATCGTGCATCATGAAGATGTGAATGGAGTGTTTTTACTCTTTGCTTCTTACTTTGGTAAGGCTACATATGGTATCTGTAACGCACTGTCACGTTTGGACACTTACATGTGGGACGAACTCTTGGACACTATGTCACATAGCTCACATACCTTTCAAATGCTGTGCTTGTTGGTGTTTTACTTTCATTGATACTCAGCAAACTGGTTGTTTTTTTTTCTTATTGGAAAGGCCACCAGTGGTCAACATTAGAAACACTTTGTATCTGCCTCAAGCTATCTAATGTTGGAAGATCAAACAAAGCTGTAATCTCAAGGCAAAAAAGGAGCTCTTACCAATTCCTGAAACATGCAATCATCATCAGGCAGATGATGCAAGAAGTGTAAACCTCTCTCTAACATCAATGTGTGTGTGGGAGAGTGGCGAGTGGGTGGAACTGGCATTGAGAAACTACTTGTAAAATTCTCGAGGAAAGTGGGAAAAATGGTACGAGTCACAGAGACTCGATCTTCCTCCCTTAACAGCGACCTTCAATTTGCCTGCATGCTCCGGTTAAGGCGCAGCAATTCAAAGCAAAGAAAACTGAGCTTCGACTGTGCAATCACCAGGCCCAGAAATATTTAGCCATATTTCAACTAAGCAGGGATTTTCTGTGTGAGGGCACTTGTGTGGAGTGAAACACTTTTTGGGATAAGTAACACTTGAAAAGAAACTGTGTTCGAGGTCAAGAGAAGAAAGACATACCTGTGTGCCAAGGAAATGTTGGCAGCCGCTGTTTTGATTTTGCCCCCAGAAAACGTACTGACTTTAAAGATAGAAGACGAAGTAGAGTCTTTATCTCTCTCTGTCACTCTTTTACTCTCCCTCTGGTACTCTCATCATAGCAGCAGCGCCCTTTGCTATCTCAGAAGCTATCTGTAATGGGCACAATGTTCAAAGAGAAGCAGTGGTGTTTGTGTCTGGGTGTTAAGCGTCTTGGCATGCCTGCGTGTGTGTATTATTATAAAATGTCTTTCCTATGGCCTTGCTGGCTTCCTCTCCCTCATGGACTCTCTCTTTTCCTCTGCCCTCCAGAGTAGAGCAAATCTTCCTTCCAGTCAATTGAAGCCGTTTTCATGTCTAGCACCCTACGCTGCTGCAGGCAGTGTGCATGTGTGTCTGTGAGTGTAAAAGGGTCTGCATTTTTGAGTGTGGGCCGCTGCGTGTGTGAAGGTTTCAGGGTAGCCATGACTGTGTGATGCCTGCAGCTTAAAAGAAGGGAAGTCCAGTCCGACTGCCTGTTACACTTAGCTCACTAGTGTCTGTAGGATAAACTGTATGCTTCAGCATGAGTTTAATTATCCTGTGCAGTGTGTTTGAATAAGAAGAATCATTAAACCTATTCATGGAAGTCCTAATTATCCATATTTTTGCTATGTTAGCCTGTTTTTGTATTCAATGCCAGCAGCAAAAACTCTTAACTCTACCAGAATCTGTTTGCCTTTGTTTAAAATAGTCCTGGTGACGTTTGTCATTACAAGAACTCAAGTGAAGCAAACTCCTTATATCAAAACCTTATTTTAACACTGCCAATTTAGCATGGATGAAGACAATTTCGTTCTCAAGCATAAGAAAAGTGGTCTAATTATGCCACAACATTTCCCTTTATTATGGGCTTCAACTCAAGCGACTGAAAATTGCTGGTAAAAAATAGCACAAATGGGTTCATACAATACAGAACAGAACAGAGGAACACCTACCCCACTACACCTCCACATTCATGCCTTTAAACCTAAATTATATTTACTCCCATGCTGTTACATTGATTGTAATGACATGCACTTAAATAGCATACTATAGTTGGCTTTTTCAGTAAGTTCATTACTGTCATGTTAATCGGGAAACCTGTTAGTTGTAATTGAGGCTGGGAATTAAAGAAGCCTGATTTCCCCAGATAGGTTCCTCCAGGGGAAAAATTCTACTAGGTATATGCATAAGTAGTTTTTTAATCAGCTTTTTACAAGTGTGCATGTGCATAACAAAGACCTGAGTCATTGGAAGAGTATGGGGATGAATGAAAAAATGTATTGTGATATGAGGGGGTGAAGATGAGTGGAAAACAGATTATCTACAGCTTGTTTATATGCAGATGTTGAATGTAACTAGTTTTTTAAGCATGTTGTTGCGTTCTTCTGTAACCTTATATACCTCAAGGTGAAAACTGGTCAATCTCTGCAGAGTAGGTCGTACCAAACAGGAAACAAGATAGAAAAAAAAAACAGAGTTTCCAGTCATTTCAAAATAAAGCACCATTTTCCAAAAGTGTAATCAAGTCATCTATGGACCTCTTTATATCTGTGTCAGTATCTGTCTAATCCCCTCCTTTGCCTGTTTGTTGTTTTCATTGACCCAGGACACTTCTAGGTGTGGAGCAGGCATGGTGACCAGAGTGCAAGTGACTTTGTGTGTTGATGATAGCAAGTAGTAGAAGCTATCCTGAGCGGATACAAGAGTGGCTGAAAATGCAGAGAAAGAATAATATAATATTTTCGGGATACCTCATTTGCCTGCAGGAAGTCCAGTGTATGGCTGCTGAATCTCTCCCATGCAGAAACATGATGCTGCAGGTGCTCGCTGGGCTGGTGAGTGTGTTCACAAAGCTACGGCTACTAGCTACAATACAAGGCAGTGGGCATACTCTGTTTTTGGCATTGAGCCACGGAAGAGGGGCCAAGTTTTGATGTTATGTTCATAAAAAGTCATGAAAAAGGACAACAAAGGAAAGGGGAAGGTGTGAAATTAATTGCTGAAGTTTCGTATCCAGCTGCTGTGGAGGTTCAGAGACAGATCCAGTGTGAATTGATGCTGTACGTGTGATTTGGGAGATATAGCACAGAAAGCTTTTGCATCCCAATTCGAGCAAGAGCAAGGTGGGCCTTTCTGTGTCGAGTTTGTGGGTTCTTGTCATACATGTGTGAGTTCTTCACGTATACCCCAGCTTCCTCCCATAGTCCAAATACATGCCCACTAGGTTAATTGGTGACTCTAAATTGCCCGTGAGTGTGAGTGTGCATGTGAAAGGTTGTCTGTCTCTGATTGACTGATGACCAGTTCAGGGTGTCCTATGCTCTTGTTGGAATACAGCTGGGTTAGGCTGTAGCCGCCCGTAACTCTGAACAGAATATGTGGTCGGAAATTGGTGGATAGATGCAATGAAAGACAACTGTTTGCCCAAGAATCTCACAAGTTAATCGCCTCAGTTGGTGGAAAATGCTTTTTCTTGCAAGTTTTAGTACATTCACAAGTGGTTCAAGTTGTATTTTCAGCACCTTTGGAAAATTATTAAACATGTCCTTCATATTCAACGCATGTTGAACCTGTTTGAAGTTTAATTCCCATGGTTGCTTCCATCAAAATTGCATTGTTTCACCCTTTAAACTTAGTGAATTCCACTCGAAGTCATGTGACCAAATCCAATCATGTATGACTAGCTCCCATCAGAATCATTCAATTATTATAACCATAATTATATTGGCCTCAGGTATTCAATTTCTCTAGTAACTCACTATCTGCATCAGGTTACAAAATTGGTGTCATAGGGGGCAAACACTGATGCAGTCTAGTTCATCAGTGTTGGTTTGGATGAGGATTTTAAGTATCTCATTATCTAAATGCTTCTCCCGAGTTATTTAATTAATAACAAAACCATCAGAAATTAGATGATCTAAATGCTATTTTGGAGAATTTCATTAGCATGTACAATGAAGGCATTTAATAACACACTCTAGCCTGAATTTCATTTCTCATGAGTTTTACTTTGATGGAGAGTTTCTAAATGCTGTGTTCAATTGTTGTGACTGGAGTGATTTTAGGGGGCACAAAGGTGCTGAGTAAATAGCTTTAAACAGCTGCCAAATAAATGTTCTTCATATGAGTGTAAGTCGTATAGGCTTTCAAGTTTTTACAACATCCTATGGAAAAAAAACAAAACATTCTTTTCTTCACACGAGTATAAGTTGCTTTTACGTCTTGCATTTCGCCCTCAGTGTCTTAACCATGGAAAATGGAAAAGGCAAGTAGGGGATATCATATGACAAAGGGCTGTTGGATCCCCCGTTGCCACCTTCCAGGAATTAGAAATTGCCAATTTCACTTTCATGTTATGCTCCTTCAGAAACCTTTCATGTGAGCCAGTAAGATATCTGCAGCGGGACACCGGGCACACTCGAAGCAGGTGTTTCCACACAGGTGTGCTTTCTGACTTGATTAAGTTGATTCACTTAATTGGATGATTAAACAATCAATTATCCCATCATCCGGTTCTGTGTGCCTTTCCGGTCATCACACTCCACTCGGCCTCTTTCCAAATCTCCCACTTGGCTTCAAATATTTCAAATGAGTGCATCTGTCTCATGGTGAGATGGATGGATGGAAGGAAGGATGGATGGATGGATGAAAGCGTGTGTAAAACAGCGAGAGGGGTTATCTTTTCATGAAAGGCAGTGATCCTGGACTGATTCTCTGAAGTACTCCCTGTGCTCATCAGCAGGCAGATGTACTAACCTTTACTCTCTTTTGATGTCCCAGCTCCCAATTCTTTGCCATTTTTGGGTTAATTAAAATGCCGCCGGCTTTGTGAACATCAACTAGACCAACTCTGGAAATTATTTTTTTCTCCTCACAGCATGACAAAAATAGCTCAGAAAATCCCTTATTTTTAGGCTCTGTAGTGTACCCTATGGGGAAAGGAGGAGAGTGAAATCCCCCAGACTACTGTGTAGATGTGGATGATGGTAAAAATTAGCTTCATAAGTGTAATTAAAAAGGTTTCATGACAGAATTTACTGTTTACCCTTTTTCAAATACAACCAGGGGAAATAAATGTGATTAGTTAAAAAATGTTGAATGGTTAGCATTTTCTACACAGGATGAGTCACCAGCTCTATTTTTGAGCAGAAATCAACAAGCGTCTTATTCCAGGAAATCATTTTTAATCCTCCCTCTGATTCCCTCCACCTTCTCGCTCTATTTTTCTCTCTTCTCTACACACACACACACACATAAACACACATTCATACCCCACCCCAACTCACATCGCCTCCTTTCCTCCTCTCGGTATCGCCCCTGTGGATATAGTCATGCAGACAGCTAATGTCAAACCACCAATTACACAGTCAGTCGCTTTTCATCCTCTCTCTCGCTCTTGTTCTCGGTTGTACACTTCCACAACCACCCACTGGCTCACACACGGCGATACATGGGGAGAGGCACATAAAAACACAAACACTCATGAGTTCAAGTGTCAGGCACTTTTGTTGATCAGTTTCGTAAACAACTATAATAGTATTAGAGCATGTTAATTACCAGAAGACTGAGACCCTGCTTTTGGTCCCAGCATTAGCTTCAAAGAAGAGATTAACCTCTTCATACATGTTAATCATATGTTGATGTTTTCAACATGAAAGCAAGCTTCTCGCTCCAGCCTTTGTTAATTCGCTTTTAGACCTTTACCTCACAAGCTTGCTCTTTCAGATAAGCTTTTAAGTACGAGGCGAGCTTTTAACCTTGCCAAGTGTAAACAGTCCATGAGACATTAAACTGGTCATATGGCTTCAGTGTCCTTTGCCTCAGTGTTTTATTATCACAGCATTTCTTTAGCACACTTCAATAAATCTTTTATCTTTTGTGTGTGAAATCTTCTTAGTACTTAAATGGCTTATCAAAAGTCATATAATAGTAGTGAACCAAACAAGTAAAACTACCCCCAAGATTTCCAGTTTGCCCCAAATTGGAAATGCATAACCACTGTTGATGACAATCTGTCTTGTCAATAAAGCTAAAAATGTTTGAGGAAGAAATCAGCCTATTTGTGTCCTAGCAGCACATGCAAATCAAACCCAAGACCCAGGAAAAAACTCAAGTACTACAACACTGACTGAACAAAACAGTCTTCCCTATGGACCTCTGTCAGGCCCACTTTCTTTTATTACTTCTAAACCATTTTTTTACCTCAGTTCTAAGACCCCTGCACCTGTGCTCGTGAGACCAATTTTGGTGTGCCGTAGACCTTCCTCCAAGCCAGGCTTTCGGGCCACACAAGTGATTTCTGGACAAAAAAGACATGTTTTATAAGGACAAAAGATACCACAGTATAATTGCAATAGGTCAAATCTGATAGGAAAAAGTGGACTGATTGGCTAATTGGTCAGGCTGATCATTGGCATTTTGAAATCACTGCTATCAGCTGATGCCTGTACTTCTTAGGTGGACTTAAAAATCATCTGCAGCACAAATCTTAAAATATTACATAGTCACTTGGTTTGAACACCTTGTATTATTTTCTCCTAGGCACATCGTAGTGGTGTTAACCATCGTGCCATTTTGTCGTCCTAACAAGAAAGCTATTTCACTCACCACTGTGAGTGTATGAAAAGGTTGGGTGATGATGATCATCAAGAGGAGAACTCCTGTCTTGGATAATAGGCTTCCTGTCTGGGCAGGTGGTGTTTATCTGTTGGTTAATTTAATGTCTAAAGTTGAGCTAACCATGACATCAGATCACAGAGGGGATGGATTCTAATGGTTCCCTTTAATTCCACACCCCTGGAGCTGTAATAAAAGGCCTTGACACATTTTTTAAACACAATTGTTCTTATCAGTGTGGCAGCCATTTTGTGTAAATAACATGAAGTTGGATATGTGACTTCAGCATAGGACTCACACTCGCAAAAGAAATCTTGATCTAAACACAACTTCCTGAATGAGTAAAGCTTTGCTAACTCTCTCACTATCTCTCTCTCTCTCCAATAACATTACTGGAACCATCAGCCAGAGTGGTGGCATCTACAGGCCTTGGCGTTTCCAGACACAAACACACACAAATACAAGCACACACATAGTGTCTATCCGGGCAGGTTGCCCACTGCATGCTAAGCTAATGAGATTGGCCAAGAGCCACCATACCAATATCAGTGGCAACCTTCCTTCTATTCTCCCTCGAATGCATACACACACGCATGAAGAGACGCACGCAGACATTTACACTCTGAGACAGAATCAAACAGAAGCAGACACACTGACAGACATGGGTGATCACACAAAAAGAGAGGCTCGTCCATGTGGACATAGTTTTTGGCTGCAGAGACATTTTTGCAATGAGATACAGGACAGGTAACAAGGAAGGAGGGAGGTTTAAATAGCTGTCAGGACTTCAAAAGGAAAGGTGCAATGGAGGGAGAATGGATGAAATGATATACAGGATGCAAAAAGATGAAATGGCTGATAAAGAATTCAAGGCGGAGTTCATCAGGAAATGTGCAAAATAAAACATGACCCTTTGGAACATATTTCTTTTTAATTGAATATAATCAAAAGGGACTTTTCTCTGTGTTGCTTGCTTACTCTTTTGTCTTAAATGCGATGAGAAGAGTTCATCTTTAAGCCTTGGGTTGACATTGCAGTTTGCTCTGTCCTCTTTCAACAAGACTTCAAACTGCTAAAAATATCTTTGATTACTGAGTTAAAGTTCTCCGGTTTGTTGGACTGCATGGCCTCATACATCAGTTTTGTTGGCCTTTTTCCCCTGGCATCAATCATTGTCAAGCTGTTGTGACTTGATTTTAAGTTGGTTTGAAAAAAAGAGGAACTGATCCTTTCACAGTCGTTTTGGTAACCCCATTCTTTATCCATGTCGGCTCCTCGTTATACTTGAAAAGACAAAGTAAATGTCAGAGAGCATTTGACTGCAGTTTTGACGGAGTGCCATTGTGGAACTTCTCTGTCCACAAACGACACCAGAAGTGGGTAGAAATCACTTTGCATCTGCTTCAATGTTCTGGAAAAGCACTGACATGAAATTTTCATGTAGTGGTGGCCCAAAATCTATTAAAGTTTAATTCTGAACGATACACTTGTTATGGATACAAAGTGCATTTTGACTGAAAACAAGAGCCAGGCTGGTTTCATGAGGAAAAGGATGACTTTTGTGTGTGTGTATAGTTGTGCTCAGGGTTAGCCTTTTTGTAAGGGCTGCACCTCTTTGTCAGACCCACTTTTTGCAAGTTTGTCTATTTTCATGGGTGTGTGTCTGGGTTCCCTTCAATGTGCATGTGTCCAAATGTCTCAACAGTTTTGCAGTTGCTCTATGTGATACGTCCCTTTGGCTGGACCAACAAAGCTTCCAGCTGAGCCATTTTCTTTTTCTTATCATGACATTCATCTCTCACTGAATTAATATTTTACCAAACTCTTTCAAAAGTTAAAAAAGGAGGAGATAACAGGCTTTGAAATGAGTTAAAGTGCCCTCACATTTGAAATTTGTGTGTGCATTTCTGAGAAACATTAAAATGCAATAGGACAGTTTGTCATTTGAATACACAAGACTGTTTTCCGGGAGTTGAACACTTAAAATAAACGAATGAATAAGCAATTGAAAATCCCCATCAGCAAAACTGGCAAAGTGCTCAGAAATCCCAGGGTGACAAAATTTGTTATCATTATCAGGGGCCCAGCTTCTGTTTCAATCGTGGGTCTGGACTGCATTGCGACCATATAAGGTTTGCCTACGCAGTAGCTGTCCGCAAAGAGGCAATGGTCCACTTCTTTATCTCATCCTAACTTGAACGAAGTTAGGTTTAGTAACTTTTTGCAATATGGGAACTCCAGATGAAAGGCTATATTAGAAACAAATAAGTGATGACAAAACAGGAGTGAGGAAATTCAAACTAAATTTGTGATTTTATTCCCAAACTTAAGCCAGCACAGTGAAATTCTTTCAAATTCGGACGTTTATCAAGAACAGCTTAACAACTGCTAAAAAAAAAGCCTTTCTGGGAATTCTCTAATTAAAAGTAAATATAGATAATTGGCCTTAAAAAATTATTATGAGCCCAACTATTATTTTCTGTTTTGCTGTTAAATTGCACATTTGAATATTCATGGAGAACAACAGGAATTAAATTCAAGATTCCAGACCATACATGTTTCTTTCCAGGCAGTAACCCAATTGGATGTATCTGGCAAGTCCAGAACTCAACCTCTACTGTTAATTTCAAAATGATGTCGCTGTGATGTTAACTTCTCTGCCAGTCTCCCAAACAAAAGTCAACACTATAAAAGCAGTTTGATCATAATATATTTGATAGCTTTTGTCTGTGCCCTGAATATCTGGTCTGTCACTTCTTGTTGACACCCAAAGGTTTATCACTCCTCCTGCACTCTCTCAATCTCCATCACTCTCTGTCAATTTTGTATTTTCCTCCCTCTTTGGTAGCCCATCCGTCTGTCTGTTGCTACGGTTACCAAAGACTGAGATAGGTAGGGATAGGAGAAGGGGAGAGGAAGCAAGAAAAGAGAGAGATGGGAGATACAGTGTGAGTGTGTTTGTGTGCAGGAAAAAAAAACACAGAGAAAAGAGGGAGACGGGGAATATGACATCGCCACAGCGTGGGCTTTAGCTTTTTATTTAGATTAAACAGTCATGACAGTTAAAGTAACAAACTTTCAAACTTTGCTGTTTGAGAAAAGAGACTGAGTCATCAACTTTAGTTTAAAAAACAGACACTCAAACCTCTGCCCTGAATAATTCTTGATATGAACTCATCTGCTTAGTCTGCCTACTTTCTTCTGTCAGATTGTCTTTGGGGGGTTTTCTTCACAGAGCTTCCTTGAAAACACTTCTATAAATGTTTTTCCAACTTGCACAAACAAGATGACTGAAATTATTGAACTATACAGTAAAAGAACTGTAAATAAAGCCTGAGGAGGAGGTAAAGCAGCAAATTGCCTCATGACAGCCACTGCGCTCTCTCAGACGCTGTCCAAGGTCCTGAAATGCCCCCATCTGCATTCATGCACATAAAGAAATGTTGAATCCATCACGACTTCTATGGACTAATTCTTGACATTGGTGGCCTCATATTTTCTACAATAAATACATACATACATACATAAATAAATAAATAAATAAATAAATAAATGAATAAATGGTAAGCTTAGTAATTTGTGATTATTTTTCATTTGGTTTGAGTCAGGATCAAAGTTGTTTCTTAGTATAACCTGTTTAAGTTTAGATGTAGATAAAGCTTTACTTTGTGTAATTTTGCCATTCCCTGAAATCAAGGTTATTTCAGGTTTCTTGCTTGCTGCTTATTGACATCAGAACATTGGAGGTAAACATCATTTCCCCTTCGAGATCAATAAAGTCAAAGATTTCTCCGAGTTTGTAATGAGCTCCCGGTGGCAGAGGTCCCTAGGGAAACTAAAATTTGATCCAGCCCAGTGACTTGTTCATTTTCAAGCAGCTTTCTACTCATTAACCATATCGCTGTCATAATTCATCGGCCTGACACGGGTGTCTTCGGGCCTCATTTCTGTGTATTAATCACTGCCTGGAAACAATCAGTCCTCTGACTGGACTGCTGGTGATCAATCACAGGGGCAATGAGTTGCTTTAGACAAGTACAGTATGTACACAGTGATTGGTGGATGTCAATAACCTAACTTACTTCCCCATTAAGGTGAGGTACTTGTGGTGTCTGGAACAAGAGAACAGTCGACACCTTGCTGTAACGAAAAATGTAAATACCAGAAATGGCCGGTTTCTCTTTTCAGAGATGGTATTGCATTTTAGTTTTGAACAGAGGAGCCCAAACAAAGGGGCACACTCACAAATGTGTCAAGTTAACAGTTACAGCTTTCAGATAAACACTTTTTACTCTTCAATACTTTCATTTTTAACAGCTTTGTAAGTTGACATTAAGTAAACAAATGATGGCAAAATGCAATAGAAGTGCGCTGCTTTTTTACTGTTTTGAAGTCCACCTCAGAAGTGTCAAAATGTCTCTAATGTGTCTCTTTTCAAATCAGCCTGTTTTGCCAGAATTACTTTCGTCAATGTGGAAACTTTCTCTGTTCTTTTTAAAGGCCTTTCAGATCTTGCCAAGTCTTAGCATGAGCGGCCGATAATAAATCTCACAAAAAGAAACAGATCATGGGAAGTGGTAGCATGGCCTCATTATGCTTCTCAGTTGGCAAGAAAGATTTCTCAGAAATAAACTCAACTATGAGAAGATAGTAGAAGTGTCTGCCCTGGATGGCATTACTGAAAAGACTCTGAGAGTGACAAAAAAGAGATGTATTTTATTTTACTGGATAAGCTACATAGCTGAAAGTGGAACTGGTTGACAGTTGTTTATTTATACACTGCACTCCCATCATAAACCGCATATTTTGTGCTATTTAGACCAGTTTCCTTCATTGTTTCTGTTGTTTTTTGACCTCATTCTATTTACATTATGCCCATTTTCTTCCCCCCTAAAAGGGCCATGTATACATTGTAGGTTACAGATCAAAGCTGAACTCTGTCTGAGTCCTGTCATAGAGTCTTTCAGTCTTGACAAGTGTGCACCATGAGGACTTATTTATTTGGATCCAGTATAGCACATATGAGAATTATGGGATTCAAGGGATTCTTCTCAATGTAGCTGTAGCATCAATTCTCAGGTTCTTCAAAAGACAAGGAACATGGAAGGACTCAACCCTCCTGGCCTACACACTGAAATGAGAGAGCCTGATAGACAAATTATTTCTTGAATGCTTCTTAAGCTGTTCTCACCTTTAGACTTGTGTCACATAGTGCTGCTCTTAAATATTTAGCATGATTACTGTCACAACTTAATCACCAAAGTCATAATTGCCAAGTATTTAAAGTTTCTAAGGGTCTCTTTCACCACCTGCATTGCACATAATTTACGGAGTGCGTCTGGTGCATCCTTTGTAGCCCAAGAAAAGTGAGATGCAAATCCTGGCTGCATTTAAAAGATGCAAATGCACACTTTGAAGGATGCATTACCTAAAATGAATCTCAGCTTATCTCAAAATGGCAGGGGTTATCACTTCACAGTTCTCGCTTAATTGTTAAAGCTGACAAAACAAAAGAAAAAAGTGGTGGAGGAAAAGAGAACTGAGGATTACCCTCCTCATTATCAGTTTGCATTGGACAGCTTTAGAATATTCACAGACTAAAGTAGAGTTTCTCCAGCTAAGTCCTGGCTGACAATGTTTCAATTTATAACCAGGAAAACCATGAATGAAAACCATCACCTATTTGAAACATTAACCATTTAGACCACGGTCTGCAGGAACTTAGTGCTGAAACCTGTCATTATTACAGACTACATAGATTTTGATAGAGGTTACTTTCTGGGCACTTCTGTGGGTCTTACTTGCATAAGTGGGCTAAGTATTATCAGTAGAAGTGAAAAATCTCCTGAAATACTCAAAAAAGAAACCCATCTAAATGGAGTTGTTCATCAAGACTGAACAATAGGTTAGAATGCTGTCGTGACATGAGACATGAATAATTGCCTAGTTTACTGTTAAGGTGTAATTTCCAAATATTTGATCATTTTGAACTTTCTTGTAGAAATATAATCTTGCGATTTTGGGGCTGATGAAGCTTTAGTTTCTATGAATAATTTCCTTCATCTAAAGAGAGCAGATGACATACATACATACAGACAGGAGTCCTTCAGCAGTGCACACATAATGGAATAACTCTTCAGACACTGACAGCACCAGTGTTGACTCTCGCTGCAAATGGAAAGAAGTCACAGCTGTAAGCCCTACAGCCAGACACTGTACAACTTATTTAAAAGCATTATCTCACAGCATCACTTTATGAATCCTCAGAGTCGGTTTCCAATTCACTGTCAGGGGACCAACTCCAAAAAATGTCACTTGATGTGACTTGACAATGAATTTAGTCTTCAAATATGTGGAGCAGTGCCAGGTTAAAAAATGTAGGATGGCAGTAGCCTGAAGATTAGAAGAATGGTGAGTGACACAAACCCCCCACCCACTCACGACACGCTGCTCCCTGGAGCGGGCATCTTACTGCTCCGACAGATGTGTTTAATGGCAGAAATGACTCACCTGCTGGATGAGATTATGTGGAGCTGCCATGTGGATTTTTATGGAGTTGTGTTGGAAGCGTGCATACGCGCTCGCTTGAACCCTATCTTTAAAGTGAAGTATGAAAGACACAGTCCCTTGGGTGACTCAGTTTTGCTCCTGGAAACTTTTCCATGTGTGCCACTCAGATACCAGTTAACTTGCTTCGGCACTCAATCTTATGCATTAAACATCATTTCCACGAATCACTCTTAGTCGCCCTCGTCATGCTGTAATGTCAGAATAAACGGGATTGATGTAGTTTCTAGATGATCTAGATGTTAAACTTGATGATCAGGTTGATTGAAAGACTCTAAATATGCATTTAGTCTCTTACAAAAGAGCAGCTCCAAGAATGGGACAAAATGTTCTTCCTGTCTTTTGGCTTAAAAACTTTAGCAGCAGTTTGAAGTTATTCTGTCTTCCCATGGCTGTGTAAGGCTTTGTTGTCTTACTAAACAATCTTTAGGTAGCACTGATTGGCAGCCGAGCCAAAATGTTGCCTGAGGGGAAAAGAACCTTCAGTGGATATAGTCCATCTGCTTAGGCTCACGCAATGTGCATTTTGAAGTCATATTGCTTTTGGAACGTGTGTTAATGTTCTGAGATTTATTTTGCACATTAAAGAGAAGGAGGATTGCAGATTGCAGAGTCTTTAAGACCATGTCACTGTCAATATTCTTATAGTACAAGGTGTTCATAGAAGCTATATAAAGGAGGGAGAAAAAAAACAATAGCCCGGAGCTTGTAGAGTTATTTACACCGTAAAGAAACATCTCCTGTGTATTCATACTGAACTCATTTCTCGTGGTTACAGGCAAATGAGAACAGTCTCAGAACCCATGAGAAGTTGTAGCAACGATGCCAAAACAAGGCTCTATATCTCTCTCAGCTCTCCAAGTACAGTTCTGATTAATCAAAGGAGAGGCTACATTTTGTATGAAATCTCTTGAAGTCCTTTAGGGGGCTACTAGCAACATTCATAGAATCAACAAAAAAGTAGGGCGAGTATAAAATGAAGACACAATAAACAAAAGATTGTCCTCAGGGCTGTTTCCCATGCCTGAAGTTGCTAATTTTGCACACTCTTGCCCTTTATGTCACTAGTGATCAGAATGCAAAGTTACATAAAAGGAGTAATATGAGGAGGAGATTATTTATGCATAATTGGATCACTGTTGGGCCCAAATGACAATAATGTGATGTGTTTGTGTGTTTTGGTGTGTATACAAGTGTGTGTTTTAGGATTGCCAAGTTTGGTTCTGAAATGATTCATTGATCTGTTCTGGCAGGAAGGGGAGCTGGATTGTTGTTAATCTGGCAACCCTGGAAATGTCAACTGAGAAATATGTGTGTGTGTGTGCGTGTGTGTCCGTGTGTGGCAGCCAGAAAAAGGGAGCTAGCATGTACCTAAAGACGTGTGGTTCAAAGGGCCTCCTCCATCTGTGAGATGAGCTGTGTTACCACAAACACACAGCCTTGCTCTTTCTCTTTCTTCTCAGACACACACAGACACAACAACATGTTGAATTCAACATGATTAGCATAGTGGAGCAGCCTTTGTGTCGACGCTGAACACTCATCTTGACCTCAGAGATTGACAGGGCAAGGTCAAAATGTAATTTCGCGTACTCGTGGAGCTTTTGTCGGATGAGTACACTCAACAGATGAATGTGAAATCAATGGGAGGAAAATGTGGCTAAATTAGTAAATAATGTGTGATGGGCTTTACAATGAGCATATCTCAACCCAAAGAAAATCCTTTTGTGATTTCCAACTGTGTGTTCCAGGTTTGTAATTGTATTATGAAAGAAATCAGAATAATTGTAGTCAGTTCACAGCTTCCACGACTTCCAGCAATGGTAGAGCATCAAGCCAGAGCTTCACATGGAATAACACAATGAATTAACATTGCCCAATCTTGGATTCCTTTGACTATCATGTGATTACAATCCAGACTTTTGTAGCACCAGTCAACTGGTCTGGGGCTCCAGTGTAGCCTGCAGTTAGTGAACATCTTCAGTCAAAGACTTGCTTTTCCATTTGCCACATTGTTGACAGCCCAACACAAACATCTGGAGTTGTGCTTTTTAATAGAGGATTATTCAATGCACCATCACACTGTTGTCTTTAGTGGGTACAAGATTTCTTCTCATCATGTCAAGTCCATAATGTCACCTCATGTCACACTGAGCCCATCCTGTCACATCCACCACAAAATCCTGCATTAGCCAAAGACACCAGTGCTACCAAAATCGAGGCAGCAGGCACATGATGGTTAAGAATCTATGTCACGTTGCATCAAGTCAGGTCAGGTCACTCTATACCATGCCACACCACGTCAGGTCACATTGGTTTCATCACAACATCAAGCCATAGACATTATTATGGATAGATGAAGTCTCCATGACATCACCTGTCTGTTTTTGAAATGGATTTTGAAGCAAAACGGCCTGCAGCAGCAATATTGGAAATGGGGCAGGTGCCACGTGTCCCAACTAACAGCTACTAGGCACCTGCCAGTCATGTGAGCTGAGCTGTGCCTCTGACTAGGCAAGGCTTGAGATCTTGATATCTTCCAAACTACTGAGTCAGAAAAAATATCACCCCCCTGATCAGTGTGTGCCATTGGCGAAATTAGTGACTCAGACAGGGGACATCGTTTGTACCAGGCTGTAAACATCAATTTCTGCTGGGAAAACAGCTTTTTTGGCTTGGTATGTGCGTGATTTCCGGTACTTCCATCGCCAGCCTCAGGCAGACACTCGCAGATTTTAGCACTCCCACTTTGTCTCAAATTTTCAGATGCTCACGCTGCACAATCCTACTCTGGCTCAAGATACTGGTGCTACCAAACTTGCACTGTCATAAGATAATCAAGGAAATCTATGCCAAATCTTAACACGTCAAGTCACGTGGCTTCACATCATCGCATATATGTCTCATCACATTGAGACTGTCATGTAGCACATAGTAGCACATAATGCCACATATTGTGAGGTAATACCATGTAACCCCACCTAACAACACAACATTAAGTTAGCTACGTAGCATATGTTATGATGTATTTCCACCAGATTTGAGTCTGATTTGCATCCCCTCCATTTTTGTTTCACCCACCCTTCAACTGCATTGTAAGAGGTCACAAGAAACCCAGAGTTAAACGACTAAGGATTTCTGAGTGTTTGGTGATTGAAATTCAATCCACATTTTTATTATAAATTTTGTTACTAGTTGCTTTTTGATTTTGAAGCAGTAGAAAACACACCATCTTTTCTTCATCAGATTCCTTACATTAATAAGACCCACTGCTTGGAACAAAACAGCGTGTCTAAAGTGGTAGTATGTGAGCATTTCTCACTTAAGTATTCCATCTGACAGAAATGTCTCTCTCATTTACTGAGAGAAATGAAGCAGATATTTGAAGTCCAGCCTTGAAACACATTGCCTTAAAACATTTAATAAAAACAAAACCAAATAACTTGTGTTTATCACATCAAATTACTAAACAAGAGGGGACTGATCTGGTATTAGTGAATATTTACACCATCTTCTGTGTGACCTTTGACCATCCAGCCTGCCCCATGACAAGAACAACTCTCTGTGTAGACACCATCACAGACCACAAAACTAAAGCTGCCGTGCTACATTACTTCCCCAAGCTCCACTGGTGGGGTTAATCAGTTCATGTTTGAACATGAGGCTGGAAAGATTTTGTCCCTGGATGAATGAAGGTGATGAACTGTCGCTCAAAGCAGGTTGTGGCCAACTGGTCCCATGTCTTTCTATTGTTGGGGTTTTTTTTATGCCCCATAATGGAACTTAATTTCCATGAATTCTCATCTTTATTTTTTATCAAAGGTTTGTTTTCACCCCCCTCTCCCCTTGCTCTGAGGCCCCTCAGTTTGACAGGAAGTGTTCGCTGAATATTCATGGAAAGAAGCATTCGTGATGCACTTCAGCTGTCGAGAGCTGACTGGATGAATTTCAGTGGTGTTGCTTGAAGTTGGTCTTTCATACAAGGGGAAATTGGGCTTGGTGAATAGGTAAAGATACATGCCACAGTGGTCTTTGAAAAAGCTTCTCTTGCATAAACTTAATGTTTTAACATGTAGCATGAACTGCTGAATGGCCGTGGTTGTATTATTACAGATGTATTCTCACATTAAAGACAAAAAGCCACAAAGACACATCCTCCAGTACTCTCCAATTTCTTTTGATTCGAGGATATCATTACAAAAATGATAGTATTTTGTTGGCATCTAATAACTTGATTGAAAAGATGTAAATGAAAACAGACACATGATTAATTTTCAGAATCTGTACTCAAAACACTCTCTGGATTCAGTCTTTAAAGCAGCAGCAGCAGGGTTGTTATATAACTGGTTATTCAACAACTAATTGAGACTCCTTTCTATTAACCAAGGCTTTGTCTCGCAACAGTCTAATGAGAGAGCAAAAAGTGTGTGTGCGTGTGTGTGTGTGTGTGTGTGTGTGTGAGAGAAGGGAGTGCGTGGAAAACATTGCATTTAAATGAGTATTTCTAATCCTAACCGTAGTGAGAACATGAACAAAAAAAGGGGGGGAGAGGAGGGGAGAACATGAGATGGCAAGCATCTAATGATTTTGCTGTTTAAATGGATGAGCAGACCTGTGAATGTCCGCGTTATCACGTGGCATCATGTGTGAAGCAATCAGTCTGGTCCAACCTTTGCATGGTTGTCACTCCTCCAAAGAGAAATGGAGTGCTCTTTATGCTTGAACGTCCAAATTAATGTTCACATGCATATTACTACTAGTTTGAACATTTCCTGATGCATCGGCCTCGATGTACGAACCCCCATAGAGACAGATAAATGTTCAGCATTAACCAGCTTTGGCATCCCCCTATTACATTTTCCAGGACAAAAAGATAAATTGCAAGGAAGTGACCTTATTTTGAAATATTCCACAGTATAGAGAAAGAAGATGAAGGAACACGAGCTGCTTTGACTGCGTGATATGCATGGAATCATGACATCTACTTTCACAGCTGGCCCACTTAGCCATGGAAGCACTTTATGAACTTTAATCAAAAATTTATTATCTAACAAAGTTTGGTTCGGGTGAATGTGCGACAGCTCCCAATAGAAACAATGGAAACATATGCTTTGAACTGCTTTAGTTATGAAAATTTAGTTTTAAATGTAAAGAAGGGAGTATAGTGTATTCATGCTCAGAGATCTTAGTTTATGTCAGGGCTTCCAAAATTAGGTAATCCTTCTTGTGATACTCTTAAGCTTCAGGTTGATTTGAAAACACTGGCTCAATAAAACATAGGGATAGTCCTTTTTTACATCAACATTGGTACATCATTGGTTAAAGAAAAGATATTTAGAACTTTGTGACAGCCGCATTGGAAACACTGACCTGTCACCCCCAAGAGATGGGGCTGATGTGGGCCTTAAGCCTCCTGGCACACAGCTCCAACTCACCCACCAATCTATTAACACAGAAATGCCTCACATAATACAGATTTATGTCTTATTGTATCCAGATATGCTACTGAAAGGGGAAACATTAATTACACTAATTAGCATACTTCTCAAACCAGGCTGTTGTCATGTTTATTTCAACATGATGAGGCTTCTGCAGACAACATTATTATTTGCATTACCACACTGGCTTCATTTTCAATATCAGTTCTTCTGCTTATGTAAAAGTGATTGACAGATACTTTTTGTGTTGTTTGATAGGTTTCTCTGCTAGAATGCTTGTCCTGTTTGGTTGAAAATGTGCCTTGGAAAACAGATGTCCAATCAAGACTACTCTTGGTTTTTACCTTTGGAAGGAACATTTTACCATGTCTCCACGACAAAGTGCCCTCTCATTGGTGATTTGAGTTGAATGCTTTGTGTATTTTAAAGAATATACCCAAATTTTATTTCAGGAGAAACCTGTTTAAACTGTGCATTTTAAATACAAACGCATTCAAGTATTTGAAGTGCTAACAAGTCAGAAAAAACATTATGGTAGTCACTTCCTTTTTAATTCACCAGACACAAAGGTTTTCGGGCCCTAATAAGTTATTGTTTATCTTGTATGGTTTCAGCCAACATATGTTTTAAACATTCTCTGCTGGACATGGCAGGGAACAAAAAAGCAACACAATTTAAGAATAAGACAATGACTATAAAATGAAATCGGCCCATCCTGTCAAAATGTGTGCCCTGCTGGCACTTTTACCTCCACCTCTCTGTACACATTCGATCTACAGAGTAGAGGAAATAAAATTTGAATCCTGAGAGTCATCCTGTAATTGCCCTTTTAGTGGACTTATCCTGAGGTGGCAGTATGTAATATTCCAGCTGTGACTGTACAGAAGATGGTGGAGGGATGAGGGAAGAAAAAAGGGAGAGAAAAAACAGGCTTGATTTGGTGTGCCTGTGCTCCCAGCGAGTACAAAATAGCATATCCCATGGCACCTCTCTTTGCTCTTGAAATCACTCTTAAATTTTTCTTTTACACAAGAGTGAAGAGGAAAAACGACCTGATTGGAAAGCAGAAGAGGGGGTAGAGAGGTTCAAAAAGTGGGAGAGAGTAGCAGAAAAACTAAACAATGGCAAGAAAAGGAGGGAAGAAATGAAGAAAGCAACGATGATTGCTAAACATCAAGAGGTCTGGACTGCTTTTCTCCCTCTTTTTGTCTCTGTCTCATCAATCCTTGATGCTGTTAAACTGTCAATCTTCGAGGGTTTCATCTCTTCACAATGTATGCTTTCTGTGAGCGTGTGTCTAAGAAAGGGCTCATTGAATGCATTCAGAAAAGAAGAGCTGATAGATATTGATAGTAAATACTTCAGACACTGCAACAATGAATGTTCTTTGAAATGTTCTGTTTGTACTTCTGTTTCCTTCATTGGAGCACAATAATCAACTCTCAATATGTAAATACAACGTCTCTTCCTCTCTCTTTTTCAGTCTCTATATCCCTCACACACACACACACACACACACACACACACACACACACACACCACACACACACACACACACACACACACACACACACACACCACACACACACACACACACACACACACAAGCTTGTTTTTATGAGAAAAGAAAAAAATGCCCTCTACTTAGCATTCTTCGCTTGCTCTCAGTGACCTACTTTTTCTTAGAAAGCAGATTTTTTGAAATTTATTAGTTATAGCGAGACTTTGCCTATTGCAGTCCCTTCCTGTCCACACTGCTTACGACTTCTCTCCCCCTCCTCCTGCATACCACTGCAAGTGTGGTGCAAAGTCAGACAACCAATGCAAAGCCATTGCCTGCAATTTGACTCATACCATATACATTAGAGCTTATTTTATAAAGCTTCAACTGGCAATTTGACACTAATTGTGATGTTTCTCCCCCCAAACATATGGATGAATAAGATGGTTTATGAGTCAGATAATTGTCTGTGAAAAGCAAAATTGAGCTTTTATCTAAGATGCATGGTATAAATAGTTGTCAGGATCTGCACAGACCCTTTTTATTCTCACAAATCAACCTACAAATGATGCACTGTATCTCTACTGTTAAGAATGTTTCCTGGAATTTTTAACTGAATTCAAAGAGAAAATCAAAATATATCCAGAGAGAATACTACGGTCTTTAAACTTGTGGCAAAAGTTAGTATTAATTATCTATTTAGTTATGATAGAATAATGCATGTGCAGTCAAAACAACACAAGCCCCAAGCCTTTGGACTGACCTGCCAAGCAGGATCCTGTTTGAGTGTTGCTGTATGATAAACAGCTACATGCATCACCTATAGTAGAATAAAATATGTTGGGGAAAAAAAACAAGTTGAGGAAGTAGCTTGAACATAAGTAGGCGGTCTAAAGGGCTTACAGACCACACAGCTCTTGTGTTTGGCTGAAATATTGCGACGCAGACATATAGGCACAGGAGTATTATATTCCCACAATGGGGTTATCTACCATACACACAGTGTGAGGCATAAATAGAATTATAAACCAGATATAAGTAAAACCTTGACATAAAAGAGTTGCCCAATGCCTGATTTGATCAGCAGAGAAAGTAAAACAAAAAAACAATAGCCAGTCTTTTAAATGTTGGTGTATCTTATAACAGGTGGAGCCAAAGAAGCAGGGATATGAACATTCATACTTGTAGCATAGGAATCAGTTCAATTAAGAGGCTTATTTATTATTGAGTAGTAACTTGTTTCAGAAGATTAAGAAAAATATGTGATATGTGTCCAGCCATAAGACCCAAGTGAAATTTCTTCAAACTTTTAAAAAGGTGATGAGGTAGTCCACAGGATAGAAGACAGCCAGATGGGGCCTGGACGTTGGAAGTGAAAGGTTGAGGCAAGAAGTGACGAAGAGTAGACATCTAAGGAATCTAACCTGGGGTGTAGAGAAAAAACTTAACTTATGGAGCAGAGGGGACAACAGATTTGAACTGTAGTCGCAGCAGGATGATTGTTTGGGAGAGCAAACTCCCATGATCAGGTGATGAGCGATCCAGGAGGCAGTCGACATGGGAATATAAAGATACAGAGTAAAATTAATGAATAATGAATGATGAATGGATATGGAACAGTCCCAGTTTCCAGTAGCCAAAACAGTTTCCAGTGGTCACAGCCTTGGTCCTAAAGTCTGGACGATCAGCACATTAAAGAAGGGTTCGGTAAGGCTCTAAAGGAACAGGTCAAATAAAGATACGTGTTTTGACTTTGAAAGCCTAATTTCATTGAAAATGGAAAACCATTAAGATGAAAGTAAGAGCATCCATAAAATTTCAGAAGTAGTGTGAAAGCTCCTCAGAATATTAAATGGCCTTACTCTGAAATCTCTGTTTTCTACAGAGCCCTAACAATATGGAGCATCAATAGTTTCCTGTTTGTGATAGCTGTTTTTGTGTTATCATTTCTAAGTGTGAGTTTCATTTCCCCACTGCTAAAGATGTGATATAACCACCCTGTGTGCTGTTAACTACTATGAGTGCCCACATACTGCAGAACACTGGTTTGAGAGCAAAGAGATCAGTAAGGCAGTGTATGCCACCAGGTTACAAAAGTCCATCACATCTATTTTGTTGAGGAATTAAAGTCAAAACTCCCACACATTGTTCA